>JAKSZP010013139.1:0-434803 GCA_022478985.1 Massospora cicadina
CTCCGTATATTAAGGAGGATCCATTTAAAGTGGACAGGGGTCCCATGCAGGCCTGTGGCAGAGTGGTAATAGGCCATATAAATAAGAAGAGAATTAGGAAGGTGGGGTTGTGGAGGCTGAGGGAGCTGTCAAAGTTGGAGCATGCTGCGCGCAACCAGTGCTGGGTCAGGAGTGTGGGGTTGGTCACTGAAGAAATCCATGTATCAAGGATCCTGGAGGTATGGGTCATGTAGTTGTGCAGGCCCATACCACCACTTTGGCGTGGGCCAAAGAGGACCTTAATCGCACAGGGGGAGGGAGACCTAGCCAAAACCACCCTTGTAGCAGGGCGTATAGAAAAGCAAAGAATGAGGGGGAGAAGGCGATGGCATGGGCAGCATACCATACTTTTGACAGGATCATGGCGTTAGCAAGCACTACCCTGCCTGTCAGGATGGTCTGATGAGCTCGTAGGGATGCAATGCACTTTGTGACGTTGTCTAGTATGTGATGCTTCATTACTGAAGTGGCGTACTACCAACCTCCAGCCATACCCACAGGTGGCGCACCAGACCATTGGTGGGTCTAGACACAAAAGGGAGCATGAAGGGGTGTATTGGGGTGAACGCCTGGGTAAGCTGAAAAGAGAATAAGCTGTTAGTTAACTCTGATTGAAAGAAGCTGGAAACCAGCGGGATCAGTATCTACCAAGGAGAATGGTTTTGCTTTGGATGTGTTGAGGGCATCATTACTGACCATGGAGTATCCATGGATAGTAGACTCCAATGCGCGTGCATCATAGTTTTTAGACACCCCCAACCACAAAATTGTCTGAAAAAGCAAGCATCCTGACTGGTGTTTGGCCTTTCATCTGAACACCAGATTGTTTGCATTGACACTGTAAATAAGCGGGTCAAGGCTGAAGTTGTATAAAAGAGGGCTCATAGAGTCACCATGAAGGAGACCCCTTTATGGGCAACTGAATCAGTGAGGAAACCTGGGCCTCACACTGCCATTGTGGCCGATTTGGTGATCAACATTGCCCAACTGATTAACCAGGGGAGGTGGAATCGGTGAAGGCAGGCCCTGAGTTAGTCCCAGTTGACTCTATCATAGGCTTTTCGTTGGTCTAAGAACACAAGTGCCCCAGAGCTGGAGATTGGCAAACATTGGATATGGTGTAAATATTGTCCCATATTTACTGATTGGGGATAAAGTTAAATTTATCAGGGGAGATTACCTCAGAGGCAACTTCTCCTAGGCGGTTAGCCATTATTTTAGTAAATATCTTAATATCAGTATTAGTAAGGGAAATAGGGCACCAGTTTTTCAAGTCTAGCTTATCCCCCTTCTAAAACAATGTTACCATGTAGGCCTCTTGGCCCTCAAGAAGGAGGCGTGTCTCTAAGAGACATTTGTTCATTAAAGCTAGCATTATGGGGGATAAATAATTGAAAACATTTTTGTAGAACTCATATGAAATCCATCTGGACCTGGGCTCTTCCTGTACAGTGCACTGCAAACACCATACCAGAGTTCATTGCGATTATTAAATTCATTATCTCTGGATATTGTGAAATGGTGCAGATGTGTGCACTGGCGAGAAATAAATTGATTTTGGTAAGATTGACTGGGTCAGCCCTGTATAGCGCGGAGTAAAAGTTTCAAACTTCAGTAGGTACTTTGGCTGAAATTTTTACGATGGAATTGTCCAGGCGTCTCACCTGTGTGCAGACCAAGTTTTGGTGTAGGGAAAAAATTGGAAAAAAGTAGGCGGAGAACTTTTCACCCACGGTGATATTTTTGCCTTATACTGGACCCAAACGGATGTTTGTGTTGTCTTATCAGCACATTAAAATGGGCAGAGACTTTGTCCCATTTATGACCCCAAGCAGAGCTGTACCCTGCCCTGAGGACATTATTCTACACATGGTCCACCTCCACAAGGGTACATTTAATGACTACTGAGGCAGCCTGAGATTTACACAAGATGTGGCACGCTTGGGAGATTGTGGCTGTTTTAAAGGTTAACCAGGTTGACAGGAAATCAGCACATAAAGGAGTTGTAGATTCCTGTGTCAAAGTGATAGTGTCCATTTAACTTAATGCAGGTGACATGAGGTTGGCGAGGCAAAGTTTACTCCACTTAGGCGCCTGTGGCGCCTGGCTCAACAGAGTAAAATGACACCATGTGACATCATGTGATCAGATAAATCTATTTTTGTAGTATTGAAATGCAAGATCTGGGGGCGAAAAATTAGTGAGGCAAGTAAAAATCTATGCTGGACATAGACATTAGTTGCCATTGTGCACATGGGACTTGACATGTTGGGTAGTAACGGCGCATGCTTGGGGAGGGTATCAATAAGGACCAAAGTGGCTTTCATAACTTGAAGTTTAATGTGCCCCTGCTGTGGATCGGGCGTAGAAGGCCAGCAGTTGGTGGTTGGGCTGGCCCAACTGTTCAGGACGCTAAGCACAAAGGAATTAAATGGTTGGGGAAGAGAAGCCACGGCCAAAGGAATTCCTGGTGAACTACACACAGGCGGGGCGTAAATATTAACTATTGTGTGCACTTTGGTGCCTTATGAGAAGGACACGACCAGCACATGTCAATCAAGAAAGGTTACTTTTTCTATAAATTTAAAATTATGGCTTGCATGTATAAGCACCCCACAGTGCGATGACCAAAAGGATTGGGATTGGAGGAGCATAATTGCCAATGTGTCCTCAGCAATTTTCAGGCAGCGGGTTTTCTTAATTGCCAGGATGTCCACAGGTAAATTTTTTTAAAAAACTCAAGTTTTTTACCCTAGGGCAGATATGCCTTGAGTCCGGCAACGTTTAGCATCCTTATTGCAAAAAAGACCCCCATCACTCCTTAGAGTGAACGTAAGGCCCCTTAGGCCATGCCACACCGAGTTGCCATGCAAGCTCAGCCTTTGCTTTTTGTTGGTAAATGTTCAAAGTGGGAGTATCTACAGGTGTATAGGTACCATTTTTGAGGGCAGCTTTAGTCATGATTCTGTTTTTGTTTGGATTTTTGATCTTTGCGATTTTTGAGTTACCATGGATTTTTGATGACCGTTGAGATTATCCAACAATTCTTCCCCAAAACTCGCCTAATTCAAGTTTGGAAAATCCATATGCATTTGGTGCTTGAATCCTATGGGGGTTTACCAAACGCATTTTGCGGGTATGAGGGATGGGCTACCCAATCTGATTAGATGGAAATTTGGGATTCCACAGAAGCGGAAAATACAGCCTAGTTGGCCTGATTCTGGGCAGGGGGATGGTGGAGGCCGCTGTGGCCGCTACCTTGACTTGCGCTTGACATTGCTGTTTAGCTTTTATGCATTCTTGTGTGGACACAGGTTTTACCTGAATATAACACCCCTGGTCGCCCCTTTCAAAAGCAACATTAGAGTCATATATGGGCTCAGTGTCCGGCTTCCATTGCTTCCATGTAAGCCTCATCCAGAATAATGTCCTCTCTGGTGGGGCAAGTGTGTAACTTGTGGCCAAACGCATGGCATTGAGTGCAGATGGGGGTGCACTGTCAATTTTAACACGGAATGTTTGAGTTTGTTGCCCATTAATGGTAAGAGTAACGGTGTGTGGAATCTGAGTCAAATCTTCAGCAACCCCTGAGAATGGGGTGATCACCGCAATAGCCTTACCTGTGGTAAGGTCAGGCATAATCAAGAGTTTTTGCATTTCAAAGGAGCAACTTTCCACATAGCTTTAGAGCGTTGTTTGAGAGATGGCTCTCAAGGACTTCATGTTTAATGGTCATGGGGAAAAATTCAAAAGTGACAGACTTGGATCATTTTCATCCAGCATGTGCGTGTGGTTATGACCACCTGTTGACCATCCAGAAGGGTTGACCACCATGCACACCTGTGAAGCAGCATCCACTGCTTGCGCTGACTCAAGCCCAAGGTCCAACCATCTGCAGGTCAAAGAGTGCGGTGCTACATATAACTTCTGGGAAGTGGGTGTGTACATTGTCGCAGAACTTCTCTCAAAGAGCTGTTAAATTTATATCCAAGTAAACTAGGACCCAAAATCCCACTGACAATAGTGGATGGGAGTGCGGAGGTTTGACGTACTGGTTGCACTTTGCCTGCCATTCCAAAATTTCTGGAAAGATACTCACCATGGTTTTTTATTTTTTCTGGGCCACCGGTGTCTCCAGGGCGTTTTCTAACTTTGGGTGATGCGAAAACTGACCCTGTGCCTTTCACCAAGCTTGCCTAACCCTTACTAGCATTGGTTTCATACTCATCTACCCATGCGGATTATCAAACTCTTAACTGTCTTTAATAAAATCAGTTGCAATTAGTGATTGCAATAGTAAAGAAAAGAAAAAACTATATATAAGAGATTTAATCAAAATTTTTATAATTAAACTTAATTTATAGAATGCAAACAGATAGACAAGCATACATATTTTGTCATTTAGCTTATGAGCTAGGAGTTTAAATATTCAAGTTATGAAGAAAAATTGGATTGATGCTTTACAAACTTAGTGCTTTGCTATAAGCTATTGATACTCAGATACTGTAAAATAATTCTAGCTTAAAGGTGATGATGTAGATCTATAGATTACTAATGTAACTTTACTGTAAACATTATATATATTTAAATAAATCCTTATAAATACCCTGATGCCATATTATTAGTGACTATTGGTAGCAACTAATTATGATGAGTCAAATTTTATTACAAAATCTTAGCCAGATATGCTTTAAACCTAAACCGTTATGGAAGTGGCTGGTTAAAAGAAGACTGTACTTCTATTCTGTATGTGTCAGTACCCAGTAGAGAGCCCAAAATGATGGGAGCACAGCTGTTCTAGAAACTTTGAAGAGGGATGTTCAAGGGTTCATGTTAGGAGACTGATAGTTCAAGGAAATACCAATGGACAACATAACAAACTAAATGAATGCATTGAGACAGCTGCAGGTTTTTCAGGGGCAACACACATGGTAGGAGAGGTATTAATAATGACAACTCCTCCAGGTTTAATAGTTCTGGCCTTTGAGTACTGATTCATATTATTTGGGTTAAATTTGGGCTGCAAATATATATCAGAGTCACTATATAAAGTATATTAATAATATGAATCAAATTGACTCAATTTGTATTTACAATAGACTCTGGGTCATTTTGTAGTTGCCTGATTAGCTCAAAATGGGGTTCAGAGTCAGCAGCGGAGGCAGTACATTGGATTAAATCATTTACATTGTCTGGGAAGAGGCGCCTGAGGGAAAAATTCTGGATAGCCCATATATGTGAGGCTTAAGCGGACTAAGTGCCAATGTGTTCTTTATCTACAAGTGGTCTGCCAGAGTTGATATAAGGGAAGGGCACATGGCAGTCATATTGAACCAAAATTGGTGGCAGATTGGTGGGCTCATTCAAGTTGATGGAGTGTGCAGTGTGCACGGCATATTAAAGGTGATAGTATGGGGCAAAGGTTCTTGAAAACTTGTCCATGGCGTGACAAGTCACCAAATTTATAAATTGGAACGTTCAAACAACTATGACAATATGGGTTAAAACAATTGTCCCATTTCAACTTAAATCAGGGATTTAAATTTGAGTAAAAACGAAAAGAAACTTCTGACTAATGTCAGGCTTGATGCTAGGGATGCACCCTTCCTGAGCCATTCTTTAGGCTCAAAAGAGTCTAAAGAATGGTTTAGGGGCTCCCCAAAGGGCGACCTTAAATAGGTTAGCCGCGCCATTTTTAAACCTCAGTTTGGAATTTTGGTCTGTATGGCCGCTTTGGCCACACTTCATGCCTTATCTGGATTTTGCAGTGCAACAAGGTTTTTGTACTGACAAGAAAAACCTGAGCTCTTAGTGTGCGCTCTCTTTAGTTGCCCTGTCTTTCTTCCTGCCATGCAAGTGACGCTAGAAAATGGATTAATGTGACTCTACGCTTGACGTTTTATTTCTATATATATAAAATATTCTTTTTAGGGAATTATCTCGCATTTTTTGACATTCTTTTTCCACGTTTGAGTTTCTTAAATTCTGAGCCACAAATGTGTTATTAGCAACCAGCTATAGCGCTTACCTCTGGAGACAGCTAGGGGTGGACTTATTTTTCATCATTAAATGGCGCCTAATATAAGACATACGGCAATTGGAAACTGGTACATTCCCTTATAGTTATATCAAAAATTATTATCAATATCAAAAAATTAGCGACATGCTTTGCTGGATCAATCATATAAATTATGATGTAGTGTAACAGAAGGAGTCCTTAGACAACAGATGTGGTTATGAAAGTTTATTTTAAAAAAAGTTCAGATAAATTGATAATCCAGCAACAGACTAAAAAGAAGGGTTGTTGCCTTTATAGTAGAGGGAAGAATTGAAGAGGAGCCCAGAGCGCTTGCCTAGCTTTGAGGCCCATGATGCATATTCCAATTGGTTGGGGTGAGAAGAGTGTTTTAGGTTGAGGGAAAATCTTTAAAATATTGAAAACAATTTTATAATTTTAGATATCTGTATCTTTAAACTAGTGCGGAGTTCAGATTGGTAAGTCCATATTCTCACAGATTTTTTCTGACTGATGTATTATCAGACAGTTCTAAATGGTACTTTTTGCCTATTTAAGTTTCTATGACCTCAGGGGGCAAAGTGAGTGATCCATGGTGTTGATCTGTGATCCGTTTTCTTAGTTAAACCCAATATGACTTAATAGATTCGTTTAATTTTGTTTAGATGTTTGAGAAAATTTTTAGCAAATCCTTAAATATTATAAATAGCTGAGCTATGTGTGTTAAGATCCCTAGGGAACGCCGGTGGCCCTTGGACTGGACTGTCTCTCTGCAAATCTATATTATCATATCCAACAATGAAGAAGAGGAAAAGGGGGGGCAGAGAGGGAGGTCTTTGGGGCAAGGAAGTATCCATTGCTCAATCACTAAATGAGCCAAGTCAAATATCTGGTTTAGGGGAAATCAGGATTCTGGGGGCCCTCTTGCACCTGAAAAGTACTAATAACGGTCCAGGTGTAAGTTCTGAACCTCAGGACTTACATAAGCTGAACTTTGATTCTAAATAGATAATAGAAAAAAGACCCCACTTAGCTAACTACTATATGCTATATAATAGGAATAGTATTTTAAAAGCTTTTAATCTATAACTTTTCTCAAAAAACATCTTTCTGAACTCACACCATGGACAAAGACAAATTGAACAAAGTTAACTCAACTCTTACCAGCCTTCCAATAATCCAATTCTTAACTTCAAGTTAACAAAGGCATTTGCCCCTGAAATATCTAACGGAAAAAGAAGATATCTGGACGCCATTAAACCAAGGATACAAAGAAGTCTCCCTGTAGATTCTGGAAGACTACCATGAGAGAAAGAAAGGCGTTTCATCACGCGCCTTTTCCTGAAGTCCAAGGAGTTCCTGATCATCAGTCCATTACAGAACGTCACATGCATGACAAACCCTATCGTCCTATAAATATCTCAAGCTTCAAATAAATAGGTCAAAATTTTTAACCATATAGTTTTTAGATAAGCTTCATATTTTTAGGAATCTTAAGGCTACTCAGAAAGCCTTGATCAACCTGGAGTTTCAGGTCCTTTGCTTTATTTTATTATAAGATAACCACATCTAAGTCTGAGCAGCTTTGTAGCCTGCCCCATATCATGACCCAGCTATTTACAGTGCTGACAGAAACCTTGTGCTCCTTGTCATGTTTTCAAGTTGCCGTTAAAGATTGAGGACATAAAAAGAAGATGGAAAATAATCATAAAAAAGAAACCTCCCAAGATAACAGGGTTAGAAGAATTATCCATTGGATCAGTAATACTCACTTTGAAGTAGGCACCCCTTTCTCAGTTACTCTTGAATTTATGGCTTTTACAGAGGTTAAGTACCTCTTGTAGTCCAATAAAAATATTATTTAAGAATTTTGAACATTAGACTGATCATACAACAACTGCTTGATAGTATTTTTGTTTATGAAGGGCGTCTCATCTGGGTCCAAGCCTCAGAAACTCCCTCTACTATGAGAGAACTATACTTAGCTCCTATTTTTCCAGCCATTAAAGTGGAAACCTGAACGGATCAGTATCTTTGCAAATTTTTGTCTACCCAGTCATCTACCACATTATGCAAATTTTAGGACTCCACCGCCAAGAAGTTCTGTGACAATTATACCTGATTCAATCCCTTCAAACATCCACCTTTAAACTTTACCAGTATGTCTCCTCCTTCATCCAATAGAATCAAAGCACTATTCTTAAGATTTAACACTTAAAATGAAGTAAAATGTCAGATGACTTTGCTAGACGAGAGTTTATTTTCATATTTACAGAATCAAGTCACAACACAAGTGGACGCGGTATTATCTAAAGCTTACCTTCAGGTCAGACACACTATTAGTTCACTATAGGATTCTATCTCCAGCATTGAATTACAGTGAGGATGATGTTTCACATTATTTGAGGAAGCCTTACTGCAAGACCATCCTGGTGCACAAGGCCCTGTTGGCCCTGAAAAACTGACTATCAAGGCCCACTCAGACCAAAGGGACCCACTGGGAACCTTGGGCCTCAAGCAATAATGGATCTATAGGACCTCTGGTATTAACTGGGCCCCCTGATCCTTCAGAGATAATAGGCCCCCAGACTGCTGGGGCCACCTGAGGGCATAGGCCCTCTTGGGGACACCTGGAACGAAAGGAATTTCTAGTGGGGAAGGGGAAGCTGGACCTCTCAAGCCCCTGGCCCTCCTGGATCTACCATGACAGAACACAAGGATAATGAATCTCAATCCAGATTAAATAATATCCAGAATCAGGTCACCCTACTTGAATCTTAAGTTGTGGGTATCACCCACAGCAGTTGTGTAAATTTTGAAGGTCGGACTCTTGACCCCAACTATACCTTGGAAGACTTATGCTGATGGGCTCATGAATGTCAGTAGTATATCCAATTGCATGATGTCTAATTATCCCGCATCAATTCCCAGCCAATTCAACTTATCAGCCAAGTTGAGGCCATTAAGGCAGAACAATTTTACATTAAGATTGCCATGGAAGCCCAGAAGCTAGAATTAAAAGGGCTTAAAGAGCAACTTACCCATAAGGTTCACCGCCGCCACAGTAATGAATCAGTGTACATATCTGCATTACAGCATCAATGATTTGAGAGCACAGTTTAATTAGATGCGACCCTATGAATATAAAATTGCCAAGTCCTTGTATCTAGCTCCTCTTGCACCAACTTAAATAGAATTTTTATCTACACCTGTTTCTACTTAGTTTAAGCCTATGTTTAAGGATAAGTACATCCCCTAGTGAAGGAATTATTACTTCATTTCTTTATATCTATTAAAGTGCCATTGAGGCTACTGATTGACAGAAAAGTAATCATTTACCTACCCTATTGGTTCAAATAGCCCAAGAAATTATGGTCCCTCACTTGAAGAATAGGCAAACCTGGGACCAAATCAAGGCTGCCTTGATAAAGGAGTTTGTAAGCGATCAGACCCTGTCCTCACAGAAGCAGGCCTTCATGGGTATACACATTAAGATTAGTGAATCGCCAACAGAGCTTGACAACTGATTTTACTACAAGGCACAGAACTTGGTTGCCTGTGATCATATCACTCTAGAGACGCAATCAGTGCTGTCATCTACACCTTGGCATCTTGCCCCGACTTGCAGTTACATAATGATGACATAAAGAGACACTTTTTTAGCATCCTGGACATCAAAGAGGCTTTTGTTGAAATCCCCAAAGTCTTCTCCAGAAGCCATCCAAGACCATCTTCTCTCCTAGCTGAAACCTCAGATCAACGCTCTTAAAAAGAAGAGGTGATGATATGAATTTCCAAGGCGCTTACTGTGGAAGACGCTGGTATACCACTGAAGAATGTTACAAGAGAATCATTGAGGAGGATGAAAAATCCCTGTCAACATGAAGGGAGAGGCTCTTCATGTTGACAAGCACCCTAAGTCTCAACCATTTACTTCTCAGGCTATTATTTCTGCTGCTCCTTCTTCAGGAAATACCTTCAATATGTCTACTAAAATAAAGATAGTGATTCAAACTACTCTTGTTCACTCAGTAATTCTCCAACTTTTTTACCGTGCAACCTCAGTTTGGAGACTTGGTCATTAAGGTGGAAGTTTGAGTGTGTACAATTAAGATCTAAGACATTGTTGACACCATATCTCCAGTGAATGCTATATCCTTCAAACTAGCCAGTTAAATTAAGGTTGCGTTTGACCTCCAACATAATGTCAATTATGGAACAGCGGTCCCCCATTGTACTAGGTCCCTCAGTGCTTATTTGCCTTACCCATGTTAATTGAGAACTCTTCCTCCAAATGCTCCAGCTGTAGTTTTGAGTATCAGAGCTATAATTTTTTATTTAAGACGCAGTTTCTGCCTAGTATTCCAGGTTTGTTACCTTATCTGAGCCCTATTTATTTATAATCAGGCATTGGGTACCGCTTATCATCTAAACGCACATAACCAAAAATAAAAAAATCCAATCTAGGATTTTCCTTATGAAAGATGACCAAATTCTATACAAAATTTAGTATCATGTAGTTGGGCTTTGAGTAAAAATGCCTCCTCAATTATCTGAAGCTCAAAACTTATCTCTTCCTGCTAAGCATCACTTTTTGAAAATCAATTCAGCTTGAAATTTAGCTCCACTAAAGAGATTTACGAAAACTATTAGCAAATATGGCGGGAAACCCCGCAAAAGAACCCGCAGGCTCTGCCAAACGATCCAGCACCACCCCAAACGAAGCAATCCTCGGTTACCCACCTCAGGGTCAACCAGAATCACCTGCTCTCAAACAGCGGCCATAAAAGCAGGCACCACCCCCCAACCTGGAGCTACTTCAACTAGCGCCAGTTCACCTGATCGCACTTCTGCAACCTGCACACCTAACAGCTCTGTGTGCGCTGCCTCCCACCAACCCGCTGGGCCCCCTCCAACCAAGGAGGCCATCACCCACGCTGTTTTAATGGCGTCTGCTCAGTTGAATGCAACTCAGCCCATCCAGGCATTCACCTCCCCATTGTGTCAGCTAATTCAGCCCCATCTATTATTTGCTGACGCCGTGTTTCTGGCTCCCTCCATGAGGGGCGATAGCCAGCTACCTGGCCCCCAAACCCTCAGATGTAAGGTTGGATTAGCAGCACATTCTGGTTCACTAAGCACCAAATTGGGACAATCTACTCTTCCCAATGGGGATTTAAATGGTTCAGATTTTGGAACTTCACACCAGTTCCAATCTCACCCGTCCCATTTAAACCCAATAATCGGCACTTCTCAAGTCGGCACTTTATCTCCATATGCTAAAAATGACCAATTCACCAATCAGCCAGTGAGTTTTGCCCACGAAATCACAGCAAGTACTCGGGCTGAATTTACCCAAATAGATTGGGATGGTGATGAAACATCGCCCTCCTCCCAATTGGCTGGAGTTAATTCCAATCTGGATGGGCCTCCCCAATTTAGCGAGGCCCAACAATTACCTGGCCCCCAAACCCTCAGATGTAAGGTTGGATTAGCAGCACATTCTGGTTCACTAAGCACCAAATTGGGACAATCTACTCTTCCCGATGGGGATTTAAATGGTTCAGATTTTGGAACTTCACACCAGTTCCAATCTCACCCGTCCCATTTAAGCCCAATAATCGGCACTTCTCAAGTCGGCACTTTATCTCCATATGCTAAAAATGACCAATTCACCAATCAGCCAGTGAGTTTTGCCCACAAAATTACAGCAAATACTCAGGCTGAATTTACCCAAATAGATTGGGATGTTGATGAAACATCGCCCTCCTCCCAATTGGCTGGATTTAATTCCAATCTGGATGGGCCTCCCCAATTTAGCGAGGCCCAACAATCCGCCCCTCAATTTAATATGATGCCAGCAACTGCTGTAACATTCCAGCAACAAGGGAACTCCACAAACTTGTCCAAACCACCAGCTCACACTCAACCCGCGATTGCAGCCCAAAGCAAACACAAACGTACCAAAGGAGCCACTGGGGCGTGGCAAAAACCTCTGGCACCAACGCTACCCAAAGCTGATACCCATGAAGTGGCGTTTATTGCCGATGTCAAGAAGAAATGGGCCGAAACTAGAGCGCAAAAAAGCTCTACCTCGCTCAACCCTCTCCCACGCAATTCGCCTTTATTATGGGCATAACCCTGTTGAATTCTATACAGAGGATTACTTCTCATACTTTGCAGCGATTGCGGAGACATTCCCAATTAACACCACTATCCATGAATCAGTGGAGGGCCACTACATCGATGTGGGCTTCACTGAAGCTGCCCTTGCTGACCATGCTGCCACCCTCCAGGTCACTATTCCGCGTGGTTCTCTTTGCATCTCCCGCACACGCTCTCACCTGGAGAAAATTTCATGGGTTACTTTTTCCAACCTACCAACGACTGTTGATCCTGAGTCTCTTAAACTGGCGCTCCATCGTGGTTTAATGGAGTTTGGGTCTGTTCTTTCAGTGGACTTTAGCGTCCCCTCTTACTATGCTCCCACTCAAAGAGCTTGCACTGCTAGGGCGTCGTTCATCCCCTACCCCACTGTATCCCGCAACATTGAGGTTATTCCTCATGTGGCGGTAGTTGGGGCATGGCCTGAGATCTTTTTTGTTGACCCTGATCAGGCGCGCGCCCCCGGTGTTCATGGTGTAACGCCATTGGACACTTGTATAGTGGCTGCACAGCTCGAAAACAAGCCCTCTTAGCCGCCACCCAGGGGCCTAAACCAGGCCAAAAACGATCCCACGTGGCCGCAGCAGCAATTCCACAACCCATACAATGGGTTCCCATTCAAGACCTGACCCCTGAGGCCTTACACCTAGCAGTTGAAACAGCTAACCCCACTATTGGTATGGGATACCTTCGCGCTCATGCCCCCTTCCAGTGGGCACCCCCTCCAATCTCCCAGAGTCAACTCCCTCTCTCACCAAGCGCAAGGCATCTCCCACAGGGTGCCCCTCGTCAGCCACCCCCACTCAGGGCTCCGCGGCACCCCCACCAACCTCCACCAGCGATTTATCGCATCAACCCTCAGCTCCCAATGGAGCTATGCCCACCAGCATGGACTGGCAACCCGCGGCCTGCAGTAGAAGTGCCACCTCAAAGAGTCCTACCCCATCCCCACAGTCCATTTCACGCGGATCCTTTACAGTGTTGGAGGAAGTGATATGGACTCAGACTCATCAAATGGGGACACCGCGGAGGTCACCATTGAGCACCCTCAGGTCCTTCCCCTGCAACGGAGCGGGGGCAGTATCCTAGGCTGGCTTACTGGGTCCTCCGCCCCCCACCCTCTCCTTCCCCTCAGAACCCTCGACGCTCCTCATGGATTACAGCTAATAGTCAAGCTAAAGGACTCAAAACTAGCCGCCTCACAGCAGCAGATTTAAGCGCTGGCAACCCCCCAGGACATGGAGGGGAACAGCTATGAGTCCCCATGGCAGCACCCTGGCCCTGCAATCCATCAACGCAAATGGGTTGCGGGACTTTAAGTGGAGAGCCCGCCTCCTCCGCAACTTCAGGTCAGCACAAATTGACATCGCTGCTGTCCAGGAGCCCCATATCCTCCCCCACGAACAATCTGCATGGAATGAACAGTTTGGAGGCAACTCCTTCTGGACAAACCATGCCGCCCTTATTGTTTTAAATCCCCAGGTTAAAACCCATTCTTTTTCACAATATCTAAGTGGCGGCCTCATACTGGCCAAACTCACCACTCCTGACTTCTCCTTCTTTTCTGCAAGCATCTACCTGCCTAATGCAGGTCAGGAGCAAAATCGGCTCTTGGAAGAGCTTGTCCAACTCAATCTCCCACGGAATACAGTCCTCTTAGGAGATTTCAACACAACCATAAGTTGCGTCTGTGACTCTTACCCCCTGCAGCAAAGGAACGCCCTGGATCAAGTCGCCTCCAGGATTTCCTTCGCCTGAGTGGCTTCATAGATGCGCTTCCACCCTCCGCGTCTGGCCTAGGTTGCATGACTAGGATCCAGTATGATGGAGGAGCTTTCCAGTCAGCGTCACGCATAAATATGGCTCTGATTTGCCCCCTGCTAATTGGCCGCGTCTCCTCTCCCATCTCTCGTGACAACCATCTGAGTGATCACAGGTCACTCACCGTTGTCCTCACCACCACACTTAGACCGTCGCGTAGGTTCTGGCCTAGGGTTGCTCCAGCTCTTCTCAACAACCCCTTCACTAAGGAGAATCTGTCTATGACCATCCGGGAGACTCTCACCTCCCCCCCCACACCACCTGCTTGACCACAAGGCTAGATGAGCGGTGACCAAGGAGGGCATCACCCGCGTTGCTTACAACTATGCCAAAGCCCAGATGACTGCAGCTCGCGCCAGAGTCAAAAGGGCGGAAGCTAGAATAAGACATCTGGAGCGAAACTGCCAGCCTTATCCCTCCCCCAGATGGTTGGAAGACTTGGAAGCGGCGCAGGAAGCACTCCGCTTGGAGCTCACACTGCAGGAAGAACGGGCAGCAAACTTTACAACATCTCATTACTATGCTCAATGGGAACGCCCCACCCGCTTCTTCTTTCAGAAACAGAAATCCCGGTCAACAGCACAGGATATTACTGCACTGAAGATTGGCACTACAACCACTTCGGATAAGGAGGAAATAATGCAGGAACTACACCGCTTCTACTCCAGCCTCTTCCATGCCACCCAGGTGGACCCATAGGACATCCAAGACTTCCTGTGGCGGGCTCCAGAGCCGCCCATTGACCCACA
Organism: Massospora cicadina; assembly: GCA_022478985.1. NCBI lineage: Eukaryota > Fungi > Entomophthoromycota > Entomophthoromycetes > Entomophthorales > Entomophthoraceae > Massospora > Massospora cicadina. Next base: position 14,791 of record JAKSZP010013139.1, read on the forward strand.
GGCTGATGAGGCTCTACTGGCGCCTATTTCCATCCAGGAGGTGATGGAAACCCTTCTAAATCCCCACGGCTTAAAGCCCCAGGCCCAGACGGAATACTCTTCAAGGTGTACCTTCTGGAACCTGCAGTGATAGCCAGAACCCTCCGCGACCTCTTCGCTGCACTCTTGGTGAATGGAGAGGTCCTCCCTGACTCCAGAGGCTCAATCACGACCCTCATTCACAAGAAGTCAGACCGTGAGAACCTGACGAACTGGCGCCCCATAGCGTTGATCAACACAGACCACAAGCTCTTCACGAAGCTTCTGGCCAACCACATCACCAATTGGGTGTCACCTCGCCTCTCCCCATCCCAGCACGGTTTTATTCCGGGGAGGTCGTTATGGGACAACTATAATGACCTTCACATGACTTTGACTGCTAACTCTCGTAAGGTGAATGGCTTTGTGGCTCTCCTGGATATGGAGAAAGCATATGATAGGGTAGCCTGGAAGTATATTGATGCTTCCCCAGCCCGTTTCCATCTCCCCCGCAGCTAGGCGCTGGATATCAGCGCTCTATGACCAGCTCCACACCAGAGTCCTGGCGCCAATGGGTTTTACAGTGGCAGTACCAGTTGGACAAGGTCTCCGGCAAGGGGACCCCCTGAGCCCTATCATTTTTAACATCACCCTTGACCCCCTCTTGGCCTCCTTACAGGACAAGCTAACAGGGATTCTGGTCCCAGGTAAAGCCCCCACACGCACCATGGCATTTGCAGATGACACTGCCATTGCATTTGGCTGCCCTGGGGATGTTGCCCTCGCTTCTGTGACCATTGAGAGGTACATCAGGGCGTCCAACGCCATGGTCAACACCTCCAAGACAACAGTTGTACAGGTCGGCTCCCCCACCTTCCCCCACCATTTGGTATTGAACCTGTGCGCGGTACCTTCCGTCACCTGGGCGTTCTCACCAACCAACAAGGAGTTGCGCTAAAAGACAATGAGGACTTGCTCCTCGCAGCAGTTAACTCCAGGATTGCCAGCTGGAACCAGCGGCACATCACCCCCAGGGTCGAGCTCTGATGGCCAAAGTGTTCCTCCTCTCCAAAGTCTAGTTCCTAGCGCACGTCTGCCCATTCACAGATGCCTTTTATACGCGGCTCAATGTACTCCTCCGCTGTTGGATCTGGGGCTCAAACCATCCACCAATGGCCCTCTCAACCATTGCCCAACCCTGCAACGAAGGGGGCCTAGGGCTTCTGGACACGCGATCCCACGCCACCACAATCTTCCTGAAGTTCCTATGGCCAATTGTCTGCTGGGACGCGACACCCATGCCCCAATGGGCGCCCGCCCTCTGCCAGTCAGTGTCAGCAGCTCTGGGTCTTCCTGGAGCATCTCTGACCTCATTAGGGGAGTGGCTCACAAACCACCCAGGCCATCGCCTGAAACCATCCTCATCCCCCTACTGGAACCAGGCTCTCCTTGCCCTGAAACGAGTAGGCGCGCGGATCCACCATGCCTTCCTATACAGAAGGGAATGCCCTGGCCTCAGCCCCCATCGCCATGCAATTGTGCACAATGGACAAGTTTTCAAAACTCGCCTCAACCCCCAAGATCGTCCTCCCATCCGCCCAAGACTCCTTGAGCTCCTCTCTCCCTCCGTGAGATTCGACCTTAAGGAATTGTGGAAGGGCGTCTATCACCCCATCCTGTCAGCAAAGGTGTCCAACACCTTATGGAGGGTGCTCCACTGTTCATACAGGACAGGGGACCGGACTGGCCCTACCTTCCAGCACCAAAGCTGCCCCCGCTGTGTGGAGCCTATTGACTCCCACCTTCATAGTTTTTTCACCTGTCCAGGTGTCGCCACATTTTGGCCAAAGGCCCGCGCGCTCCTCCATGCTCAGCCCTGGTCTGGACACCATGTGCAAGACCTCATGTTCGAGCAGACATTGCCTGGTTGCCACCAACCCCTCCGTGTCTCGCCTATGCCACAGCCATCTGGACCATCCATAACTCCTTCCTTCGTGCTGCCTTTGACCAGCAGGTGTGGACCCTTCCACACATGATCACCCACTTTCAGGTACACTTTGAGATGGCCCTGAAGGTCTGCACTATGTCGCCAACCCTCCCCCGCTCAGTTGTCACTGCAGCACGGCTCTGGCGCGCAAACCCCCCTCCCTTTCTAGATGCCTCCTCCCTCCCCTTCCCTCGCCTCAGGCTCTTAGGAGCCCAGGCGTAATTCAATAAACATTGATGAATCCCCCCTCAGGTTGGGACCATCTAGTACTAAAAAAATTATCTGAAGCTCAGAGCGGAATGCACTATATGCTCCATCACAAGTTGTATTCTCATCTCAGGAGCAAGTTATATTAGATACCCGTTTTATGTAAATATTATCACAGTCATATACTAGAAGTTAATGGGATAGATATCCATCCATCAAGGAGATATAGACAGTCCCAGGCATTCTAGATCCAACATATTCAGGGACCATCATGATTTTTTGGGTAATCTGACTTTAACCTCTCACGTTCTATTAAAAAATCCATAGTTTATGTTAGCCTATTACCTATTGGTGACTTACATAGCATAATTAAGTTTGATACTCTCCACAATTTTGGATTTAAGGATCCTCCTATTATAGCCGCCATCAAACATTTTATTGGCTTGAACCTCACCATAACCCAATGAGAGGCCGCTGAGAAACTATTGACTAATTTAATATTTTTTCTTCTGGGCCTTATGATTTTAAAAATGACTGGAGTGACTCATTGGATAGATACAGGATATGACTCGCTAATATGAACCAAGCCTTACCAAAAATCTAAAGTGGAAGAAGCTTAATTGACTGGTGAATTAAAGCAACTTTTGGAAGACAGTCTATAAAAAATTTCACAAAGCCCTTGGGCTTCGCCTCTGCTGTTGTTAAAAAGAAAGATAAGACCCATCACAAGGTGATAGATTATTGCAAATTGAATTCAATAACCTAAAAGGGCATTTTTCTTACTCTTGGATTAATGGTTCCCTTTAGATGCTGTTCAGCTCATAATTCTTCTCCGCTATGGATCTAGCTAGCAGATACTGGCAAATAGACCTTGCCCTGGAGGACTGAGAAAAGTGCGCTCTATTCACTAAAGAGGGCCTGTTAAAACCAACTCAAATGCCATAGGGTCTGTGCGACGCCCTTTCCACATTCCAGTGATCCATGGATGGCATACTAAGGGACCTGAAAGAGTTTTGTGTTATGGTATATTTAGATGATATCAACATAATTTCCAAAACTTTAGCTCCAATCTCAACCACCTATTCCAAGTGATTTATAGACTACAGTCAGCATCCTTAAATTAAAACTCTCAAAATGAACAATTTTCTATAGAGATTTAGAGCTCTTAGGTCATAAGGTAACCAACAAAGGTATATAGCCTTCGCCAAATAAAGTCAAGGCCATACATAAGATGACCCTAAAAAGACAAGGGACATCCAGCTACATTTGTGAATGGTCAATTATTACTGACAATTTATCCCTTATTTTCCAAACTCACTGAGCCCTTGGTCTACCTGTTACAAAAAAGTGTCTTTTATCTGGAGTCATTACAAAAACAATCTTTTAATGATATATGATTGCATTAGCCAAATCTCCTGTGCCAATACATACCAAATATGATAAGCCCATCCCACTTTTTACTAATATCTGAAATGTTGTCATTGGTTCCATTCTGGTGCAACATGATGTCAAACGGGTAGACCACCCAATTACATATTTTATTACTCTCTCCATGTCAGACATTTACCTTTGCAGACTAAAGATAAGAATGCTGTAGGCTGAGTTCTGCTGAAAAAGGGAAATTTCAGCCATTTGCAATATTCTGATGTCATTAAGAGCTCATTTATTAAAAATAATAATGAAAAAGTTGAGAAAATCGGCCAAAAGTCCCTGGCTGATTCTCGGTGGAACCCCATTAATTGGGGAATCACCAGTTAAAAACCCATACAGGAATAATTAAAATCAGTGGGTCAGATTTCTCCAACCACACCATGGACCTCAGGGGAATCATCAGAAGGCACTCCCCTGACCCCAACGAAGTCCTTCAATGCACCTGCACGGGGACCCCCTTTCATAGGCTTGGCGGGGGTCCCCCAAGGTGCAAGAAATTTCTCAGGCGGTGATTGGCTCAAGTTTATAAAAATGATACCTCATGGGTACATTTGGGCCATTCAGAATTCTGCTTCCTTTGTTCCGCTGCCCTGATGTGAGTTCCCAAACTATGATACATTGTTCCTGCATATTTCCTAATTCAGACTCATGCAGGCTATTCTGAACATATTCCCAAATTCCCCCTCGACCTTCAAAATTACTTTAAATACTAGATAGTTGGAGGTTGAGGATCATCGTTTTCCCTTTATTGTGCACATTAAAAACCCTAAAAAACTAATTTTTACTAGCGCATTTTATTTTAAATTTTTATTTTTATTAGAATTATTTGTGGAAACCAGCTGGCAAAAGCACCAACGAGCACTATTGAGCTGGTTTCCCACACTCTAAAGACAAACAGAACTATAAGATCACTAAGTGTAAGTATTTAGTGGTAATCTTAGCCATTAAGTATTTCTGTCCTTTCTTTTATGGGAATCACTTTACTGTAATAATTGATCATGCCTCTACTCATTGGTTACAACAGAATTTTGAATTTAAATGGTGACTAGCCTGGTAGTATTAAGATTTTTTTAAAACTATGATTTTTGATTGTTTATTGACACAGCACCACCTACCAAAATGCTGATGGTCTCTCTCTTTTATCAGCTTTAACTGTTCTATCCACTGATAAGGACTGCTTATAAGACCTCATTTGTCATTTAAATTTATGGTTGTTGAAACTCCTGAAAGCCAGAGTGATGTTAAACAGCAAGCATTCATTACTTGAACAACTGATGGCATGCTCTATAAATTATTAAAGAAAAAGTGGCTCCCTTATGTATCCCCTTGATTGAACTGAGGTTGATATGTAAGAGAATACTATTAATGGGCCGGGTGCAGTACAAAAAACTCAACAATGGTTGATTTTTGATACTTTTGGGATGGAATGCTCATCTCAATCCAAGAATTTTTGGATGCTTGTATAACCTGTCACCATCATGATAGCCTGACCCAAGGTTTCAATACCTGATAGTTGCTCCATTAGACCCTTTCCATTTAGTAAGCAGTGACGTTATAGGGCCTCTGCCTACAGGAGTCTATGGTCACCAATATCATTTTGGCTGTGAATCACATTATTTAATGGATCAAAGTTGTATTTTTTCTTACAGTTTCTGCCTGAGCAACCGCCTTATTTTTGTATTAGCTTTCATCACACAACATGGTAGTCCAAGGGTGCTTCTATCTAAAAACGGCATCAATTTCACCTCAGAGGTGATCTAAGGATTGACAGCCCTATTTGACACTCTTTAGGCTTTAGCAACACCATAAAAACCCTCCACTAATGGGGCTGTAGAAGGTTCTAATGACACTTTTAACTCAACTTAGAAAAAGATGGCTTCCACATACCTGTTATGAAGAATTCACTTTCTCCTGAGTACTCTGTTGGCCTATCAGGGCAGCTATCACAGGGTGATAAAGATGTCCCCCTTTGAGGCGCTTTGTAGCAGGGAACTACTCCTACCAAATAGTTTACAACCCTTTCTAGCGTCAGAAACTTCAAAGCTTCTAAATTACCCTGAGCACCTAAATGGATGAGATTGTATGACTGCAATCCCTGGACATGGATGCTTTGGTGCATACCATGAATAAGGAGACATGGTGAAGCAATCTACAATGAGCCTTGTTATAAATCCGGATGGTATCTTTAGGATTCATTGTGTAGTTTGTACAGGTTGAATCCGCTGAGCAACAGACAGATGATGTGGGGATTATCAGTCCTTCAGACACACTTGAAAACATACTTAAAATAGGAGCAATTGTTCCAATCGATTCTTTATTTATTTTTAATAAATACAGTGACCTTTTGCTGTCACATTCTCTCTAGACTATTAACCACCTTTTTCTCTCAATCACCCATCTCGCTTATATACAGAGGCTTCAGGAAATACTGCTCTCATGGCTTGGGCTATTCTGTTCTGCCAATTCTCCTCAAATTCGGCTTGTTATTCTCTAACTCTATCACCCTAATTGTAGGCGATTTACTTCATTTTTGTCAAATGTCAACATTGCCTTATCAACTTATTGCCTTATATAGAGGCGATCCAATAAAAACCTGTTATATCCCAATATCGCCTCATTTTGAGGCACTCAAATAATCAAAACTGATATCAATTTTGGCGGATTCCACCCTAGCTGTCCCACGATTATCATCCAGTCATATCAGAATCGCGACATTACCCCCTCATTGACTGGATGATAAGCTCCTATTATTTGTAAGGTCAGAGGAACTTTGCGTGTACTTGGTTAATGATCTGACCACTTGCAGAACCCTTGATGGTATATGTGTTAACTCCAGTTTTCTCTATAACTTCAAATGAACCAATCCTTATACTGGACAGCTTTTGTTTCCACCCAAATTCATGTTGGTCATGGAAGACGACCATATCACCTTCCTTGAATGGCGCCAACCTGCTAAAATGTACCTGATCAACAGCCTGATTCCTGATCTTCTTGGCTAAGCTGAAGAAATATGCTTCAGTTTGCAGTTTGATCAAAATGTTCGCGAGGTTAGTCAGATAGCAGTGGGGTTCCGGTCCACTGGTGTCTTCTACACATGAATAAAATAATGCTGGAAGAGATGGGTGTCAGCCATATAGTAGTTGGAAGGGACTCTTCCCCGTGGCAGAATTGTAACTAATGTTATAGGTGAACATGGCAGTGGAAAGGAGAGAGCTCCAATTGGAAGGTTGATCCATTACTAATTTTTGTAGTATGTTCAACAGAGTTCCATTCACCCGTTTGACCATTCCATTGGATTTGGGGTGATATGAGGTCATCAGAACCCTGTGGATTCCCATAAGCTCGTTCAGTTTGTGTAGGATGTGCAAGGTGAAGTTGGTTCCGTTGTCAGTGAGAATAAACTGAGGGAAGCCGTGTTGCTGAATATGGCATTCCATCATGAACCTGGCTACCATAACCAACCCCAAGTCTTGTATCACCCTCACTTTGACCCACCAGGTTAAGTGGTCGATATCCACAAGAATGTACTTACACTGGTTGTCTCCTGTTGGTAAGGGGCCAACGACATTAAGGGAAACCATGTGCCAAGCGAAATGTAATTTCACTAACCAGTATGAAGTTGTATGGCGAAATGGTTTCTCCACTTGGCACAGATGGCAACAGGAAATAGTTTCAAGCACATTGAAGCTCATACTTTCCCAATAGTACTGAGGCGTAACAACTCCATAGTCTTATGCACTCCACCATGCATGATGGCTTGTGCGCGCTCATAATGATTCCCAGATCATGCTGAGGGGCGTGAGAAATTCACCATAGAATCGCCGATCCACTTGTACAGTTCCCCATTACATTAAAAAGGTATTTGCTCATATCTCATTTATCACTTTGATCACTTGGGGCAGTTCATCATCATATTTTCTTCTGAGCATCTTATCATACATCATGTCGCTGAGGTCTGCTGTCACTGCAATAGCTGGAAATTGAGTTAAACAGTCAGCGTTCTGATGCTTTACTCCTGGATGATGGAGAATCTTAAAATCATAATACTGCAACTTAAGACCCATCTAGCCAATCGGCATTCAGGTTCTTTGAGGTTCTGCAACCAGCGTAATGATGCATGATCTGTTATGACTTTGAACTTTACCCCATGCAGGTAGACTCTGAATTGCTTATATGAATAGATTACTGGTAAGCACTCCCACTCAGTCACAATATAATTACGCTTGTGACAGTTCAGAATTTGATTACATTATGCTACCAGATGTTCCTCTCCCTCGTCATTTTTCTGAGAAAGTACACCCTAAACAGTGGAGAGGGATGCATTTGTCTAAAAAATAAACTACCAATTAAAGTTTGGATATCATAACACCAGTGCGCTGACCAACGCCATATGAAGTGTATCAAAAGTGGATTGACGACTTTCTATCCATACAAACACAGCATCCTTTTTTAACAACTCAAATAGCGGCCCCCCAATATAGCTAAAATTAGGGATAAAGCGCCGGTAGTAACTGACCAATTCCAAAAATACCTGTATGTTGCACTTACTATTGAAAGTAGTCATATTACTGATGGCCTCCGCCTTAGCTGGCTGTGGTTTCAGCCCTTTAGAGTCTACCACAAACCCCAGGTATTCCAGCTGATCTTTGAAGAAGTTACATTTTTGAGGTTTAATTTTAATATTTGCCTCAGCCAAATGATGGTATACTGCTTCTAGGTGGTCAAGATGCTCTAAAAGGTTTGAGAGAAAACGTTAATATCGTTGAGGTATACAAGGTTGCATGACAGTCTCAGGTCACCAAGAATAGTATCCATGGCTCTCTGAAACGTATCCAGGGCATTGCACAGTCCTCGAGGTATCCGCGTCAGTTAGAAAAGGCCTTTAGAAGTGATTACAGCGCATTTTTCCTGTTCCGCTAGGGGTAACTCGATTTTCCAGTAACCTGATATCAAGTCCATCGCAGAAAAATAATGGGCTCCCCCAATTAGTCCAAAGCATCATCAATTCTTGGCAAAGGCTTTAAATCCTTTTTTGTAATACTGTTGAACTTCCAGTAGTTTATTACTACACGGTTGGTGCCATCCTTCTTTTTTACAATTAGAACAGGCGAAGCCCACAGGCTTTTGGATGATTCAAGCATCCCTTACTCTAGCAACTTGTCAATTTAATCAGTGACAACGTCTTCCGCTGCCCTCAATTGGTGGATCAGCTGAGACCTTATAGGGGGATGATCTCATGTGTCTACTTGGTGGACCACCCCCTGAGAACACCCTAAGTCATGATCATCAACAGCAAACATCCCCTTATACTTCTGAAATAAAGCTATTGCTTGGCCTTTTTGTTCTTCCAATAGTCCTATTAAATGACTACGTGGTACCACCATTAGTACATCAACAGGTGTCTTGACCGGTAGACCAAAACATTAACAACTCAAAATCAATGAACATGAAGGATCTCATCTATTGGAATCAGATGTAAATATGCTACAATTTGGTGTCAGCGGATTTGTATTGGTTCACTTTGGAGGTTTGCTAACAAAACCTTAATCTCTCCATGTCCCAGAAGTATAATCCATGGAGCCACATGCAGCTAAAACTGTGTTTGATGATAGAGCCCAATGACTTCCTCATATAACCCACTAGACGCTTCCACCTCTAACTCAGTGTTCACTAGGACTTGATGGCCAGAAGGTATAGATATGGGCTCTGCCACTTGAAGAGGTATCCCTTGATATTCATATATCTGCTGGGGAAGGGGCCGAGTCTTGCGCTTTAGTCTGTTATAGCGAACTAGCATCACCCCATCACTATAGGCAAGGTTGATATGGCTCATATGCACCGGATCCTTTGGTACTCATTAGTGGTAAAGTAGAATGGGATCCGCTGACCCAGAATGGTAAGGGTCTCCTCCATAATAAAAACAACAGACCCAAAATGGTGCAGGAAATCAGTCTCAATTAACAGGTCATAAATTTCATTTGGTAGCACAATTTCTGGGGCAACAATGACTTTGGACCCAAAGCGCAGAGGTAGCACACTGTATAAACCTCAGAGACAGTGCTTACTGCTCCAGCAGTTCCTTACACCATTCGATGGTCCACATCATGTTTCAACGTCAACTTTGCCATCAATTTAGTGGAAACTATATTGACTGGAGCACCAGTATCTAAAATAGCGTGAACCCTATTCTTCGCTACAAAAATATCACAGTATGTACACTCAGAATAAGAAGTATATTGACTGTTTAAATATGTGAACATTTACGGGCTCTATTTTTAAGAAAACTTATTCTCCACTCACCAACCTGGGGGTATTCTTTGACAATGGCATCTAATGGAAGGGCGACGTTTACTCCTTTCAGAGTTGGTGCATCTGTGGAAGAATTGAGTTTGTTCAAGGAAGCTTGATCAAGCATTTGACAGGCATATGGCTTCAGTTGTTTGGGGGGACTCTTCTTCCGCCGCCGCTTTGGCTTGAGCTCAGGTTACTTAGTTTACTCCTCCAACTGGCTGCTGATATAAAAGTCCATCATCGTACTGAAGGACTTCCGCAGGGTATAATACTATTGATTCAGGGACGTTTTGAGTTGGTATTGCGGAGGTAGAAGGTCCCATCTCTACTCTACTCCATCTTTTCCCTGATAGTATTGATCTTGGTGTATGTAATTCACACAGCGGTTATAGCAGAATTTTTTAAAATGACCAGGGAGACCGTATTTGTAGCAGTTGACCCCATAAGAGCCACATCCTTGATTACCATAAGAGGGTCCAGACTGGATAGATTGGGGTCGTTCAGCGTAACCAGCCCCAGGTTGGTAAGATGATTGTTGACAGTCAGCATAGCTAGTTCCTGGTCGATAGATGGGTTGATGACAGTTTTCATGGCCAGCCCATTGTCACTGATCAAACTGTTGAGTATAATTTGGCCGAGAATGAGGCGCAGAGTTATAGAAAGGCTGAGGATTACTAACCAGAGTTGGAGTTGTACGAGGGTATTCTCCTTAATAAGAGGGTGCAGTAGCGGTGGTAGCCTTCCATTCTATATTTGGTGGTGGAAAGTTAGGGAATACATGACGCAAAATCTGTACAATCTTGAGTAGAGGTACATCATATCCCAGAAGCGGCGAAATGACATTATGAAGCTCACAATATGGCTTCACCGCAGAGGTCATGGCAATGCACACATTGGCTTCAGCTAAGTACCCTGTCTCAATCAGCATGTGGGCTTCTGTTGTGAATCAATCAGCAAAATCCAGGAGAGTCTTGTTTCAATGGAATACAATTGTTGAGAATTCTGCTTTCTGCTGCAACATCTTTGAAGTACCTCTCAAGCAGGTGGAGTACAGTATATTTCACATCCTAATAGTTGAAAGAACTACTTGGGAGGTAACAGGTGACCTGATTAGTGCTTTCGACATCCAAGGCAGATACTAACAACTTAGCCTTCCATCTATCAGATGCTCCTTCTGCTGCAAACTCAAACCGTTTGAAAAACCCATGAATGTTCCAGTTGTGGTCAAATGGAGGTAATTTTTGATATTGATCTCCTCATCCTGTTCATGGGGTTTTGGGCCATACTGAGGAATGGGTCAAGATCTGAAAGCAGTTTCTCGATGAGGAGCTGGATCAGAAGAAGTTGGTATGTCCGCCGCTTCAGGGGTAGTATGACCTTCTGCCATGGGTGGTACCACCATTAATTGAGGAAAGTATCGTTATGACTCATATTCATATCTGGTACTACCATACTGGGTATAGTAGCTCTGACCAGCGTTATATTCTTCCTTATATGATGCCCCCTCTTGATGGTCATCCTTGTCCCAGCGAGAAGACTGAGAGTATTGGTCAATCTTTGTTCTGAGCACTGCAGCTGTTTGGTGGTATCATTCAATCGTTTGCTGAGTTCTTTGTTTTGTTGTCCCAAGATTTGCATTTAGCTAAACGTGTTATCAAGTTGGTGCATGACAGCATCTCGTTCTTGAAGTTCATCTTGGTTTTTGAGCACCATGTCTAAGGTAAGTTTGAGTTCTTCATATCCAGCTGGTGCGGTGTTCTGTGAAGATTCCCCAGCAACACATCTTGGGTAAGGCATGGCTGGTGACTGGAATTCTGGAGTGTTAGGTGGTTGATCAATGGGCCCCCTATAGTGAGCACCACTGTTATAAATCTGGACAGTATCTTTAGGATTTATTGTGTAGTTTGTATGTTTTCAAACCCACTGAGCAACAGACAGATGATGTGGGTATTGTCAGTCCTTCAGACACACTTGAAAATATACTTAAAATAGGAGAAATTGTCCCAATCAATCTTTAATTATTTTTAATAAATACAGCAACCTATTACTGTCCCGTTCTCTATAGACTATTAACCACCTTTTTCTCTTAATCACCCATCTCACTTATATACAGCGGCTTCAGGAAATACTGCTATCATGGCTTGGGCTATTCTGTTCTGCCAATTCTCCTCAAATTCGGCTTGTTATTCTCTAATCCTCTATCACCCTAATTGTAGGCGATTTACTTCATTTTTGTCAAATGTCAACATTGCCTTATCAACTTATTGCCTTATATAGAGGCGATCCATTAAGACCTGTTATATCCCAATATCGCCTCATTTTGAGGCACTCAAATAATCATAACTGATATCAATTTTGGAGAATTCCACCCTAGCTGTCCCACATATATCATACAGTTATATTGGAATCATTACAAGCCTCTTTAGGGGGGGGGGGGGGGGGGGGGGGGGGGGGGGGGGGGGGGGGGGGGGGGGGGGGGGGGGGGGGGGGGGGGGGGGGGGGGGGGGGGGGGGGGGGGGGGGGGGGGGGGGGGGGGGGGGGGGGGGGGGGGGGGGGGGGGGGGGGGGGGGGGGGGGGGGGGGGGGGGGGGGGGGGGGGGGGGGGGGGGGGGGGGGGGGGGGGGGGGGGGGGGGGGGGGGGGGGGGGGGGGGGGGGGGGGGGGGGGGGGGGGGGGTGGTGTACCAATCAGGGGACTTAGTAAGGTCCTATCACCATCACCCCGTGGAAGGATCAGCAAGATGATGACGTCTTGGTCTAGTCCATATAAAGTCCTGCATAAACTTGTGTCAGATTATTTGATCATAAGTATTGATAAAGGTACTGTCTTTAACCAAGTACATGGGTTATTTTTAGAACTTTAATACCCCTCTGACAGGATATCAAGGGGACATTGTCAGATTTTCACTGTGGATGAAGATTAATTAAACAAAATTAAATCCAAATCTCACCCAACTAAAATGATTAAATCCTGAGTCAAGTTAAAAAAGGAATCTGCCTCTGAATCATCTAATGGAAGAAGAAGAGATCTGTATACATTAAAACCAAAGCTACAAAGATGTTACTCTATTATTTTAGTGGAATAGTATGAGACAAAGGAAGGCATCTCGTCATGTGCTTCTTCCTGAAGTCCAAGGAGATCTTAATTGTCAGCCCACTACATAATGTCTTGTATATAACAGACCCTACCACCCTATAAATATCCAAAGCTTTAAATATAAGGGTTATCATTTTTGCTTTAAAATTATTTCAAATAAGCTTCCTATTTTTAGGATTTTTGAGGTTACTCAGCAAGCCTTGGTCATCCAAGTAGTTCTGGCCCTTGCTGTATTTACTAAAAATAAGCCCCCAAAACTCTGAGCAGCTATGAAGCCTGCTGTCTACAGTGCCAACAGAATCCATGGGCTCTATAGTTATTAAAGGTGTATAAGTACTAGAATGTAAAATTTACAATTATATAATCAAGGAAGTTATATTGTTAGAAGATATTATTATAAGGAGAAAATAAAGAAAAGCTATATATATGATTTATGGATGCTTAATATATATTTCAAAAATTATGATAAAAAGGTATAATTATTAGACAGTAATTGAACATATTAATATTAATATCTGTATAATTTTTTATAAGAAGACATAATAATATAAAAGAATTATCTTCTTATAGAGAAAGAGTTGTGATACTGAAGATTTAAATGTGAGGAAAGGTAAGAATCAGTTATCAACAACGCTAGAAAGATACCTTATTAAATGGTTACTATAAACGTGAACAAATATGATGCTGAAGTTAGATTATAGTATTTTTTGAATACTATTTTCCCCTTATCTTTATTAAAATTTTGCTTGAAACATAAACCTCAATTTCTTATTCTCAATTAAAAGATATCAAGTTGATACAGATTGTAGATGATTGTGTATGTAAAAAGTATCATTTTTACCAGAATTTGATTAATCTATACACAGCATAATATATATAAAGCCGTTTAAGGCGAGTAGACTTTACTTAATATACTATACTGATTTAACATAAAGTACATATGTTTAATTTATATACTATAGACACCTTAGTATTTAAATTATAATTCAACCAAACCTTTCCCTCTCGTTGCAATCACTTTTGCAACATATTCAATTTAACATTAGGTAAGTTTGATAATCTCATCAAGGAGATTAGTGTGCACCCAATGTTGGGTAGCAGTTGGGCAAGCAAAGTAAAGGACACAGGTGCAGGCCCAGCACTGTTCAGATTTTGTAAACGCCCTGGTGAAACCAGCGGCCTCAATAAAAATATCAAAAACCAGTGGTTAGTATTTCCCCTGAGATTTTGTCCTGGAAAATGAAATGTAACCAGTTAATCAATACTCCACATTCCCAGCCCCTGTCATCAGTGGAGCATGGGGTTATGTATTCCTGGATATCCAACAAATGGTGCTTTGGGAAAATTTTTGTGGAGATGTACACACCCATTTCCCAAACACAGTGTATCTTGCACAGCACTACATGCCCTGAGGTTGGTTGGATCTTAGTCTCAAAAACAAACAAGTGGCAGATGAAGTCGCACAGGTGCATGAGGTGGTGGACCTCCCATACAGTCAACAGGTGGTCAAGATAAAGTGCACTCATTGGACGAAATCAAATCAAATTATCATTGCATTCAACTTTCTCCCCACAATGATTAAGCGTACCGTGCTGAAGCACCACTTAATAGCTGAGCTTAAAGCATATGAGGAATAGAAACCTTCAAGATGCAGCACTTTATGCTCATGCCATACCTGTGCATGGGCAAAGTGATCGCTGTACTCACCCCTCTGCAGTGGTTGCAGAAAATTTGGCCCAAATCCCCCCACACTACTTTTGTGTTAGTTGATGGGCAAGAATCCTGCCCATTCCATGTTACCATGGATAGCTCTCCCCCTATCTGTCATGGGTGGATTCATGCCAATATGCCACAAAGGAATTGGGAAGTAAGAGCCAGGTCGCTGACCATACTAGGGACAGGCCTGCCAAAGCCCATCCCCAAACCCTTTTCCCATGCCTCATCATTGTCATGTATTCTGCACCAATGTCCCCACGACACTGCACATCAACAGTGGGGTATGGCTCCAGGAGAGGGCCGAGAACAATGCCAACGCCACGCCAAGCTCACTAGTTGAGCTCATAACTCTGATTCAAAACTATAATTTCAATAAATAATATCTTATTGTAGCAAGCGATTTTTAATAAATCTTCTGGTTTTTTCTTAGAAGATGCAACTGGCCATTCAGGGCAAAATCATTCCCTAATAAATAGCACTTTGCTAGTATTGTGTAAGCTCCCTCCTATTCTAGGCTCTCTTGAACACCATCCAGCACATCACTCGCAAAGACTCTACATCCTAATGGATCATCATCCACACTGTTTGTAAGTCTGATCTTATATTTTTTTTTCTAAAATGCATTTTGGTTTCAAAATTGTGAACCTTGCCAGCTCAGACTTCCTCAAGCTTGGGGCCTTTTCTATCAAAGTAATAATCAGATTGAATGTCACCTGATCCGAGTTAATGTATGGATCAGGTGCCACCTGACCTGTTACATCACCCCCCTGTGAGGCCCAAAACTCATGGACCTTCCCTGGCATCGTGCGTAGTCTTCCTTCATCTGCCATGTTTCCTTCTCCACCGGATAACCTTTCCACATCACCAGAAATTGTTGCCAGCTTTTCACCCATCTCACATTCAATATCCGTTCCACCTTATACTCTGGAACATCCCCTTCCCTAGAGTTTAACAGTCCTGGTCAATCTGGACCTATTTTTTGAACGCCCATAATTGGGAAGCATAAATCACCAGATGAGCTTTGGAACCTTCTGGCAATCTCAATTTAAAAGCAACCTGATTAATGGCTAGAATGATCTAGTATGGGCCCAAAAACTTCAGTCCCAGCTTATGACTCTTAACTGGGACAGCATAGTTCTTAGCCGCCACCAATATCCAGTCCCCAAAACAAACTCCAGATCTAGCGCTCTTCATCAATCTGCCTGTTGCTTCTGCTGAGCCACTGCCTGCTCCAAATTTCCTCGTAGCTTCTTTCTGATATCCGCCATGGTATGCGCCACCTCATCTGCCCCCTGACAGACTCCACTAATGTATCCCCCATTCAATCTGGAATTTATACTATGATTCACAAAAAATGGAGTCATTCCCAAAGATGATTGACAATGATTGTTATAAGAGAACTGGGTCATCCAAACCCACGATGCCCAGTCATCCTGCCAATTGGAGATGTAACACCAAATATACTGCTCAGGTATCTGATTCACCCTCTCCATCTGTCCGTTGGATTGGAGATGGTAAGCTGAGGACCACCCATCCTGATTTCCAAATTCTACAGCAAACTTGACCAGAATTTTGAGACAAATTGTGGGTCATGGTCCAAAATAGTTTCCTTGGGTAATTCATGCTGGGAAAACACTTCATCAATGAAAATTATTACCGCGTCCTATGCCAAAAACTCCCTGTGCATGGGAAACACTCAGCATATTTGGTCAGTCTATCCATGACCACCATAACCGCATCCTTCCCTGCACCTTTGGAAGGCCCATTATAAAGTCAACGCAAATTGAACTCCAAGGCGCATGTGGTATCTGCAGTGGGTTTAACTTACCTGATGGAGGTTCTCTCGAGGGTTTTGATTTTGCACATACCAAACACTCCCTCACGTAATACTTGACATCCTTCCGCAGGCCCAGCCACAAATAGTCATGTCACACCAACTCCACCATCTTCTCCACTCATGGATGACCTGCCAACAGATGATCATGAAAGATCTGAATTACATCCTGTTGTACCAAGGGTTGGTCACCCATATGCAAGAATCGTGGTATACCACCCCACTCCTCTTTATGAAGGCCTTATGGCGCTCATGTGGCTGTCCTTTCTCTCATTTTGGCCTTCAATTGCCATCTGAATTCTGACCTTATTTGCTTCTGGAGGACTTTCTTACCCAACTTACTCCCCCACCCTCAATCATCACGAATTGGTCTGGTCAGAACACTGTAGCCGTATTAAACTCCTTCAATTCATCCTTCTTATATATTAAACCTTTGTCCCAAATCAACAAGTCTGCTAAAGCATTTGTCAAACCCGTCCTGTATTCTACCTGGAAGTTGTATTGGACTAGCTCCACATGCCATCTGACTTGCCGCTGGTTCATCTTCCTTGGTGCTCAATAATATTCTAATGCTTTATGATCCGTTTGAATAACAAAAGGGTGTTGGGAATAGAGCAGGTGGTGTTGTTATTCCTGAAAGGCCGCCATCACTGCCAGAAGTTCCTTATTGTATATTGGATAATTAGTTTTGGCGAGGATCACCTTGCAGCTAAAATAACACATGGGGTATTCAATCCCATCTTCCCCCTCCTGTAGTAACACCGCACCTACGGCATAATTTAAAGCATTGGTTTTTACCACAGATAGATTCCCAAGATCTGGATGGGCCAAGACAGGCGCCATAAGTAACTTATTTTTTAACAATTTGAATGCCTGCTCCTCTTTTTTTTTTTTTTAGTACTAGATGCCTGCTCCTCTTTTCTTCCCCACACAAACGGAACATCCTGAGTTAGATGTGTGAGAAGTAAAGCCATTTGGGATAGATTGCTCACAAATTGTCATAGAAAGTTCAACGTTCCCAAAAACTCTGACCCTTTTTTTTTAAGTAGGGGCCTTCCATTCTTGGAACATGTTCATTTTAACTGGACACACTCCTAATCCATTCTGGAACACACGTTGCCTAGGAACGTCACCAAACTTCGGTTATATTCACACTTGGAAGGTTTCAAGCTCAGACTCATCCAGCCAATTGCCCCAGAACTTCCCGGACATCTCAGACATGATTCTCTCAGGACCACAAAAACACAAAATATATCATCCAAATAGGCAGCAAAGCATCAACCATTCATCCCTCTAAGGACATAATCAATCATCCACTGAAACACCGCTGGGGCATTTCTCAGACTGAACGGCATCACACAATATTGATACACTCCAAGTGACACTTAACGCGGTCTATTTTTGATGTTCCAGTCTCACTGGCACCTGATTGAATGCACCCGCAAGGTCTAACTTTGTAAAAATTGTGCATCCAGTAACCATTGGGAGAATAATCTCAAACAAAAGCATCAGATATGGATCAGGAACAATGACTGTGTTCAGACGTTAGAAATCCACACATGGGCGTAGTTTGCTACTCGCTTTTGGCACCAGTAATACAGGAGACACAACCAGTGACTTAGAAGTCTCAATTAAACCTTTGTCCAACATTGATTTCACATGGTTCTCCAACGCTCCTTTTGTTCATAGATTAAGAGGGTATAATGGACATCCCCGGGGAAGCTCTGACCCTTCCTTAAACCATAATGAACTTGCAAAAGAACCAGTGGGAGAAAAAGGCGAGTTCTGGATAGGGCCAAATACACACACAAAGTTGATATATTTGGTCAATAACTCTACCTCCTGCATTCCCCCCCATCCTTCTGAGTCTACTAAGAGCATCATTTACAACCTCCATCTTCCACCTCATCTGAGGCCCCATTGGAGGATTAAAAGTAATTGTATTCAGTGGCAGATCAACCTGGGGCTGGAAACGATTCCACCACCGCATTTCCAATACCACAGGATGGGCCAGATTTCTGATTGCACAGAAGCCCTCTTTGGACCAAAATGGGTTCTGAAAAACAAATACTTAAGGATCCAAACACCATGATGGAGCCCTCTTTGGCATGTCAGCGAACACCGCCTCAGGACCCTTCTACATTCCCAACTTCAAACTTTCTGCCAGGGAGAATCCAACATAGTTTTCCTTGGCCTTGTATCCACCAGGGCCAACACCCTCTTCATCCAACCTTGCAAACATAAATCCACCAGAATAAATAACCTAGGATAAAGTGAAGAAGTAGATTAAATGTTTAAAGCATTCTTGGATTGCAAAGTTGCAGGTAATGTAGGTTTGGGACCATTAATCTTCCCAGGTCTCTGACCTCCTGTTCTCCCCGACTCCTTAACGTTTCCCTGGTAAAACCCTCCATGGATATTTCCAAAATTTCTGGGTGATCCCTGCCACCCTCCTTGACCTCTACGAGTCACTGCAGGAGAATGGCCCCTTCCTGGAGATATAGAATCCTCCCTCTGGTTTTGCGCCAAGGATAATTGTTTCCCAACCTGTACCACCAACGTGATTTCTTCAGCCAACATACTCTGAACTTTAGCAGCCGCCATAGCGGCCAACATATCTTCTTGCACCCCTGTTGAAACATTTGCGATGATTGCAATTCTGAGACTCATGCTGCTTTCGCCAAAGGTCAAAGAATCCGCCCATATTCTTCAACCAATCCTCGCCCCTGACTCACCATCAGAAAAATCTACCACGCCTCATCCTGCGCCTCATATGGACAGGTGGCCCAGTCAATCCAATCAACACACTCATCCATGGATCCTGGAAGGCGACCTTGCTCCTCAATCATTTCTTTCACCCACCCTACCAGGTCTAAATGTAGCGCCTCCACAATCTGCACAATCTTCAGTGAGAAAGGGTCTCTCCTCCCATTACTTGAGCCAACTGCGCCTGAAAACAAACTTGTGACACCACTTGGTGAAGCTTATCCCTGGCCTCCATGGTAATGCCATCCGACCTTTTGGAGATTTAGATACACCATGGCTTTCCTCCACCTCCACAGGACTTGCGCCAAATACCTGAACCACCTCTCTTATCATGAACATTAAATAGAAACTCACCATCACCACTGACAAAACATGGCGATACCATTCCTCCCCTCCTGGGGTCACCACCTCTTCTTGGGGCACCCACAAGGCTGACAAAAATGTATTAAAGTTGCATCTAGTGTAACAGGCGGGTTCGCGCCAATATGCCACAAAGGAATTGGGAAGTAAGAGCCACGTCGCTGACCATACTAGGGACAGGCCTTCCAAAGCCCATCCTCAAACCCTTCCACCATGCTTTGTCATTGTCACATATTCCCGCACCACTGTCCTCATGACGCTGCACATCAACAGTAGGCTCTGGCTCCAGGAGAGGATCGATAATGACGCCAATGCCATGCCAAGTTCACTAGTTGAGCTCATAGCTCCAATCTAATACTAGAATTTTAATAAAATAATATCTTATTGTATCAAGCGATTTTTATTTTATTTTCTGGTCTTTTCTTAGAAGATGCAACTGGTCATTCAGGGCCAAATCATCCCCTAGTAAATATCACTCTGCTAGTATTGTGTAAGCTCCCTCCTACGCTAGGCTCTCTTAAACACCATCCAGCACATCACTCATGAAGACTCTACATACCACCAGATAATCATCCACGCCGTTCATAAGTCTGACGTCATACTTTCTCAGATGCATTTTGGTTTCAGAATGTCGAATATTGCCAATTCTGATGTCCTCAAGTTTGAGGTCCTTTCTATCAAAGCAATATTTGGATCAAATGATGCCTAATCTGAGGCACTGTAAAGATCAGGTACCGCCTGATCAGTTACATCATCTGCGCCTTTTGCCGTGCTTTTGGCCACAAGGACCACACCCACCCTGCCAAGGAGGGCATCGCACAAACAGAAATCATACCAGAAGCAATGAGCTGTGCAGACACCCACTATGAACTGGCCATAGACACTGACGCTGACTTCCCGTGGGGTGTGCAGAGGCTCTACATTCAGGCCAGCCCGTGTCCCCCGCAGGAGCATAAGAAGGCCAAGCAGGCCCGCAGGGCAGCAGCTAAGGAGGCTGCCACGGCTGCATCAATGATCCCACCTGCCCAGCTCCAGGATGACATTGAGTCATTTTCTGAAGAGCAGCTCTCAAATCTGTCCAACAATCAAATTGGGCCAACCAGCCTGATGACCTGATGGGTGAGTCAGATACGCTCAACCAATGTTACCAAGCCTCAATTGAAACTTATTTGCCCACCAATTTCCCTACTGATTTTTTTGCTGACCTGCGATAATGCACTGCAGGAACACAGCAATCTAAAGTCTCAAAACAAAGCTGGAAAAAAGAACACCAAACCTACACTTAGATCCAAAGTAATGTCAACCCTTAAGTCATCATACGAAGGTCCAGCAATAAGGTCAAGAACCTCGCCTCTGAAAAATTGGCAAAGGGAGGCCAAGGGGGCCCTTCCCCTTGCACCTAATGTGCGATGGAGGGAGCCTTCACAATGATGATGTTGAACTTTGCTAGACTCAAGGCCTCGCCATCCTGGGCTAGAAACTGAGTTTTTTAAAGAATAATTTACCTGTGTATATCCTGGCCATTCAAAACCACTGTCCATACAGTTCTGAGGACACATGTGCAACCACGCTCCTCCCTTCCTTTTCCTTTTGGTCACCGCACTGTGGGGCGCTTATATGAGTGACCTGTAATTTTTTATTTATTTCTTCAAATTCATACCTTGAAGGCTGTATACTTGTTGTGTCCTTTATGTGGGATAACGAAGTGCATGCTGTCATTAATGCTTATGCCCTGACCTGTGCACGAGCTTTTTGGGAATTCTTCTCAGCTGTTACTTCCATCCCTTTTAATTGTGACTCATTTGTGGTGGGCGATATGGACTTCTGGGCCAACCTGGCCACCTACTGCTGGCCTTTGGTGCCTGCCCCTGGCAGGGGCACATAGAACTTTTCGTTCTATAAGCCACTTTAAGGTTGCTTGATACTCTTCTGCATCATGCACCGCTGCTCTCAAACATGTCTCATCCCCACGTGCACAACGTTCAGCTGATTTGATGCCCCACATTGACCTTATCCTTGCCCCGTTAAAAATTTGGTCTCATGTTGCACACTTTATGATGACAATTCATGATTTATCTGACCACAGGTCGGTGTCAATTTTCTTCTCTTTGTCACACCCAGTGGCACAGGCGCCAAAGTGGTGCAAAAACCCCCCAGCCGAGATCACATCGCCCAGATTTTCCTCATGGGTGGACACTGAAACCTTAGCATCAAAGTTTACCACACCGTTCTGTGCAGATCCACTTTCAACATGGGAAAATTTTAAAGCAAACCCCATCCTCCAGGAATGCCACATCTCATCGCATCATTCTCTGGCTGCCTCAGTGGTCATTTTGTGCACGCTTATAGAAGTGGACTACCTGGAATCTAATATCCCTGTTGCAGGCTACATCCCAGCTTGGGGGTGCAAGTGGGAAGAGATGTCTTCTCGCCTCAACACACTGGTAAAGCAACACAAACATTGCGTTTGTGTACAGTACAAAGCGAAAAATATAGCGACTGGTGACACATGCTCCACCTAATTTTTCCAAAAATTCTTTGCACCACAACAGAGCTTGGCCTGCACACAGGTGAGGCAGCCTGACCGCTCCATCGCAAAAACTCCAGCTGAAGTGACAAACAAAGTTCAAAATCATTACTCTGAATTGTATTTCTCTAATCTAGTAAAAACAGCTGAAGTTGCTTTTTCTTGAAAGCATATTTGCACCGTTTCCCATTATTTAGAGTTAATGATTTTAATTTCTTGCGATGAAATATGGTACGCCGTTTATGGTGAACTGTACAGGAAATGCCCAGGTACAAATGGTATTTCTTATGAGTTCTACAAGAAGTATTTTAATTATTTCTCCTCATTGCTGCTTGCCTCAATAAATTAGTGTTTGCTGGAAACGCGCCTCTTTCCTGGGGGCCAGGAGGCTTTCACAATAATGCTGTATAAGAAAGGGGATAATCTGAACTTGTATAACTGGCGCCTCATTTCACTTAACAACAATGATACTAAGTTATTTACTAAATTCATGGCCAAACGCCTTGGGAAAGTTGCCTATATCTTATTTCCTCTGAGCAATTTGATTTCATTCTCAAGCGGTCTATATGGGACAACATTCATACTGTAGCAAACGTCTACCAATCCACGGCTACTGGAGCGCTTGTTTTTTTAGAACATCAGAAGGCTTATAATAGAGTCAATTGGGATTACCTCAAAGCCTGCCTCCACAAGTTACACCTCCCCCATAAGTTCATTAATTGGGTGATGTTGCTTATGGAATCTGCCACAATGGCTGTGCGTGGCCCTGGCTTCCTCACTGATGTAGTTCATTATCAAAGAGGCTTCTGACAAGGGGACCCTTTGAGACCACTCTTATATAACTTCATCCTTGACTCACTTTTGCGCAACGTGTATGCCCGCCTTACTGGTGTCCATGTGCAAGGCCAAGCACCAGGTAAGATGCTGGCAACTGCTGATGATTGTGTGGTTGGGGCGTCTAACAACCAAGATGCACGCACGCTTGAGGATACTATCCAGGTTTACTCCAGGGTAAATAACTCTGCACAACGCCTCCAAAACTGAAATCATTCTTCTGGGCGGTTCCAAGCCCGCTGGTCACCATCACCCTGTTTCCTCCCTGCTTCAGCAGCTAGCTCATAGGTTCTCTTGCCCCACCCACCCCAAACTGCCCCGCTTGTGCTCTCTTTCATGCTGAGACCCACTGCTGGTCTGGTTCGCCATTTGGGTGAGTGGCTGGAGGCGGGAGGGTACACCTCATTGGCGATGGACCACCATATATTGGACAATGTCACAAAGCGCATCACATCCCTAAGAGCCCACCAAACTTCCCTCACAGGCAGAGTTGTGCTGGCCAACTTTATGCTCCTATCTAAAGTTTGGTTTGTGGCCCATGCTATCGCCTTTTACATCTTTCTTAACCTCAGTTATATACCCTCCTGAAAGGGTGGCTATGGTAGGCCGCCCACCGCCAGTGCATCTGAATGTCTTGTTTAGCCCTCGCCATAGTGGTGGTATGAGCCTGCTCAACTTCAAGGCCCATGCTGCCAAAATACTTGGCACATGGATTTCTGCAGTCACCAATCTCACGCTCCCAGCCCAACACTGGTCACTTGCAGCTCGCTCCAATTTCTTCTGTGCCCTGGACTCAACAATCCTACCCACCCCCATTCTCTGTTAAAATATCTTGCATCACAATTCTCTGCTGTGGGCCTGCATGGAACGTCGCCCCACTTCAAACATATTCTCCTCTCCATGCAGATTGCTGAGTAAAGAATTTGCATCAGTGGTCAAATCGCCCAGAGGGGTCGTCCTACTCCCCACTTGACGTAGGAAGTACAGAACCAAGCCATTCTGAACAGTTTGTTACCAAGGAGGTCCCCTGTCAAGGCCAGGATGGATTATCTGAGCATGTAGACATTCCCTGCACCCTAGAAACCCAGAAAGCCATCTGGAAGTACGCCCATCACCCTATTCTGCAGTTGCATGTTTGTTCCCATGTGTGGCAATGCTTGAAACGGGTATACCATACTGCCAAGTGCTCCCAATGAATCACACTCCTCATGTGTTTTGTGTGACCAATATGGGTCTTTTATCCACCACCTGGTAGAATGCCATCCATCAAAAGCGATCTAGCGTGAGGTTCAACGTCTCTTTTGCCAGGATCAAACACAGCCGTTCAGCCTATCCAGGACATCTTCGCCTTGTCCTTGAATTCTATGATACACTCTTCACTCTGACCCAAAATGATTGCAATTGCAATGTGGACTATCCACATGGTTGTCTTGGATGCCATCTCAGGCTCTACTCCCACTCTCCAGGAAGCCGTACGCCAATTCCAGTCACACCTCATAAGCCACTTTCAAGCATGATTGTATGGGTACCTACCATCCCATCAATGAAAGTTGGTCTCATCCTGGTTTCCATTTTGGTTCATCACTTCAGACCTCTTCCTTCATATGTGATCAGTAGCGGCGCAAGCCTCCAATCATGATACCCCCTTCCTTTACTTGGTATTCCCGCTGGAAACAGGAGACAGCGTTAGCTTCTCTGGGGTGCCTCTTGCTGATATTAGTTCTTTTAAATTTACATATTGGAAGTGTCTATCTCCTGGTCAGCCTTCCCCAAATGAATTAAAATTAAAATTAAAATTAAATTATAATACAACCACGTAGCATATAAGATTATATATATTATAAGGGGTAAAAAATTATAAATGACATGATTTAGACTAAATAAGGTAGCACCATATAATTTGTGGCCTTTAAGAACAAAAAATTATAAAGTACTCAGGTAGCTATATAATTGTTAAATTGACAAAGAAGTACAAATAGTACCAATGAAAAACCTATTCTGTGCCTGGGTGGAAAAAATTTACTTTACAGTATTTTGCTATCAGTTTGGTGTTATTTAATTGATTTAAAGGATCAAAGTTCTATTTAAACATTTAGCAGTTTCTGGTTAATTTGATAGATTCAATATTTTTGATTAAGTGGAAGTGTTACTCATAACTGACACACTATCTAAAGTAACATAATATATTTGAACTTAAAAATTCAATTAAATCACTACCAACCAAAAGCCAAAACCAATGAACCCTTTAAATAATCTAAAATATAATCCACATACCCAAAACCATTGACCCCATAGAATTATTTAAAAAGTTACCAAACTAGTTGAAAATCAATTAACTTATCAAATCAACTAAAAGCCCACCATAAGTTTAGTATAAACCATTGGCCATATAAAATACCCAAATTTAAGCTTCTTGGAAAACCTATGAACTTAACAAATTTATAAAAGCTTCATCCATATAGCCAGAACTATTGAGTCTATAAACTTACCCATATAATCACCAAAATGAAATTGCAGAACAATTGATCTAAAAGACAACTGGTTACCCATCATATGCTCATTAAAATAATTGATTTATCAAATCAATCAAAAAACATCAACTTCTTGGAAAACTTTTTGAATTATCAAATTGACCAAATCAACATCCAAATAAATAAAATATGGAGCTTATCAAATTATTTAAATAACCACCAACCCAAATGGAAAAACTATTGAGTCTATCAAATCAACTAAAGAAGCCCAAACCGCTCAAAAAAAACAAAATTTATAATTCTTAAATAAAATACATTCCATTTTGAATCTTATATATAACTTTATTGATATTATGCTGAATTATGGGGGTGTGGAATAGTTGGGATGGGCGTCCCACTATTGCCCCTCACATCATGGTTTCAATCCCATCATGGCAGAAATTGTATTTTTGTGCCAAGTGGATATCAATACATGTGGATTCATGCACCATTCCTCGGTCCAACTAAGCAAATTAGTGAAGTTATATCATGTAATCCCAGCCTAGCAGAACACATGCAGGAAAATTTTGCCCCCAGTACTTGGGATTTGTCCTCCACTCCTATACCTTTGCTCCTACTCTCTATCACTCCTATTGATGCAGTATATTTGTCCCAAGGTCAGCCCACCTCAAATAAAAAAATTATACTGTATCATAATTTTTTACATATGTTAATTCTCCTATTTAAAAAACTATATGTGCCAAGTATAGTTATTTTTGACTAATTTTTTAAGAACTAATGTGTCACATATATACATAAACCCCTACATTGATTTTAGTTTTATAAATGGTAGTTTAATCATTATACTTGAATCATTTTAAAAAGTCTATAATCAAGTGAAATTATGATAAATAATTTTATGTTATTACTGGATCACGCCTAGCATGTTATTTATATAGATTCTAGTATATATGATATCAACTAAGACACTACATATTGTGATATACTATTTAATATATATGTTTTGTTTAGCTAAGCCTTTACTATCTAGTTAATTTAGAAATCTGAATTATTTTATATAGGTGATCGGTGTTTTGATGCCTGAAACAATACCCACTGTGTTGTATTTTGATGATATGTTCAAATCGTTTTTCCAAATGGTTGGTGTTAGTTAGTTGATTTGATAGGGTGAATGATTTTACACTAGTGGTTTGTGGTTATATTGACTGAAATATTACCTATTAGGTTATTTATAGGATTTAGTCAAGTTATGATTAATTTTAAAGCCTGTTAACTACCTTTTACTTGTCAATTTATTGAAATGTAGGAACGCATTTTAATTTTCTATATTGATAAAAAAATTTCTTAAGGTCATTTTTAAAATTTATATTCTTATTTTAGTGAATCTTTAGAACTAATCAAAATAGATCTCAGGTAAATGAGAGAACAACTATACCATTGACTAATGCTAGCATATTATGTTATAGATTATAGTTTATATATTGCTATTAATAAAAAGAGTATATTTTCTACCTTATGGTAATAGCTAAAGAGCATGTATATTCCCTACTGGGTAAATTAAGAGCTTCTTTTTTTTAGTACTAGATGGAAATTAAGAGATTCTTTTATACTTCATTTGCTGTATAGTTGTGATAGAGTATTTGCGTTTAACATTACATTTTCTAAAATATAAGTGGATAGGTGGATTACTTGAGTAATTGATTAATTCTGCCTAAAATAATCTATGGGTAACAGAAACCAGGTGGCTTGTTAGAGATTTAATAGAAATATATTTAAATCTATTTTTAAACTTTCAACGTTTAGTCAAAGGTGATAGAATCATCTTTTTATTAATTAGAGGATGGCCGACCAGGGGACAGACACATCTGATATGTAGGAGCAGGGAAAGTGGAAAACAGAAATGGGAAGAGAGCGCAGAACAAAGGAACTCAAAAGATATGACTTGACTCACTTTGGTGTGGCTGGGGGCCACGGGTGGTGGGTGGCTAGACCTTGAATGGCATGGCAACTCATGGGCTAGTAGGGTGTGCCACCTATGAAGACTGTGAGGTTTTCAATGTCATAACGAAGGAACCAGATTGGAATCCAGGTGCCCATCCATTTCTTCCATTTGTGTTGGAGTGAGCCAAAAAGCCAGGCTTGAAAATGGTCAGCCAAATGGTTGTGGAACCTGATGATGGCTTGGTTGAGATTGTGGAAGATCCCGTTGAAGGCGTCAAGGGTAATTGTGTGAATGGACCATATTGCAATGCACACAATTAGAGCCCTCAGTGTCTGGGTGATAGGTGAGGTCATGTTGAGTGCCATGATATCGCGGGATAGCCAGAATTTGGTTGTAGGTGACTGTTGAAACAGATGCATCACGTTGGCCCAATATGCGCAGATGGCGGGCACTCTTCCAGGCGGTGCGCTAGTGTGTTGGGTCCACCACAGATGGCGCATGTCTCAAACATTGAGAAAGTACGGTCAGCTGTTCTATATGTATGGCGCATGTATCGCCACATTGTGGAGCACACTTTTGGGGATAGGAGGGGGCAGGTGACGAGGTTCCACACCTGTTTTTGGGTGTTCAAGTCATATGGGACGTCTTGGTGGTCTAGGTTTCTAATCCTGGACAGAGGGAAGGGTGGTAATGGGGCAGGTACGTTAGACACCGTTTGTCCTCTGTGGAGTTGCACATATCCAGTTTGAGGGTGATTGTCTTTGGATTTCTGTGCATAGGAGAAGCTCCAATCCCCTTGTCTTAGGTTGTATAGGATGCGTTTGATATCAATTGGTGTTGTGTGGTCAGGTGGTGTTTGGGTGTGTTACAAGGTACTTCATCAGGGTCGCCAGATTGGAGGGGGACCTCAGATGTAGTGCCCTTGCAAAATTGCTTTGGGCTGCCTTGGCCCAGTGGGGTGATGGTGGGTTGGGTGACGTCGTGGAGGGTATCTATGAGCCTAGGATTTGCGTAGCTCTTTCCATGAAGTTGAGCAGCCCCATCCCGCCTCTCTTCTGTGGGCCATACATGGTCTCCAGCCTGACAGGTGCACGGTATCCAGACCATAGCCAGTTCTACAGGAGCTTGTAGACTGCATTGGTATAATTGGCGGAGAAGGGGATTGCGTGGGCAGTAAACCATAACTTTGATAGGATCAGGGAGTTGGCTAACACAACTCTTCCGGTTAGGCTGGCTTTACTCCTCCGCATACATGTCATTCTTTTTGTGATGTTGTCCAAAATGTTGGTTTCTATGGTTTCAAGTGCATATCCACCGGTTTCGAGACATATGCCCAGATGACAGACTGGGTTGGTGGCAGGGTGGTGTGCAAAGGGTAAACACAGTGGTTTTACTAGCTTATCGTTGTTGTGTGGTTGGATGTGTGGTTGGTTGGTTTGTGTGGTGGTGGGAGGGTGGGGCCCAGTTTGAACTGAATTTGCCCATAACAATTACCTCTGTTTTCTGTTTGTTCAGAATGGCATTACTCACTGATTCATATTGGTGAATGATGCGCTCAATCATCCTAGCATCCCTATTGCCTGAGACTCCAACAACGCAGTCGTCAGCAAAGGCGAGCATTTTTGGTTGGTGGTTGTCCCTCCAACCTGATTCCAGTGAGCTTTGAGTTTGCAATGCGGAGGAGGGGGTCAAGGGTAAAATTGTATAGTAGGGGGCTGAGCGGGTCACCTTGTTTAAGGCCCCTTTGGGGGTGATGGTGTCGGTTAGGAAACCTGGGCCTCTGATTGCAAACCTGGCTGAGCGCGTTAGGATGAGCGCCCAGTTTGTAAAGCGGGGTGGTAGGTTGAAAGCCTTCAGACATTGTTCTAGGTATCCCCAGTGTACTCAGTCGTATGCTTTCTTTTGGTCCAGAAAAGTAAGGGCACCTGTGGGATTAGCTTGGCAGATGTTGGCAATTGTGTGGATATTACCCCAAATTGAGCAATTTTAGATGAATCCAATTTGATGGAGGGGAGAGGGTTGTCTGAGCAATGCAACTCAGACGTTTGGCTAAAATTTTAGTTAGTATTTTAGTGTCAGTATTGGTGAGAGCAATTGGGCGCCAGTTGTTTAGATCTGCCTGGTCTCCTTTTTTGAATAGTGTGACCACGTATGCGTCTTAGCCACCAGGTAGAAGGGATGTGTCTTCCAGGCACTTATTCATAGTTGCCAATAGTATTGGTGCGATATGTTTAAAATATTTTTGAAAAATTCATATGGAAGGCCATCAGGCCCAGGGCATTTGTTGCGTGGGGTTGATTTTATTATCTCCCATAGTTCATCTTTAGTTATGGGTGCTGCAAGGTCTGGTTGGCCAGCTATAGTATCAATATTAGCGGATGATAAAGTTTTTTTAATTTTGTTAGGCGATGCAAAATCTGCCGTGTACAGGTTGGTGTAAAATCGGTGTAATTCAGCTGATATTTCTGATGGTGTAGATGCCATTGTGTCATCTGCTCAGCAGACCTGTGTGCAGGTCATCGATGGTGAAATTAGTTTAAAATGGTGGAAAAATTGGGCCATGTGAGTTTCTCCAGATAAAATGTATTTTATTTTATAGCATACTACAGTGTAATGCTGGTGTTTCCTAAAGAGGGAGTTTACCTGTGTCAATAGCTGGAACCACAGGCGGCCCCATTGGGGGGTGTATCCCTTGCGAGGTGTGTTGTTTTCTAAGTGTTAAAGCTGTCTAATAGCCTTGTCGATTGTCGCGGACATTGCAGCTGTTTTTCTGGAGTTTAGGTGGCAGGCTTTCTTGGTTGTACAAGCCTTGAATATTTCCCACTCAGCGACAGGATTCCCATCAGGTGTTTGTCTTTCTTGCTGTGTTGTTAGCACCATCTTGATCCAAAGTTTAAGCTCTGGAAGGTGGATGATGCTCAGGTGAACTTTGTGCCAGGTTGGTGTTTTTTCATATTTTTCCAAGGATGATATTGCTATTGAGACCATTCGATGGTCAGAGAAAGGGATAATTGTTGTTGTAAAGTTTGATACTTGGTGCTGGAAGTCTACAGGGGCGAGCATCAGGTCAATCCAAGTCATTGAGACCAGCTGGTTATTGTTGTAGTGGGGCCTCGTCATGTTGGCCAGAGTGGGGGCTTGTTTGGGAATGGTGTCGCATAGGTCCAACGTTGCCTTTAGTATGAATAGTTCTGTGTGGCCGCAGAGTATAGCCCTAGACTTGGGCCAGTGGTCGGTATTGGTGTTAAGCCAGCAGTTGAAATCTCCTGCAAAAAATGTTGCCTCGGAGAAATGGATTGAGAGGATACCGTAAAAGAATTTTTGGTGGTCATTCAGATTATTTGGGGCATACACGCATGCCATGGCAAAATTCTCTCTGTTCCACTCAAGGTTCGCTAGGAGCAGCCGTCCCTCCAGGTGGGAGGATGTGCTTTAGATATTTACTGGAGGGTTACAGTTTGTTCAAATTACCATCCCACAATGATGTGTCCAAAAGGATTTTGCCAGAAGGAGCATGGTTGACCATGACTCCTCCTCCCCTGGTGAACAGTGGGGTTCTTGGATAGCCAAGATGTCCACGGGGTTATTGCGCAGGAAAGCCATTTTTTGGCCTGGGACGTGGGGGCCTTGGCTCCCGCGATGTTGAGTGTCCCTATGTTGATTGCGGTAGTCCACACATCAGGAACGCTGGGGTGACCCACTGAGGTCACCCAGTTCCTTATTGCGAGTCATACTGCGAGTATGGGGTCAACTAGCCAGATTTGTTTCAGTGTGTTGGTCAGCGGCCTTGGTGCTGGCATTGTTCAGTTTCTTCTGGCTTGGATTACTCTGTGGATTTTGGTTCTGGCGTGGGTTGGCTTTTGCCTCATTAAATTTTTTTTGCCGTTTGCCTGTGGGTTTGATGGGCAGAAACTAGGAGTTGGGTGGTTGGGTCTTGTGCATAGGTGTTGTCACATTGTGGTTAGCTGAAGTGGTCTTCCATATCATCACCTATCACATATGATTGGCTGGGAGGATCCCCAGTGGTGCAAATGGGTCTGCTCCCACTTGGTTGGAGGTGTTTGATTGGTTGTGTCCAAAAATTTCATCGTTTTGGTTGTGTTGGGTTTTATGTGGAGGATCTGATTGGTTATTCTGCTGTGCTGCCATGGCATCCACCTGAATTTGTTCCATGGAAATTGTGGTGTGAGTTTGGGTCTCAACGGAATTCGCGGCCTACTTGTGGGTGGTCTGTGCGTGACGGCGGTCCTTGCGTGAGACAGGCTCAACCAAAGCAATATCAGCTCTTTTGCCCCAATAGAAGGCAAAAGTGGAGTACTTAATTTTGCCAAAAGTTGAGCTTGTTTCATCCATATTGTCCTCACAAAATTCCAGTGCTTCAATCCCGCACTTGACGGGGCATGAATGGTCTTTGTGGCCTATTGCTGAGCAGAATTCGCAGATAGGTGGGGTGTGTTCTGGTGTGATATGGAAGGGGCGAGATACACTGCCATAAGGGAGGTTAATGGTCGCCATATGGGGAATGAGGGTGATATCCTCTGCCATGTCCTGATCTAGTTCAATAATGGCTATTGCCTATCCTGTGCACAGGTGGGACAGGAGGGGGAATTTTTCAAATTCAAACTGTTTGATAACTCCGTAACCTTTGTGGCCCCCACAGAGTTCATCCATGAGGATATTATGGTGCACGGTGCTTGGGAGTTGGTCAAATATGATGGATAGGTCATTTGCCTCATTCCATCACATGCACACCGTGTGGATGGTGCAGTCTTCATTGTTGATTTTTATGTAGAATTTAATTTTTGCTGCATCTGCCGCTTCTTCTGCGGACATGAACCCAACGTTCACCCATCCTCTGTGTAGATTTTTGTAATTTACCAAGATGGTGTTTGGGAAAGTTGTGGAGAAGGCCTCCCCCATTTTTTCCCATGATTCAAGGGAAGTATTGTCGACCATATATCCAAGGCTGTGCTCAAGGGAGGACAAGGGTTGGGAGTGTTCAATTTTGGTATATGCGCCCATTTTTTGCAAGAATTGCAAAACTTCAGGTGTGGCGCTGTACTCACCCTTTTTGGTGGGAGGGTGTGTCAACATTCCGCCAGGACATTTTTCCCCAGCGGGTTGGGAGGGCTTCAGGCCTTTTGTGCTGGCCACTTTTGCCCAACTTGTATTGTTGTGGACAAATTTTCTCCTATTCCAGGTTGATTGTCAATCTCAGAGAAATTTTGTAGAATTTTGTTACTAAAAGTGATAATAACGGGAAAGAAAAGCTAGAATCATCTTATAAATAAAGGATAAATATATTTTAATTTTATTTGAATTTTATTTGAGGTGGGCTGACCTGGGGATGATACCGCACCAATTAGGGAAGTGAAGAAAATGGGAAAGGAGGATAAAACCTGGAAAACCTCCATGCGTGGCATATGATAGGCCAGGAACTCCATGGACCGCCTTTGCTATTTGCTATCTTAGTTTGGGGCATTGGTGCACAAAACCAACACAGTCAAAATCATCTCCTACCAAAAGTACATTACTGGGATTGAACTCGGTAGGAATAAAGGATAAATATATGTAAGTCTGTTTGTTACATAACTTTTTTAACAAATGAAAGAAATATCAAAACTTAATTAAATTTATGAATTATGCAAAGCAACATACGCTGGTTTATTATATTTTCTGATCA
Organism: Massospora cicadina; assembly: GCA_022478985.1. Classification (NCBI taxonomy): domain Eukaryota; kingdom Fungi; phylum Entomophthoromycota; class Entomophthoromycetes; order Entomophthorales; family Entomophthoraceae; genus Massospora; species Massospora cicadina. The sequence goes on from JAKSZP010013139.1 coordinate 47,952, forward strand.
TAAAGATCTAGATATAGTATATATAAGATGTAAAAATGGTATATAGGACTCTAATCAGAATTGGTATATCAATTTGGCTAAACAATTTGATAGTAACTGGGGGATTCAATAGGCTCAATGTTTTGGGGTTTAAAGTTGATGTTTTTTCTTTGACTTTATTGGTTTAATCACATACTAAAAATAACAATGGTCATCTACTGTACTAATCTTAAATATAAATAATTAATTTTAATTAGATTAATTACATATGAAACTTACTAATGGCATATCCAAGATTTTATGCTTGTCACAATATTGCATCATTTAATATCTTGATCTGATCAGATCCTCAGCCATAATACATAAACATGTAAATATACAAAGCACTTATACCTATGATAAAAGTGTAAAAGTTTTTTAGTTATAGAATGATTGTGTTGAACTTGTCAATCTGCTTATAATTTTCTTTAACTAGGTCTGGTATCAGTTTTATTGAGAGAAAGGTGACTGAAGGCCTAATTGCTAATAATTTGCTTTACTATTAAGCCATAGGTTCTATAATACTATCCATAGAACGTTTATGATAAAGATTTTTTTGTTTTAAAGTAGCAGGGAGACACTTGTTTAGTATGATTAGGCTTGTTTTATATTTAATCTTGTAAAGGGAGCTTATTATAGTATTATATAATACAATAATATTATGCTAGCTTTTACTATTAAAACAGTACCAATATATAAAAGGCCCGCTGACTGATTAAGCTTGCTAAATATAAACTACAAACCTTATTGATACTTAATATTATAGTAATAACTTACGCTTATACAAAAATAACTAATTAATATAATGCAAAAAGCAGTAAAATATACATCTTTCACAATTAGTTTACTATAGAAAAATTCTTACATCTATAGATTCTTAGTATACATATACTAGTACTTTGATTTCAAAAGAATTGGGACAAGATTTATTATATAAAGTAACTTTTTATTTTTGAATAGGGTTGCTATAAAACTTTAACTTGCTTTATTGATGCTTAGCATCAAGCATAGATTACTCTAATATTATGGAGCTAGTATTTTGAACAAAAAAAGTAGTATATAATTTTTTATATTTAGGTTTATAATAACAATGTATTAAAAGGCTATATAGATGCTTAATTATAATTTAAAGTAGAATAAGGATACAAAATAATGCTTTTATAAAATGCTATGGAAGTAGTAAGCATAGGTCATGTATTTATCATAAAAAAGTTCTGGTATAAAAAGTGATAAAAAGATGCATGAGATGCTTGTGTATAAAAGTATTGAAGTACTATATTTATTATATATATGTGTATTATGACCAAATAGGTAAATCTTTAAAGATTTTCTATCATGCTAAGTATACTATAAAAGCACCAGAGAATCTACAGATGGTTAATTATAGAATATACTATGACTAAAAATCTAAAGAATGATTATAGTACGATCTAAAAAGTAGATATGTAAGTGCTTATTTTCTACAATAAAACCATAGAAATAGGTCAGAGGCTATATAAATATTTGGAATATTAAGAAAAATTTGGTGCAAAAATCAGATAAATGTAACCAAAGTAGTATTGAAAAACGTGCTTAGTAAACTTTACATAAGAGTTTTTATGTAGTTTTTTAGAGGTTTATATAAGAGCTAGGTATCATTTTTATAGTATTGATATGTTTAGAAAGTATCTATGTATGAAGGGAGGATACCCCAGTGGTAGAGTATGGACCCTCTACCACTGCCTCCCGAGTTCAATCCTGGTAATGGACTTTGGGTAGGGGATGATTTTGACTGTGTTAGTTTTGCATGCCAATGCCTCAAACTGAGATAGCGGATAGCATAGTGTTCCATGGAGTTCCTGGCCTATCATACGCCATGCATGGAGGTTTTCCAGGTTTTATCCTCCTTTCCTATTTTCTTCACTTCCCTAATTGGTGCGGTATTGTCTCCAGGTAGGCCCACCTCAAATAAACATTTAAAAATTAAGAAAGTATCTATGTATGGCATTGATTTTAAACTTAGTGGAAGAGTTAGAAAATCCATAAAAATGTTAAAATCCCATTTTAATTCAAGGTTGATGCTTGTTTAAGTTTATAGTTTTACCATATGATAATTTTAACACATCAATTGGAGGGTGCTCAGTGGTAGTTTAGGGACTCAATAACCACTGCCTCCCAAGTTTAATTAAGATAGATGAACTTTGGGTATGGGATAGCTTATTACTATATTGTCATTATGCACCAATGCCCTGAACCAAGATAGCAAATATAAGCAGTCCATAGTGTTTCTGACCTAAAAGAATGCTTTATGGAGGTTTAATGGGTTTATACTCCTTTCCCATTTCTAAGTTCCCATTTATTCCATTAATCAGTGAGGTATCATCCTCAGGTTGGCCTACCTTGAATGACTTAAGATAATTCTTAACACATCATTTTTAAAAACAGCAAGTCATAGTTAATCAGCAATACTATTTGTTTGTATATGACAAGAATTGCCTTTTTTAGTCAAATCTTGCCTATCAAATGAAGAAAGATATAGCAATAAATTTTAATAATAAATAAAGTTTAACTCACATATTAGTATATATATTTTTAGCACTAGTGGTGCCCAACCCAAAAGGGGGAACTGCCATGAATCTTTATTCACAAATGGGCCAAATAAAGGAGATTATAAAAGTAATTTTTTTCCTAATATGGAACCTCAGCTAACAGCCTAAGATGCCATATCAGAAGGAGAGGAAGCTTTGGGGAAACTATTGTCCAGTGTTTACTTTAGCTAGTGGACCATGGCAGACAGCATTATGTGGGAGCATCAGCGACATGTGGCATAAGGAAGTATAATTGTGGGTTTTCTTTGATATTGAGGCTGGTGGTGTCCATTTCCTCAACATATTGAGAAAGTAGATGCTCAGCAAAAGTGATGGGAGCATGCAAACAAGTAAATAACTTGATGCACTTGCAGGTTTCAGGATAATTAGGGTTGAAAAGAGAGGTTTTTGCTGCATCAAGCAAGTGTGGCTTGCACCAAAAGCAAGCTCTCAATTTCATATTTTGCATCATCCTCAAAATCATGGGGTAAATTTGGGATGAGAATACCCTCAACAAGGGGTTCCATCGCCCCATGAAGTTGTTGGTGGAGGAGGGTGTTGGCAGGAGCTCCAGCGGCTTCAACTGCCATTTAATTTATATTTTTATAGATGGGATAACCATTTTTGGGACAAAAACGTCGTGGCGAAATTTGGGAGGAATGACAAAAAACTCCTCCAATGCCTAATACAGTTTAACATTATACAACTGGTCATTTTTGTCAATTCAATCAAGACACTCAAAAGGATTCAACTTGGCTAATGCTGGCCCAGCCACTGGAGTTGGCAAGTTGGCTGCACTTGATTGCCCATAAACTGTAAATCAAGGCAGCTCATCTGAAACTGTTTCATCCATCAACTTAGGTTGTCATAATTTGACAAAAAATTATAAAAATTTTAAAATTTTGATTGGCTGCGGCTTTGGAAGCCACACCTGAAATTGCTGAGGTTGGGGGTGGGAGAATCGAGCCCCACTCAACAAATTTTGGTGCAGCAGCAGCTAAGCTGACGCCAGAGGGGAAGTGGCAGAAGCGGCAGTGGAAGAAGCCATAGGGCACTTGCACTTTGAGTGATCAGGCTCAAAGCACAAGGGGCAAATGGTGAAGCTGTTCTCAACATGTGTCCAGAATGGGTGATCAGGGGCAGTTCTGATCATCATTGAGGGGGAATTGTGAGATGGGTGTCATGAGGGAATGGGTGGATCATCACAAAGGCGCGTGGCTCTGCCAAATAATCCACTCCATTTGGAACCACAAACTGCAGCATGGGGTCTGCACCTTAAATGGCCATACCCTCCAAGAGCTCATGGTGGAGGCATTTGGGGGAAAGATGGGAGGGCAACCCAGAAAAATGGACCACCAAAGTGGATCCATATGGGAGCCACGTGCAAACAGTGGGGATAGGAATATTTAGAACATAATTGCCAGCTTAGATGCTGCTGCCTCATCATCCTCAGATTGAAAATCAAGGTCAAAATAGCCCTCAAATGGGCGAAAATCAATATAAATGGCAGGTTTGAAAACCACCATGGCTTTCTCAATGATGGCTGCACTTGCATATTGGAAAAGAATTCCATATTTGACTCAGAGACCAAAATGCAGGTTGCTCCAAGGGAGCACCAAAGGGCTCCAAAGCACCACATGTGTGCATTCAAGATGGTGGGCTAAGTCCCAAGGTGGGACATAATGCCCAATGGCATTGGTTGGGCTAGCAGAGCCAGCCCAGACACGCTTCAGCGGTGGTGAAGGATGCCAGAAGGTGGCGCACTACCACCCCAAGTCAGGGCAGCAGGCATTGATGGCATTGATATTTTGCTAAAATTGTGTGATTCAAGCAGCTGGTTTTTCACTTTTTTTAAACTTAATCTTGGCATTGATTTAGTTGATTGAAGAAAAAAGGCACATATTAGTATATATCAATTTATAAAATAGTGATTTTCTCCATAAAAACACTCTACTTTTAAAAATTTATTTTTATTGGTTCACTATATAGCTTTAATAATTATAAATAGACAAATTTATATTTAATATTAGAAAAGTAATTGCACCTATATCTCTCTTGGCTTAAGATCATTTAGTACTAGAAAAAATCCTTTGTGATTGCATACCTAAGTTGGTGAAGTTTGAGGCTTAAGTATAGAATAAATATATTCAATCTTATTTACTGCCTGACGATAATAATCTTAAAACTACAAAATCTAATGCTTTTATTTTTGTTATAATTTCTAAAATTTTATAATAGATTACTTATAATTGTTTAATTATCATATTTTTTTATATTTTTATAAAAACAATTTATCCTATAATACATGTTACAACATAGACCTATTCAACAATAGGAGGTATCTTACAAGCCTATAATAAAAAATATTAAGCACATTGCATTACTTTTGAAATAGAGCTAAATATGGTAATAATCTTTTATGTAGACTTAAATCAATGTAATATTCAAAGGTTTGAAGAATATAGTAATAAGAACTACTATTATAGTTTAAAGGACACGAAACAGCAAACCCAAATGACTATAATATAGTCTGATATAAAACATTACTATTGCTATTTTTAGGATGTATATCTCTTATTTTATTTATAAAATATCACTTATATTCGTTGTAAATTTATAGCTAAGTATTGCAATTTATCTAATTGATGCTTTTATAGAATATCAAACTTTACCTAAAACTAAGATATATCATTTAATTAAGAATTTTACAGCTTGTGTATAATCTTATGATATAAAAAAATTTATATTCAATATGCAATCTAATTACTATTAATAAATAGTTAAAAATTGATATAAATAGTATTGATAAGATTTACACTAAGGAAAAGTTTTTATATAAAGGAAGTAAAATGTAGACAGCATTATAGGCATACCAGATGATTGAAAGGAGTATGAGTATTTAACAGCTCGTTGCTTTAATTTAAATTTGTAAGCTATATTTTATATACATTAAACATGCAATAGGTATCATTTAGTAAAGATTGTAAAGCCTGATAAAACTTTTAACTAGTTACATTTTTAGTTGTTCATTATTTTATAGATGCTTGATAAAGTTAAGTATCATGGCTTATGGATGACATGAATATGTGGACCAAAAGCAAGGATAAAGCTTCACGTCAGGAGGCCAAAAAGGTGAAGTTGGCAGGTCTCCATGACCTCAAACATACCTTAGACCAACGCTAAATTAAGGTGAGATTTGCCTAGGTTGGTCTTGGGGATGTGAGAGAAGTTCTGCCCAGCATTAAAGCAGGTGCATTAAAACAAACCAGCTACATAATAAATAATGATGGTTCACTTTGGTTTTTCAGTGAATGGGGTCTCTAAACCCGTTTGGTTTTTATAAATTCCAGCTCAGGTTGGCCTTACCTACAATTGATAACCTGAGTTTGGCCAAATACCAGCTATAGTACACTTCCAGATGGAAGCATGCACTTATTGATGCACCTAGGATTAGCACCACTTCAAACAATAAATAATACCCAAACTTACTTAAATTTGTTAGTCAAGGCCAACCTCTCTCATTGGTCAACTTCCTCCATAATAAGTAACCCTTTGTTAGTTTACATTTTCTTTATGTTAACTTGGACAAACCTGTGCATGGACATCTTCAAGGAGGTCCTGCACAACGTTAGCCATTGGATTTGCACAATTGCAACTCTCTCCTCTGGTGCACTGCTGGGCCGCCCTGGTCCCCTCCAGACCAGGCCACCTTTGCACTTCAACCCAGAGCACCGCTTGGGTATGGAATCCACTTTGGGGTCCACCCCAGATTTGTTGTTTGTCCAGTTTCTTTTCTTTTATAGTTCATTAACCACCCTCGCCCTAAGTTACTTCAGCTCCAGCACCCTCTGCTGGGCTCTACTCACCTTATTACTGACAACAAGTTCCTGGGAGGTGGGTCTGTGCACAGTGCACCCCGCTGGGAACAGGAGAGTTATAGACACTCTCCTTACATTATGCTCATAAATATGATAGCAGTTCAATGTAAGCAACTCTTTTGAAAATAATCTTGATTTTAACAAGAATAAAAAATAATAGATATATAAAATGCTTTAATAAATCTGTATTCTATCCTATCAAAAATTAATTTTATTCTTATCTAGATTAAAGACTTAAGTTTGATTTAAGTGCAGTTAGTTGATTGTATCATTTTATAATATTTAAAAATACAAATAATTTTTCCTTTAGAAAGCTAACAAATATACTATAATAGCCTTATAAATATCTAAGACCAGTAAAGTGTATTTTTGATTTACTTTTCTAATAACATGAACTTTAAAATATTTACTTCTTTGTATTTTAACTCTATTGATATAATAAACTTGAGATGATATTAATTTAATTCATATATTAAAGTGATTACTTTTATAGGTCAATGATAAACTATATAAGATAAATAAAACAAAAATATAAAGTTTATAATTTTTCTATCATGATGGGAGGATACCCTAGTGGTAGAGTAGGGACCTCTACCGCTGCCTCCCCAAGTTTGATTCTGGTACTTGAACTTTGGGTAGGGGATGACTATGACTGTGTTGGCATTGCACACCAATGCCCTAAACTGAGATAGCAAATAGCAAAGGCGGTCCATGGAGTTCCTGGCCTATCATACGCCGTGCATGGAGGTTTTCCAGATTTTATCCTCCTTTCCCATTTTCTTCACTCCCCTAATTGGTGCAGTATCATCCTCAGGTCATCCCACCTCGAATAAAATAAATAAAAAAATAAAATGTCTATCATGCATTTCTTACTAGAAATGTATAGTTCACAAACTGCAAAAACCTCTTAATTCAATTGACAAAAAGATGAAGCTGAGTTTATATAAATTCAAGAATCCTGGTTCTAATATGAAATTTCATACAAATGTTAAACCTGATACCTATATGATAGTATTAAGGGGATTAAAATAATTATACCATAAAGTATTCCTTCTTAGATATAGTTTACTAGTATTATCAACAATAATAATGCAATACCCATTATTATACCTATAGTGCTTTTTACATAAAAGGGTATAGTAATTATTATTTCACCTTATTTAGATTAAAGATAGCTCATAAGATATAGATAATCTATCAAAGTGAGACTATTATCCAGGTAAAACTTAAAGAGTTGCCAAATCTCTGGACTTTACATTTCATGAAATTATCTCTTAAATAACTTTTCTATTATTTCTATTTTATTTTATTTTATTTTATTTGAGGTGGGCTGAGCTGGGGACAATACTTCACCAATTAGGGGAGTGAAGAAAATGGGAAAGGAGGATAAAATATGGAAAACTTCCATGCACGGCGTATGATAGGCCAGGAACTCCATGGACCGCCTTTGCTATTTGCTATCTCAGTTTGGGCCTTGGTGCGCAACGCCAACACAGTCATAATAGTCCCCTACCCAAAGTTCAAGTACTGGAATCAAACTTGGGGAGGCAGTGGTAGAGGTCCCTACTCTACCACTGGGGTATCCTCCCCTTATATAACTTTTCTAATTCAGAATGAGCCTTTTCTAAGAGTCTCTGAGACTGATGTCCTGGGATGAAAATAACAACACGCAGATTGATTTTTAGAGAACTATATATCTTGATAGAAAGGATTGAAAAGATGATCTTGCTAGTTGAATAGAGATAATATATGAAATTAAGAGGCCTTAGTACTGTATAGAATACTGTGGTTCCTGGATATTAAGACAAACAAATTTTTAAAGGTTAAATCTGAAACATTAGTCTTCCTGGAATGCAACGCCTCTTAAATGAAACTTTAATAGGTTAAACGCCCTCCTAACTATTGTCTTTAATAAATGTGTTTCTAGATTAAATCAGCATTAGATAGGTCTATTCTGGTAGCATCATCCGTTTCTAGAGATAACTCTTTCTATGAAACATAAACATATTTAGTTTCATCTTTAAAAGGATAGTGTCTTATAAGACATGGAATGTTGTCACATGTGAATAAAATACTTATAGTAGGGTTTGGTCTAGATAAATTTATGTTAGTAGGGAAAATTTTAGGATTACCACTTCTTTTAAGATCTTGTCCTAGGTGAACATAAGCTCATAAGTATCGCTCATCTAATAGTTTAATATGTTTATTTAAACTAAGTCAGCAATAGCGTAATCTTTAAGCCTTAAAAGACATGAATTTTGTCTAATCAATATACATAAGTTTATTGGAAAGCTCAGATTATTGTTGATAATAAATGATTAAATCACCAACTCAAAAGTCTACAAACTAATGGAAATCTTGAGTTATTTTTTATATTAGTTAAAACAGCTATATTAAAGGTTATTTCTTGTTCTTTGGATTATTTTTAGAATAAGATGAATGATTAGATTAGCATTCTTTAATATGACTATTCCATTAAGGGTTTCACACTAGTGTTTATATGGTACTTTCCATATAAGTCATGATAAGGTGAAAACTCAACTACCCTTTCTATCTCAATCAAAAGAACTAATTACTAAGAAAATAACCCTTTTAAAAGTAACTGCTTACAGTTTGCATTTAATTGACACCATAGTAATTTTTTCACATTCCATGGACCCATTAGATAAAGGATTAAACAAAAATGAAATAATACTATTTAGTAATTTATCCCTTGAATCGTTTTAGATTTTAATGATAAGTGTTTTTTGATAAGACTTTAGGGAAACATGGTATGTGACCATATTTCAGAGTAAAAAGTTCAGTTGCCTTAATTGTCTCCGCATGAACAAAGATAGCATCTGTACAATTAAATAGTGGGCAGTGTTAAGATTTATCAATAGACCTGAAGTTCGTTGAATGTGGTTAATTACATCTATGCTTCCCACATCATAGAGTCAAAGAGGAGGTAATACAAGATGAATATATAGACTCAAACTTAGTCTTGTCTCCCACAAGTTAAGTGAGCATCAAAGTTTTTGTTTATAGTCTCTAACATCTGGTTTTAATAGCAGTGATTTTATAAACATTTTTATATCATCACACCTACCCCCATAGTCAAATCTTGTACTCTCTATAAAAAGATATATGACCACAATAGGAATGTATATAAGGTCTTCATATTCCTCAACTATTTTATAAGACATATATTCACAAATCTGGGTAACTCATCAAAACGTTGCAGCTCAACATAATTAAAAGTTTCTATTTACAAGAAAAATTTCCTGATTAGCTTTATAATTATGTCTTCTAGCAATGGCAGCAAAATTAACATCTCCAATAATTATCAGCATTCAATTGTATACCACCCTGTTGATTTTAAGTCATTTATCATGGCTCTAAAGCCAAATGTACATCAATATCACTTTTCTGTAAACTATTTTAAAGTTTAGGGCACAGGTTCTTTGACTGAGGTTTAATAATAAAGAATATTGCTAATTTATGGAGACAACTAGCCAGTCAAGTCTTCTTTAAAATGGTTTTAACCCCACTCAGGTATATTCTTATAGTCAAGTTTATCTATCTATCTCATGTTATTTGAGTAATAAGATAGGGGCAACTACTCCCTTCAATTCTTTCAAATTCTGTTATATTAAATATCTAGTTTGATTAGAACTATCTTAAATTAAAAAAAAATAAGGGCTTATATAGGAAGTTGAGTTTCTTAACTTATTACACTGTACCACAATAAGTTTGCATTCATTGCAAAAACCTAAATTTAAAGAATCCTATCTGCATTGAATAGCTCTTCTATTGTCATCATAACTGGCATACATTGTCAAATAGATTATGATCCTTTCATGCTGACTTCTGAAATAGCATGTCCCAACGCCTTTAGCTAGAAATAGTAGATAAAACTTTTATAATTTAGAGGCCCATGATTAGGTAACGGAACAAATTGCCCATCAATGGCAGGCCAATTTTCCCAGGCTAACCTTCAAGCTACCATCAATACAAAGCGTTACAACGGTTGTGTAACTCCAAAAACACCTTCAATCAATTGATGTCTCATCTTGATAAATTCAAGTAAGGGTTTTTAACTATTTAGCCAACATTCTGAGTTCAAACTAAACATTACCAGCGATTGTGTCTATTTAAGCATTATTTTAATATCACAATTTGGATTAAAACATCATTAAAGCCATCTAATATTTTGTATGTAATAACCGCTGATCAACTATTGGTCACCATCTAGTAAATTGACAATTATAATGTAATATAATTAACTTATCATTTCTCTATGTAAATTTGTATTTTTGACAATTGCTAACTACCTACAACTGGATAGTGCGATCAAATATTTCTATGACGCACCTCCTGTCTTGACCAGATTATCAAGTGAACATTGTCTTAAAAATTGAGAAATCCGTTATCATTGGTATTTGGATGGTCTTTTGAAGGCGGTCGCCACCTTATATTGGACCATGTGTCATTCAGATTGTAGAAATTTTATCTATGGTCAACAACACTCTTATAACATCAGTCATGCGGATACTTTCTAATAGTTTGGCATAATTGTCACCAACTGTAGCTCTTAACTTAGATACAGGGATAGCCACTAGTTCAAATGAGGGGATGAAAGGGTTGCTACCGCTTTCCAATTTAAGAGCTGGACTTACATTAATTGCTTGATGATCCTTCATATGAGATTAAACCATTGGACACCTTAGACCCCACCTTGGCTTTGCTCCCAATAATCAAAATCTTATACAGTTGACTAGAATTTATTATCTAAAGTTCTTTTCAGTTGTTTCAGAATTATAAAATGGTAAATTGTCCTCAGAACTAACAATTGGAAATGGTCCATATCTGGTGCTTCCATATAATAATCTAAAATGAAAGTCTTTCAAGCTTTTTTTGGTGTTAGATCCCGAAGAATCATTTAATTTTGGCCCAAAATACAGTAGTTTATGCTTTAAGATCGTGAGCATGTTATCAATTGTTAGGTTGATCTCTTCCCTGCAGGTCCCTACTATCATAATTTATTTTTATATCAGATTTCTGTAAGCGTATATTCAGCGTCTCCAGGATGCTATTAGGTTGCTGCATGACTACATCTAAGCTGGGTTGCTAAGCAGTTATATCTTTTTAATGGTCATCATTGGGGGTATAGTCCAAAAACCTTCCCCATATTATTTGATCTATTCTGGCTCATATGATTGTGGTAATAGATGATTTTTTAGCGCTAGGCGCTCAAAAATTTCCTTCCCTCTTTAACTCTCTATTAGGATTATTGATCTAATTGACAACTGTATCGTCCTATGTCCAGTTTCCCTTTAGGTTGGGGTTGCATAATTGGCAAGTACAGTTTTTAATCTCATGCTTACTATTATTTCTCTTTCTTGGTCCTCAAATTGTCAGCATAGTAATTGCTATGACTACATATAGCCTTGGCGAACATCCTGCTCAAAGTGATATAATAATTTATTTATTACCATAGTAGTATGTCCCCCTCCCCCAAGATGCGTTGTAGGTGGCCAAAAGCCCTAGAGGCAATAACTATAAATAATAAATACCAAACTATAAAACTTGTTTTTATATATACTCTTTCTATGTTTTATAAAGTCTTTATATATATTCATTCTATGTTTTATAAGTCTTTATATATATTCTTTTCTTATCATTTTTAGGATCTTTTTTAAGCTTATTATAAACTCTGTTTACTATACAACTGCTGGAAGTGTTTCTGATTGTATAGGTAACTGTTGCAAATTTTGAAAATTACTTTACATAACCCTGTCTATAAAATGTCCAGCTTATATTTTTGGCAACAAACCCATGGGTATCACAATAAGTGACTATATTTCAATTTTGAATTGTTTGATGACTGGTCAATTTCTATCGTTGTACTGCTTATCATAAACCACTTTCTTAAGAAAGCATTAATAAGCCTAGTATTGTAAATTGATTATAATATCTACTCATTTTATTTAATTATTTAGTAGGGCTCATCTCCAACCGTTTTTAATACCAAAAATATAATTTTAATGGTAATGCAGCTTTTTGTCCATAAACTAATTTATATGGAATTTTCCTCATGGCCAAATGGTAGCTGGGTGATATAGGCAATTTCACTGAGCTCAGATACAAGGCCCAATCAGACATCTATCCTTGACTAGTTTCTTTAGCGGTGCATCTAAGGTATTGTTCACTTGTTTAACCAGTCATTTGTCTCTGGATAATATGGGACTGATATTACTCCTTTTAATCCTTATTACTTTGTTCAATCAAGGTATGAGAAAGGACGTGAGATCTGTTTCATTTTAAGAATTACTTAAGGCATTTGTGTTGATATACCACTTGTTTTAAGATAAATAAAGCAGTAATTGAGACATCTACCTGAATCAGTGCTCTTGTTTTGGCTCATCTAGTTAAATGTTCAATTATGACAATGATGTATAGCTCTTCAGGTACTGATATTAAGTGAGTTATGACATAAATTGATACAGTATGACACGCAAATTCTGGACACTCTATCTGATGTCTAGTTGTATACTTATAAGGTCTGTGTAACTGACACTTGATGCAGCTGCATATAAATTTGTCTACATTTTAATTCAGTGACTTCCAGATTACCATTGTAAAAAACGTTACAGGTTTTCTTAGGTGCCATGCCTGACAACTTTGTGGACAGCTTGTATTGTTGCAGATCATTTCTTACAGCTTTGGAAATAAGTATTTATCATCTTTTTTTTAGTACTAGATGGTCCCAACCCAGTATTTATCATCTTTAATGATTTTTAAAGTAGCTTTTTCAGGGTAAAGATTTTCCTAGGCTTTTGTTAACGTATTTTAGACTACTTGAGGTTCTTCCCCTGAATTTCCTTATATCATCTTTTAAAAAGTTTATCCACTTATTGATAAACAATATAAATAGTATGTAATCTTTGTATTATAGAAATTCTATCTATTATATATAGGCGCTGTCTCAATTTTAAATCATAAGATTGCAAATTCAAAGCACATTGGGCCAATATCTTTTTAGTTCTCTAAGATTATGCAGCCATCTTAGGGAAGCATGGGTGTGATGAACTTGAAATGAGTCATGTGGACATAGACTCAAAATTTTGCTTTCAGACATATATGAGAAATTCCCTCTCCATAACGATGTTATTCTTCTCAGACATAGACAAAGTTTAGCTCACATAAGCAAATGGGTGTTTATCCCAATATTGTCAACTTTATTTATTATAGCATCAATTACTGTAATAGAAGCTTCTATTTGTGTAATGAACGGACAAGCAAAGTCAGGTCATTTTATGCTATGACTTGCTAATTATTTCTGAAGCTTATATAATAAGCCTCAGACTTTTTCTTCCTATATGGATCCTTTTTAAATCTTTCAATATATGTAATAGTGGCTTGACTATCTTTGCAATGTCCTTAATAGATTGGTAATAATAGCCAATATCCTCAATATTACTAGTATCTCAAACTTTTTATTCAGTATTGACATCCATTATATGCTTGTATTTCTTGGCCTGGGGTTGTAGTCCCTATAAATTTGAAAAAAATCCAAAGTATTCTAATTTGGTTTTCAAGAAATGATAAATCCTTAGATTAGTTTCAGTTTTTAAAAAGCCAACCATTTAAACACTTCTACCAGTTAGTTATGTGATTGTTAAAGTTTCTAGTGAAAACATTTATTTTGTCCAAGCATATCAAACACAGGTCAACGTTAAATTGGCTAAGATGGTGTCCATCGCCCTCTGGAAAGTAGCCAACATATTTTAAAGCCCTCGCGGCATTCTTGTCAGTTGTTAAAGTCCTTATGCTGTGACAATAGCCTATTTTTCCTTGCCTTTAATTGCATACCAATTTTTACAATACCCTAAAATGAGATACATTGCTGAAAATAATATATCTTCATCAAGATTTTTAGGGAATCATTGTTTCCTAGGTAGAGGATATTAGTCCTTTTTAGTGATTTTATTAAAGTGGCAATAATTGATCAAAACTTGATAAAAATATCCTTTTTTACTATCAATCTCAGACTTCCCAAGAACTTGAGAAAAACATTAGTAATCCATGTCAAGTAACTTGTTAGTTTCATTGGCAACTACTGCCTCAGCTTCTCTGTATTGTCAAATTGGCTCATTTAAATTGATCTCATACAAATTTGATCTAATTTCCAGTATCAACTTATGCAATGCATCTTTTCACTTCCTAAATCATGATTATTTTAGTCGAAAAAATTACAGTACTTCTCAATATACTCAAGCCTTCTTCCTTTTAGTTTTTTAAATGTGAGTCAATTATTCCCACTCAATATACATTTACATTTTTTGCATTTGTTTAAAGAAATCCCATCTTGGTTTTTTATCAGTATCACAAAGATTTGATTTCTGTTATGGGATCATGTAAGTGAACGCTATAGTTCAATTTATTACAATCAGATTATTTATTGGAGAGACTGGCAACCAAAGAATATATTTTTATTACCAAGGATTAGAATACCAGGCGCTACCCAAAATCAATACTCATTTTTGTCATGAACCTTTGACTTCCAAGTATAGTTGCTCAAGTATCTACAGTGACAATTATATGTCAATTAATCTATGCATTTCAGATTGTATAATTTATTGGTGCATTGCCTAAATTGTAATTCTGTAATTTTCATTAATTTGCTTGGGCAAACTCTGATGTTTTTTAACAAAATTACTGGTACTAAATAGGCTTAATACTACTTAAGTAGATCAGATAAAAAATAGTCCTTTTTCTTGGTAGAGAATTTCCTTAGGTATAAGTTAAGGCAAAGTTTGTAGAAAGATTGTCAAGGTTTTACTTCAGAGTCACATTTGACCCTATATGTCCTCATAAACTCTATCACAATAAGGATATCATAGTTTAGGTGTGTAACACAATAGCTGATGGTGAGATTATTAGAAAACCAAACAAAGAAGTAAGGCACAATAAGCACCACAGTAAGATGTTAAATTCAGTACTTGTGTCCATATTACTTCCAATGTTCCATATCCAGTGAATTTTTCAAATGTTTTACAATTTTTGTTAGAACATTTTTGATTAGGGTTCCACTATCAATAGTGACCCTTACATACACTCAAATAGTAGGTAGTGCGCATATGTTCACTCAGAGTATTGTGAAATATGTTAAATGTTTGGATAGAGGCATTAATTTTCAAATCTATAATATGAATAATCTTCATGGTATATTTTAAAATACTCTAAAAGTAATGATTTATTTAATATCGTTTATATCATCTAATTTTCTTGAACAATTTATCCTCATCATTTGCATTCCTTGCTTTATACAACGATTGTCAGATATATGGCTGAGCAACTTATGATACAATTTTGGGGTTAATGTCCTTTGCTTTAACCCTTAAAATTACGTTTATCATTGTAATATACAATATGATGAAAGGAATTTGTTGTGGGATCATCTACAAGCAAGTCAGAGATTTCTAAGTTGACTTGGGGTTTATCTGGTATACTGTCCAGCCTGAGAATCTAGATTTTTCCCCATATAGACACGCAATTTTTTTCACAACCATTGTCTAGTTTACTTCTCTTGATTTTAGAAAAGCTCACTTGATCCTTTCCCTTCTTACTCCAGCACTAAGAGCGTAGTAGCCAGTAGCTCCAAATGTGAGACATATATTTCAAGATTACTAAACCATCTTTGTCTTTCAAGGTCTTCCCCAATTGTCCTTAATTTGAGAGATCATTGTTCTTTTCAGAACTTTTCAAATTTTTGATTTAGGATCAGGATAGATTTAAAGATTTGGTTTAGTGCATTAAAGGGTGAACCCAACATATTTAGCTATACTACCATAAGGTAGTACAGTTTGTTGCTAATTATGACAACTTTGCTCAATTTAAATCCTGATAGGATTTTAGCGCTATTTTCATGGCAGTCAAGCGTCAAAATTCTTATTACATTAGCGCTACATAGTAGTGAGCTTCCTGGTAAAATTAGTCAGAAAATGCTCACAGGGTTTTAAATTTATATAATTGCATTCTCATAAGAATTTTGAGTTTGGTAGTTATCCATTTGAGGATACTGAATTCTTTCATGATTGCGCTTCTAAAATTGCTATCTGACCTATTCTCCCAATGTAATTGGGCAAAACCAGATTCTGCAATTGTTGTCTCAACAATTGATCATGGCTACCACTTTCTGTAAACACTGTATCCAGACATATTTACTTTATAATGGCCTAAAAAAGTGGAACATTATCCTGGTAAAACTCTGGTTATCTTAGGGTATTTCAAAATTCTTCAGTAGTCACCAGTTCAATTGTTCTATGAGGTGCACAACCAGTAACCTTTTTAGTGATTGGAGTGTATTGAGGGTCATTGCCAAGATGGCGGAAAAAGCGCCAGGAATGTTCCTAAGAGAATTAATGCTTCCAACGTTACTCTCTTAATTTCAATGTTTTAGGTCACAAACACATAGTTCTGTCTCTAATTGATGGCTTGTACATTTACGATATTAAACGTCTTGTAATTTGCTGATATTCAAGAAATATTCTCCCAAAGTTAGATTTTCCTGACTTTGGCTTTGAAGGTAATTTTATTATCATTAGTTCTTCAAACAATGAGTTATTTTTTCTCTAATTTGGAAGCTTTCCATTATAAATTGCTTCTAATTTTATTGACTAAATCCAGTTATTTTTTGTCTTTGAAAACCGTTCTTCTAGTTTCATGAGATCACCCTATGTTGCCAATACTAGGATATTCAGCTTGACGTTTTCTATTTATTTAATAGCTTCTTTATCTCTATCTGGATAGATGGCAAGTTAAATTAAATATTTTAATTCCTTTGTAGTTTTAGAAGGCTCAACTACAATTTAATGAGCAACAGATGTCTTTTTTGATAATTTTAATGCACAGGTTCTTTGACTGTTTTTTAAGAATAGAGAATATTGCTAGTTTTATGAAGACTACTCAGTAAAGTCTTAAGAAGTAGTTTCAGCCCCACTTAGGCATTATATTATGGCAAGTGAAATCTAAATTTTTTCAAATAATTGAGTAATAATACAGGCAACTAGTAGATCGGTGTATCCCCCCTTTGGGTTGGGACCACCTAGTGCTAAAAAAACCAAGGGCAACTAGTCCCCTTCAATCCTTCCAAAGACTATATTTCAAAATTTTAGTTTGCCTAGAACTGTCTTTTATTAAAACTAAACTAGGGGCTTATATAGCTTTTTATTGTTGCTCAGCACATCAGGATTTTACTTCAAAAAATGACATTCACTGCCAAAAAGCTGACTAAAGAATCATATCTACAATGTTTTTTCTTTGTATTCATACATTAATTAGCATCCATTTCAAACTCAAATAATGTTTCCAGGATGACTTCTAAAAAGCAGGTTCCAATGCCTTTAAAAAGCCCAAATAAGCTAACCTTTTATAGCTAGCGGCCATGCTTTGGTAGTGGAGCATATTAACACTATTAGCAGGCTGCATTGCCAGGCCAATCTAAAAGATATCGTCATATAAAATCGTTACAACGCTTATGTAACTCCAAAAACACCACTATTATTTGGTATCTCATTTAAATAAATGAAGGATTATTGACTATCCATCCAACACTTTAAATCTACTTGCAAACATTGTAAGCAATTTAAACTGCTTAAACTTAGATTGTCATCAGCATTAGGAAAAATTAGCATTAAATCCAATTAGTGTCCCTAGGCAATAATGGATTATCAATTATTGTTGACCATTTAGTTGATCGACAAAACTAAATCCTAATATGATAGCTTATTATCTAGCTAGTCATAGTAGCTTTTTTGACAGACGTTAAAGTATTTATTCACATCTGGCTAGTGTAATCATATAAATATCCAACAGTAGTGCTTCAGAAACTCATTTGACTGGAAGGCTCAGAGGAGATGTTGGGGACTTTGGGTATCACAATAACATAGGTTTATGGGATTGGAACACTATGTGGCGGAACATTGATGAATCCCCCCCCTCGGGTTAGGACCATCTAGTACTAAAAAAACACTATGTGGCGGAGCAACTTTGGCGATAGTGGGTGGTTTTGGTATCATTATCTGCTTAGGGTGATAACTTTTACTAACTCAAAAACATCATTAAGGTCAGGACCCATCAGGGGCTTCAGGCTTAATAGTCAGGCAAGATGTGGATGAACCCCTTAATAGAATCATAATTGAGTTAAAGTTAAGCAGATCACGGTGAGTTTTGGCCTGCCTGTGTCCCAACATCTGTGCTACAATATTATGTGAGAAGCCTAATGTCAGAGTGTAGGCTATAATATGCTTGGCACCCTATAAAAATAGCTAATGCACAAGGGACCAGGCAATGGTAGCCAACTCCTTATCATAAATGGACCAGAAGAATTCAATTATTTTAGAATTTCTGGAAAATAAGCCACTGGGTAGTCCAGCTATCCTACGTTTGTAATAAAACAGCACCAACAGCTATACTTGAGGAGTCACAAGCCACAATAAAGGGTTTTCCTTTGTCTGCATGGCATAGAACAGAAGTAGATGTAAAAACTTTATCTGCAGCCTTATAATCTCGTTGAAATCCAGGGGTCTAGATGGAAATTGCATTTTTGCCAGCTAGAGGGTGTAATGGTGAGGAGAGCAAAGAATTGGCGTATAGAATTTCACAAAAAATGACTAATCCAAGAAAACTGCGTAGTTGATACTAGGTATGAGGGATGATCCAGTAGCAAATGACAAATCAGTTTGTAAGGTGCAATATCATGGCTATTCTTCCAGTACCAGATTCTAAGGAATTTTACTTTGGCTTTGTAAAATTTACATCTTGAAGGTTTAGCATATAGCCCTGTTTTTTGTAGTGCTGCCTCCACAGCCACACAAACTTTGGCGTGTTAGGCATTGGGAGAGTTAATCAAGATGGCATCAATGTAAATGGTGGTGCAGGTAAGCTTCCTCAAAGTTTCATCTATAAGTCACTGGAAAACACCTAGAGCGTTTGAAGATCCAAAAGCATAGCTTATAACTATTAAACTCATACCTAGTCTGGATTCTTTAACCTTTCTATGAAGCCTTAACCTACACCTGATGGAAAAATGTTTGCAATGTAAGTTTTAAAAAAACTTAGGATTGGAACTTGCTTAGGCAATAGAAGCCTCAAGGGGTTAAGGTTATATTTCTAGGACTGTAACGTCGTTAGGTGACCATAATAGCGCATTATGCAGTGTGCCATCAGGGTTCTGAGCAAGAACTACTAAGGATAAGGTAGTCGATGTTTTCTTAATAAATTTAACTCTTAGCCAAAATGTCTTCTATCAATTTTTTAAAGCTTAATCCTTCTTTGCCGTTTGTTGAAATTGGTTTGGCCAACCATTAAACATATAATATTCAATAATATAAATCAACTAATAATTATATATAGGATCCAATAGACTATTAAATACTCTTGTGCGCAAGCCCCAACTTCTTAAGGATTTTCCAAAATTGCATTAAATTACTTTTGGTGATCTGCCTCAGCGCCGTATGATAAATATAGGTTTTTAGTGGATTGAATACCATAATCCCACTGGTGCAATTTCCTCTACCACAATTCGTTGATCGCCTTAACTTCTGGAAAAGGAGTTTATATCCTCTGCTATGTTTACAATTTGTAAGTTCTATTTTGTCCCCTGTGCCAGCATAAATAAAAGGTAAGTAAATTCTATTTTATTAAGGCCATCTGCCAGTAACTCAATTGCAATTGGTTGATCATGAATATAATGTAAATACACCAAGCTCTAGTGATTCACTTCTTAAATCTAGTTTAGATAAATCTCTTCTCTAATTACCAACATCTAAGAGCTAGTTGATAGCATAAAATGCACATTTAAGAATTCCAGTGGAAGGGGCATATCTCACTTGGATTCCAATAGTAAGAAGATTTTTTCCTACATTGCTAGAGAGAAACTAATGAGAAGAAAGTGTCATGGTTAAATGACATGATAGTGGGTACCAATCCCAAAGATAAGGCTGGGCGACATGATGCCCAGAAGATGAAGCTTCAAGCCCTCCTTGATCTCAGGAACACAGTAGACTAACGCTGGGTACAAGCCAAATTTACCCAGGTCGGTACTAGTGAGGTGCCTACCACCCAGCCCCTTGCGTCAGCCCAGGCATTAAAATGGACATTTACTCAATTTTTGCAGATGGTTTAATTTGGTTAGTTGAGGAATGGGGTTTTGAAACTCATTCCATCTATGAAATTACGCATTCAGGTCAGATACACCTTCATTGTTTACTTGAGTGAAGTCAGTTTCGGTGTATTCTATCAATTTGGATAGTAGTGCTTGCCTATTGGTGAATTGGTGCTTGGAACTGCTTTGGCAGACCACAAATTGCACCAACATTGTTAAAATCTGTTCTCATGGTCAACCTTCCTTGTTGGTCAACTTTCCCAATAAAACTTTTCCAATTTCCCACTAAACTTATGTTTTTCTAACGATCCTGTGCGCAGACCTCTTCAAGGAGGTCTCACACTACGTTAATCAATCTATTTTAAATAAAATTAAAATATCAACTAGTGCACCACTGGTCACCCAGGTTCCCTCTAACCTGGGATGGTTACCCCTTTTCCCGCTGTGCACCGCGTCGCTTTTGGTGGGTTGTTTACTATAAGGATTGCACCTCTCTTCTTAAGTTATCATTGCTTCAGCACCCTCTGCTGGGCTCTAGAAACTTTCAAACTAACGGCTGGTTCCCTGGCGTTGGCCTTGTCACCGTGCACTACCACGTTGAAAACAAGAGAGAAATAAACACTCTCCTTACGAAAATGATGTCAGAGAGAGCCTTTGAGCCTTTAGCAACAGTAGATAATAAATTGAGCTCTTTATCTTTTTTAATAAATTATTCATCTTGCCAAAAGTGTACTTTTTGGCAAATTTTCTAAAGTTGCTGTCTTCTAACAGTACCTTAAATTTTTTAGCATGATAGATTGTACACTTATAATCTGACGCCTAAGCAACTATTTAAACACTGTGTTTTTCACTACCGATGCTCATACTTTAGTTCCCTGTAGTTAATTTAATTAAGTATGGATCACACTGACTCTGTTGTAGGCTTTTTTACAGAAAAGTAATTCAAATTGCTGAAGATGAAGTGTAAACCCTGGCAGCACAGCAGAACAAGTTCAAAAGATGTTCATCAGTAAGTTCTTCTTTAAAAAACACGTTGGGCAACTCTCTGACATTATACTTGGCCATGACTGTTGTTGGAACTAGAAACCATTAGTAACTCAATTGATCTTCAATTATTAAATGTTCAAGATTCATTTCCTATTTTCTGGATAATATCTTGCTTTAGTTCCCTTGTCAATAGCACAGGTTTCTTTTATGTGCGTTGTTTAACTTGTTGATAAATAGATTATAATGGGCAGTAGTATAAAGACTACTACTCTAGTTGAGTTTCCAATAGTCAAGATAGTTATCAGGGCCAACGCCAGCCTGGTGCTTATCCTAATCTTGAATTCTTCTGGAATTTTAGGTAATTCTTTACTTTGTCTGCTAGAACTCAACCAAGGATAAGGTTCAGAGGTACTTGTTCCTTCTTATCATACAGAGTCCTCAGAGATCAACATGAATAAAGACAAAGAATCTTCTTGTCCTTTCAACTTTAATCACAAGAGCAAACAGTCTAATTTATAAAAATAAATTGATATTTGTTTATTTCAATCAAAACTTAATCTCCTTTATTATAAAGCCCAAGGGGAATTTATACAGAATTTGGCGCATTACTCTTTGGTTGGCACCCCAATTGGGAACGGCAGCCATCGCTGATATACTGACCTTCCATGGTCACTTGAAATGATGATCTTCATCATCAAATTAATCAGGTCTTCTATCCTACTTAACTGCGACATCTAATGAGTTGAAACAAAAGATGTTCACCAACTTCTTTGCTCAACTCCCATCAAATTACCCTTATTTGGTAACAACCTGCTTAGGTATTTAGAAGATTACCCATAAACAGCAGATTGTGATCCAGAAAAGGTTAACTCAAAAGTTGCTCTATCATAAGCGGCATTACTCGCCAGCAACTCATAAACCCCTTTGTCAATCAGCAACTAAACCCAATCAACTCCTATAAGTCAATTAACTTATTGATAATAAAAGCAACACCCTTAATCGCTTGTTTATTGTTGGGGGAATTACTGATGAAACACTTATCAATCTGACAGATTGTAATCTGGAGGATCAATAAATATTAGCTGAGAATATTTTTCTGAACAATAATTATTGCATATACAATTAATAACTCCAACATTTACTAGCGGGATGAATCTCCTAGTGGATTAAGCAGAAAACTCATAATCAATGAACTGAAATAGGTGGGCAAAAATCCCAACACATCCTCCCACTTGACCAGATTATCCATAAATGAAGATTTTCTGGGGGCATACGCCGCTTAATTCTGAAGAGTCCGCCAGCAGGTTTAATTTTGGAGTTCGCTTAATCCATACAAGTCCTTGCTTGATGCATCTCTAGTTAGTCCTTCTTTTTTGTGCATTTCTTTTCCATGTCCTCCTCGCTGCTGCCTCCGCAGAGTGCATTTCCCATGGCCACATGCTGTGCTAGCTTTATGGTTGTACAGCCCGTAAAGTGTCTGTAAAGCCTGCACCCAGGTTGTGGTTATGTGATACATCGTTTTTTTAAAGATCTTCTTGGGTGACTTCTCAAATTACTTGTGCCCTATATTCCCATAGGCTGAGTTTCATTTCTTAAGTGACTAGTACAGCAAATACAGTTAAACTCGTCCTGATTCTACTGATAAATTGCTTCTTTAAGTGCCTCAGGAATAATTGCAGTGGACCCAGTTTCAACCAAAGTTGGTTCTACCAATAACATAAGGAGACATTACCAGTAGCTTTTTGATATTTCATGCCAAAGTCAAAATTTCAATATCTTTTGCATTTTTTTATTTTTATATATAATTTTTTCTTTATGATTTTTAACTTATATTATTTTTTGGCATTTTTTCTAGTGTTACTTTTCTCTTTTTTGCAATGTGACTTGACCTAGAAGTAAGTTCAGAGGTCCATCTTAACGTTTCCCCTACTTCAGTTCAGTAGTTCATTTTTTGAACTTAACAAGCTACTGTGGGTCAGAGGTCTATTTTAAAACTTAACCACCTATGATGGTTAAACGGCCCCCACCTGGGACTTGACAAAAATTAGGAATTGGCCAATTATTTCTAGGTTCATTGGTCCTTTAGGAACATTGCACTTATTTCTCCTCTAGATCAAATACTTTAGATATAAAGTATGGACCCAGTTTATTATACAACCATAGGCAATGTTATTAATCATATAGGCATCAGTTACCAACTTAGAAATCACTTGAACAGACCTGACCACAAAGCATCCAGCTTACTCTTTGTCCAAAACCATGGGTGTCACAATAGGCTACCCTATCTCCTACATGGTACTCAAGTATTGCTAGTTGGTTCTTATCATCTGTTAACTTCACTTTAATCCTTTTCTTTAAGGGTATTGAACACCTGTGATTGCAGTTTGATCATAGTACTAGCCAGTCAGTTCATTTATTGATTAGTACTTATCCCCACTGCTGGCTCTTTGGCAGAATACAAAATTGGTGATACTGCTACCCTTCATCCATAAAGTAAATTGAACATCGTTTTTCCTGTCGCTTATGATGATCTATGTTGTAGGCAAAGGTAACTAAACTAAGTTAAGTTCCTCAAATGGAAGTTTACCCCATGACTAATTTTCTTTGAATTATGGCTAGCATTCTTTTAACTCGTTCTACCATTCCATTTGTTTCTGTTCTATATGAAACAGATACTAATCTTCTAATCCCCATCAATTTGTTAGCCTTGGGATTACATTGGAGGAAAAATGGTTCCATTGTCACTCATGATAATTTGAGGGCATCTGTAATGGTAAACCACTTGATCTAAAATAAACTTCTTTGTTCTCACAGAATCCACTTTTCTCAAGGCTTTGTTTTTAATAAATCTAGTTAGATGGTCGATTGCCACTATGATATAGCTTGCACTTCATTTACTGATATGCAGGGGTCCCATCTCATCTATTGACACAAAATGCCATGTAAATCTATGTCGTGCTAGCTTGTATCCTGTTAGATTCTTATGGTGTTTGTGGAGTTGGCATTCCATGCAACTGGCCAGGTATCAGCGAAATCATAGTTGATTAATTACCAATAGTAGTACTGGAAAATATGGTCCATGGTCTTCCTTAGGCCACCATGACTGACGACTGTGTGTGGATCAAATTATTTCCTCTTTTTATGAAAACTTTGGGAAGAAAATTTTTTTTCCATCAATCTTTTCCAATAGTTTTCCATTTTTATATCTCAGTGTTATTCATTGATTTTCTTAGATCGCCTTGAATTTCTCAGGGTTTGTCCCCAACATTGACTTCAACCATTCTTTAGATTTATAAATATACTTGATGTTAGACAACTTGGACTTCAGGAAATCTTAATAATCCGTCGGCTTTTGATGCGCTGCTCTGGCCCAGTGTAGTATCTTAAAATTGTAGGCTTGTAATTTTAAAGCCCATTGGGTCTGTCACCCCTCTAAACCTACAAGTTATGGAGCTAACATAAAGACGAGTGGTCCATCGCCACTTTGAATTGCATTCCATGGATTTTGTAAAATTTATTGGTTCTGGTTATTATTAGCAAGCAACCCTAATAAACTTATTACTGCACAGGTTCGGTTCTTGTGCGCTTTATCAGCGTTGTATAGTATACAATATTATCAGTTGATAATAGTATGATGACTATTATCCATAGTTGAGTGGAATTCTTAGATCTTGGCCCAAAGGTCAGGCAGTATTTCCGCTTTAAAATACTTGAGATGTCTTGATATAGGGATTTTTTCCCTCGTTCTGTCCAAAGCAATCTTCTCTGAGATTCCCTGGTGACAGTCTCTTTGGTCCAACACACAGTCGGCAGCAATCCCTTATTGTTTCTACTTCTTCTCTAGATCCCCACTCAGACCTTTACTCTTTTCCCAAAAGAGGCTCCAAACTATTACACAAAGCAATAATATCCTTGGGAAGAATAGAACAATTGAAAGCTGATAATAGTTTACTCTTAAACTATATAATGGATGAAAACTATGGAACTGTATATCTGTAGTATAATTTAACTGTTTTTTATTATGAGTGAAATCTAAGGAATTTGTAGTAGGGATTCGGTTGTCTAAGCCCTCAGTTGACACCTCTTCAATGAAATAGCAGCCATCGCCATTGAATCACCCATCCTTATCTTGGCAGCAATGGTCTTCCCCATCCTGGCTAGGATTCCGTCATTGGACATCCTTGAGAACTAAATGGAAAGAGTTGGAAAACGTGTCCCTAACGTTTTACTCTTGATCCAAGCAAACCAACCATATTTGGCTAGTGACCTGCTTAAGTAATGGGACTTTATTAACAATTAAGGCAGGTCACAAACCAGCTGATCAATTTGCTAGTTGCAGGTGGCATCACTCGCCTTGCAACTTGCTACTAACATTCCCAAACAGTCAGTGATGAAACCTGACTAATCCCAATTGGTACACCTGATAGTTAATCACTATCAGATGCCTTATTTCATCAGCAACTCCGCCCAACGAGATCTTAAGCATTTGTCTGGATCAATCACTGATAGATACAACCAGACAAATAACCTAAAATCCCCTGAACATAGTTACTCCAAAACTAGGGACCACCAATTTCCAATTCACCTCACATTAGGGAATTATCTCCTAGCGATTTCTGGTAATCTAGCAGGCTGGGAATATGGGCAAAAATTCCAACACATCCCCCTCCTGCCTAGATTTCCAGTGAGAAAAGGACCAGGGCATGAGAACAGGCTTCAGACACTCAGTCGAATACTTCATTGACTCAAGCAGAGTATGATCATCAATACTCAATTCTGCTCAGGATGACCTTCGGCATGCAGCTCTCTTCCTCTTCCTCTTCCTCCTCATTATCGCCTACTCAGAGCGCGGTCCTCATGATCTACTGTCATGCCAGGCTGATTGACTTACTCATGATGATATAAGTTCCAGGATCAAGTAGCCCCCTTCAGGGCATATGACCCACTGTAATATTCAGGATTCTTGGTTGGTATCCTCAATTTCATAATTTCTTCTTGTCTTAGACAGGAGACTCTTGCCATCAATGTTTGTTTTGCATCTCGATTAAAAATACTTATTTATGTTTGCCCTTGTTTTTTTCTCTTAACCTCTTGGCTCAAGTCATTAAAAATCTTCTCTTGGAGAGCTTATCCCATTAATTTTGAGATTAATTTTTCCGAAATTAAAGCTTAATGGATTATAGAGTGCATAATGCTAACCTCCATATAAGTCTGACATCCCCCTCTCATCCAGCTCATATGTTAAATTCCAAGTCATGGTATTAATAGCTTCTAAACAGTTTTTCTGATCAAGATCTTTGGCTCTTCCAGCAGATGAGTCAGGATGTGTTACAGAACCTCTTCTATGGTCCTTCCAGGACTCATACGCCTATTCTGGCACTCCAGGTAGCTCTTTCATCAAATTACTGGAAATGGTAACCAATCCCTCTGAAACCAGGCTTGCATCATTTTGAACAACTATTGGCCAATTCTTCCTCTATCATCAATTCCATAGTTGGATTTCAAAACTTTACTGGATTTGGCTCCTTTCACAGATGCACTGACCATTATCATGGATGTTCCTGAAATTATGCCTTTCACTCTTGATCACTCTTTTCTTTCCAGGTCAGACTTTCTTCCTGAGTTCCTCTTCTGACTCGGACAATACTACAAACCCTCTGTAATGGCTACTGAGCTTACCATCAGTAACAGTATTCATTTCGAGCTCCCCTACACTGAATTAAGGCCTAACTCACCAAGGCTTTATCTTTAGCACTAAATCCCTCCAATCTTGAGAACATCTTAAATTGGCATATCGCCACATATGCTCTTCAATTTGCCAGCCAAGTTCTTCAAAGTTGTTCCATGAAGCTTCCAGCCTCTCCTGGGTTTCACCGTTCCTTCAGCTTCAGCTTCTGAGAAGCCCATAGTCATCACTTACAGGATGTTATTCCCTCCCTGCATGACTATCTCATCTCCAGCGCTTCCCATTGGTATCTTCCGCTGATGGCTTAAGTAGGTGGATTGGCAACCACCATCAAGCATCCCTTGTTTGCTGCTGGCCCATATGTCTGGTGTTCTTGAAAAAGCCCATCATCAGGCGCTCAAGACTAATCTTCCGGCTCCAGTACCATATCAGTATTACCTGGGGCTATTTGATGACTGCCTCTTTCTATACTGTTACTTTCCTCCCCACACCAAGGTTTTGCGATTAGCTTCTTCCAACACTTCAATCTCCTCTTCCCTAGTCACTTTCTTGCATGGATCTTCATCCAATCAAAGAACTTGGTTTTGTGTAGGTCTAGCCCTCGCTAGCATCCAAACTCACATCAATTTTGACAGGCTATCCATTCCTACTGCGATCCATCCTCCCTCCCCCAAGAGGTGACATAGGTGTAAAATCCCCATATTGAGAATAATCAAAAAAATAAAAATTATAAAAGTATTAGGTTTTTCTATACAGTTTATAATAATTTTTCCATATCTTTTATCAACTTTTTATTTTTTTTCTTCCTTTTCCAAGGGACTTGCCCTTGTTTCAGTTCATCGTCCATCTTTTTTAATATTTTCCCCTAAACTGGGTCCTAGCTACTTAATCCTACCAGCTTTGTATGGTTCAGCGATCCTTTTTTCAGACTTAACATTCTAGATTGATTCAGAGGTCATTTTTTAGACTTGACCTAATCATCAGGACATGACCAACTTAATGGTTCATTGGTCCTTTGGGAACTCTTTTGTTTTTTTCCTCGATCCATTGCTTCAGATACTTAGCATGGACTTGATTTACAACTCTTCCATCCAAGAGATTCTTGATGGAGTAGGCTTCAGTCACCATCTTAGCAATAATCTCAAACAGACCCAACCGCAACGCATCTAGTTTGTTTCTTCTTCCAATACCATGTGTATAACAATAGGCAACTCTTTCACCTATTTGTTATTCTTCTTAGGCCGGTCAGTTCTTATTGCTCATCAATTTTGCTCATATCCTTTTCTTCAATATAGTATCAAATGCTTACTATTGCATCTCAATCAGTATATTTGTCAATCAGTTAAGTACTGTTCAGCACTCATCCCTGATGTTGGTTTCACCACTGAATATAAAATTGGGGGCAATGTGGCCTTCCTCCCATATAGCAACTCAAATGGCGTTTTTCTCATCGCTGTATGATGACTGTTATTGTAGGCAAACGTCACCAAACTCAGGTATGTTCCCCACTTATAAGTTCTTCCTGCGACCAGCTTTCTCAGCATCGCAGCCAGCATTCCATTCACTCGTTCTACCAGTATATTTGTCTCTGGCCAGTAGGATACATACACAACTCCTCTGATCCCCATTATCTCATTCAGTCATAGGATCACGTGAGATGTGAAGTTTGTCCCATTATTGCTAAGCAGGACCTGTGGACATCCATGTTGATATACTACTTGATTCAGGATGAACTTCGCGGTGCTGGTAGCGTCTACTTTCGCCAGGGCCTTCATCTTGGCCCATCTCATCAGATGGTCGATAGCAACTATTATGTACTTGACTCCCCCTGTGCTCATCATCAGCGATCCCATCAAGTCGATGGACACTGTATGCCAGGCAAATTAGGGCAGACCAGTCAATATTCAGTTGTAATCTTATGTGGCTTGTGCAGCTGGCACTCCATGCAACAAGCTAGATAGTCAGCGACATCATAGTTGATTGACTCCCAGTAGTACTGGTGAATATGGTTTATTTTTTTCTCAGGCCTCCATACCTGAAAACCTTATTAGCGGCTTGAACGATATCTGCTCTTTCCACCAGTTTTAGTAATGATAACCGCTCTCTATTAATTATCTTAAACTCTTGTTCAACCATGGTCTCGGTGTTTTCCATCGCTTTTTAAAGCTCACCTTGGATTTCTCTGGGCTCTTTCCTGATTTCTCCATCAACCATTCTCTATAATAGCTTATCCGCCTGCAGGTATACCATCTGGACCATTGGTAACTGTGATAAGCCATCTGCATTCTGGTGAGAAGCCCCTGCTCAGTGGACAATCTCATAATTGTAAGCCTGTAGCTTAAGTTCCCATTGGGCTAGTCATTTTTCTGGTTCTCTCAAATTGTGGAGCCAATGCAACAAGGAGTGGTCTGTCACCACTTTAAAGTGTGTTCCGTGGATATACACCTGAAACTGCTTACAGGCGTAAATGACTGCAAGGCATTCACGCTCAGTTTTAGTGTAGTTCCTCTCAGCGGCTGAGAGTGTCTGGCTCACATATGCCACCAGATTTTGTCCCCAAGTTCATCTATTTGACTTAATATGGAACTGATCGCCATCACCAAAGCATCAGTTTGTATAATAATCTCTCAATTGAAATTTGGATATTTTAAAATCGGAGAATTATTAGGTACCAGCATAGCTCATCAAAGGATTCCTGCGCTTCTTCATTCCATATGAATCTTTTTTTGGATCCTTCAACAGATGGAATAAGAGCTCAGCTATTTGGGCAAAGTACTGAATAAATCTTCTGTAGTATCTGACCATTCCAAGGAACACTTGGATATCTCAGACACTATTTGTACAGCCATCCGTTCTATGGCTTCTATCTTCCGGGCCTGCAGCTGCAATCCACTAGAGTTATTTATGAAGCCCAGAAATTGTAACTCTTTTTTAAAAAAGTGGCACTTCCTTGGCTTAATCTTCAGATTAGCCATTGATAGTCGCTTGAATACTTCTTCCAAGTGGTGTAGATGATCAGTAAACGTCCTACTGAACACATTGATATTGTACAAGTATACCAGGACACACAACAACTTCAAGTCGCTCAGTATAGCATCCATGGCCCTCTGGAACGTTGCAGGTGCATTACATAGACCCTGGGTCATCCTCGTCAGTTGGTATAGCCCCTATGCGGTAATAATCGCGCATTTTTCTTGGTCTTCTTTTGGCAAGTTGATTTTCCAATATCCCAAGATCTATTCCGTCACAGAAAAATACTTCACTTCTCCTAATCGATCTAGCGCATTGTTGATTCTTGGTAGGAGATATAAACCCTTCTTCATAATCTTATTCAGCTTTCAGTAGTCAATCAATACCTGATTGAAGCCATCCTTTTTTCTTCACTATTATAATTTGACTTGCCCAGGGACTCGTGATAGATCTAGAAGCCCATAATTCACTAATTTGCTGATTTCATCTTCCACTAGCTTTGGCTTATTTCAATTGTCAGATCAGTCTCATCCTAATCGGCGAATTTTCCCCAGTGTCAACCTTGTGGATCACATCTCTTGCGCAACCCAAATCGTGGTCATTCTGAGTGAATACTTACATTACTTTCAAACAATTTGAGCACCTCCTCTTGCTGGTCTTCCATCAGATCAGCTAGTTGCTCTCAATCAACCAATAAGTTGATACTCTTGGTTACCCCTGCCAGTAATCCCATCTCATTGAGAGTCCCAAAATCGTGGAATCTCTTCAATTCGGCCATCAGGATTAGATGAACAAACAAGATGATTTGATTCTTCCTGATCTTCATTAGTTTTTTCAGTAAATTCGCCAGGAGAACTCGAATCTTTTCAAGGCCCTGCATTATTATCCCAAAAGCCACCCATAGCTCTACTCTGGAATAATTCCAGGGGCTTCTGACCTCCCCATACAACAGTTCAGGAATCTATTTCAACTTCATGTCGACTATTATCTTCAAAGTTACATTTAACTCTGTATTTGCATAAAAAATTCCGTCTTAATCAGCATGTCATAGTTTTGGTTGGCCAAAACTATTGCTGGCGCAGATACCACCAAGGACCCAAATCATAGTGGCAAAGTGCTATATGCCCCACATGAGATGGTGGTATTTGGCCCAGCTGTCCCATACTCCTTCTTGTGTTCTAAGTCTGGCGAGATCTTCATCCTCTTTACCAGCTTGGTCAAGACAATGTTGATGGGCACTCCGCTGTTGACAATCGCCCTCACCCACACTCAATTCACTTGTATGTCTTTATATGTACACTCAGAGTATTGTAATATAGTGTTTACTGAGTGTATAGCGGCTTTAAAAGCCAAATTGAGGGTGTGAATAATTTGCGCCAATAAATCAGGAAATGACTCCTTTATTGCACTGAGGGGGATTGACAAAATGGCCTCATCTAATTGGACTTCAGACAATTATTTGGGATTCTCAGCGGTTCAAATCTTGTCTGCCAGATGTTAGGCATATGACTGAGCAACTTCCTTGATTATCTCAGGGGTCAATTCCCTTCACCCCGGATCTGGTCACTGCAAATACGTCCAATTTGACCACTTGATACAGTTGATCCTGTACATCTTTATCCACAAACAGATATTGATATCAATTTCCTTGGTCATGATTTCAGGAGGAACAGGCTTCTCCACAGCTCCAGACTGTTCCCCATCTAGGCTGCAGGCCCTTTTCCTGATTCTTTGGTGGCAGCCAACTCTTTCACCTGGACCACGGTGATTTGATCCTTCAGCTTCTTACAGTGCATGGCGAAATTTCTCTTCCCACCGCATTGGTAGCAGACCTTTTCTTTCTTATTCATCCATCTGAACTCTTCAGGATTATTCCCCAGCACGGTTTGGTTGTTCACCTCTTTAGCACCTTTATTACCCTTTGTGGGATTCAAATTGCGCACCAGATTGGATTTGAAACTTCTGTCTGGGGCATCAAAGGTTGCTCCCAATTTTTGAATTATCTACCATTTATGAGGTAGTTATTTCCATCGCGAAAACAGAAGACATCAAACAGTGCAAATTGCAATAAGTCCAAAGGGCTGCTTGTAAAGCAATTCTGGCATAAAAGTCATCCAGTACCTTTGCTCCAACCTGTATTTGTGACTCCTGGTAGAACTGATCCGCAAAACTTGCTAACGACTCATCTTGATGGAACTGGATTCCCATAAACTCCTGTTTGTGCTTCAACATGTGTGTTGGACTTCCAAACTCCTTCATGATGGCCGCCTTGGCCACCACATAAGACCAGCTGTCCCCCTTCAGGTGGGGTAACCTTAGGTTCTGACAGTCAGTTTCTAAGCAATTCATGACTGTCAACGCCTTTTGATAATCACCATAGCCATACATGGTCATATTGAACAGTCAGAAAAACTCTGGGGCGTGATCCTGATAGAATGTTGGCAATTTCGGCATTGCCTTAAATTACTCTGAGTTATCTTTAGTTGATTATCTAAGTTTGGCCACTCGGCTCACTTGGGGGAGTAACTTTGGACATCATCTCAAAAATGGCAGCAAAAGTGAGCGGCATGTTTATTGGGGTATTCAACTTCCCTATTATCATATGAGGATTTCTTTCTTTGTCATCGCTTGCCACAATTGGCTCACAATCGCATTTGTGAGTTTTAAGTTCCTTGACCTGTTTGATCAGTCACTCTATATCAGCACTTAATTTTTTTAAAATGAACGCAAACCACTTCTTGCTCCATTTTCAGATATAAGACCTCTCAAATTAAGTCCCCTTCTTCCTTCTTTAATTAAGTTAAATTTCAAGTAACTCATTCCAAAATTTTTCAACATTATTGGCACCTTCCTCCATCTTGGTGACTTGTTCTTTCAAAGCAGCAAATTCACAATAATCCGCTGAGTTTTTGGGCGTTCTGATTCACAGTGGTTAACTCCATCCAAAGTGTATGTAACTCGTCTTTGTATGCCATCCTTATAAATTCTTCTGCTCAACTACACCCCTGTAGTGAGCACCAAATTGAGAAATAATTGGTTCTGGTTTTTATTGGCAAGCAACCCCAATAAACTTATTACTGCACAGGTTTGGTTCTTATGCCTTTGTCCGCGTAGTATAGTATATGATATTATTTTATTTAACTGAGGCAAGCTGACCAGGGGACAGGAATTACAAAAAGAAAGAAAGAAATGACATGAAACCTGACCAGGGTCAACTCCGTTGAAGAAAGATTTTCCACCTCCGGATTGGGACTCAAATTTTTCTGGTTACGTCATGGGTAAGGTTTTCGTGTTATTAGACTTACTAACCGCCAATAGCTTCCTTTGGCTGGCACCCCGATTGATGTGCAAAGGGCGGGAATTGAACCCACAACCTTCAGGTTGGTAGCTGTATGCCCTTACCAACTCGCCTTCCACCCCCAGTATATGATATTATCAGTTGATAATATTATGATGACTATTATCCATAATTGAGTGAATTCTTGGATCCTGGCCAACGCTCAGCCAGTATTCCTGATTGAAATACTTGAGATGTCTTGATATAGGGATTTGTTCCCTTGTTCTGCCCAACCCAATCTTCTATGAGAGTCCCTGGTGACAGTCTCTTTGTCCCAACACACATTTGGCAGCAATCCCTGATTGTTTCTTTTTCTTCTCTAGATCTCCACTCAGATCTTTACTCTTTTCCCAAAAGAGTCTCCCAATTATTGTACACAGCAATAATATCCTTGAGAAGAATAAAAACAATTGAAAGCTGATAATAGTTTACTTTTAAACTATATACTGGATGAAAAACTATAAGAACTGTATATCTGTAGTATTATCTAACTGCTTTACTATCTAACTGCTTTTTTATCATGAGTAATTCTAGGGAATTTATAGTGGGGATTCAGTTATCTAACCCTCAGTTGACACCTCTTTGATGAAACAGCAGCTGTTGCCATTGAATCACCAATCCTTATCTTGGCAGCGATGGTCTTCCCCATTCTGGCTAAAATTACGTTGTTGAACATCCTTGAGACCTAAAATGGAAAAAGTCAGAAAACGTGTTCTATCATTTTTCTCTTGATCCAAGCAAACCAACCATATTTGGCTAGCGACCTGCTTAGGCAATGGGACTTATTACCCATTAAGGCAGGTCACAAATTAATTGATCGATTTGCTAGTTGCAGGAGGCATCACTCGCCTTGCAACTTGCTACTAACATTCCCAATCAGTCAGTGATGAAACCCATCTGATCCAATTGGTACACCTGATAGTTAATCACTATCATATGCCCCTATTTCATTGGCAACTCTGCCAGACTAGATCTTAAGCATTTTTCTGGATCAACCCCTGATAGATACAACCAGACAAATATCCTAAAATCCCCCAAACATAGTTACTCTAAAATTAGGGTACACATTTTCCAATTCATCTCGCATTAGGAAATTATCCCCTAGCGATTCCTGGTAATCTAGCAAGCTGTGAATATGGGCAAAAATCCCAACAGATGTGTACTTGGAATTTCATGCATGCATATATCACTGCAAGGCATTTATGCTCCATCATGGTATAATTCCTCTCCGCTGGCGTTAGTGTTTGAATCAAATATGCCACTGGGTGTTCTTCCCCATCTTTATCTACTTGACTCAAAATTCTCCAATTGCCATCAATGATTCATTGGTTTGGATAATTTCCCAATTGAGATTTATAACTATAAGAAAAGACTGGTCATCAAATATTGGCGTAATTCATTAAATACACTTGGGCTTCTTTATTCCACATGAATCCTTTTTTCAGATCTTTCATAATTGGAATAAAGACTCCACAAATATTGCAAAATCCTTTATGAATCAACAGTTTTAGCTGACCATCCCAAGGAATACTTGACATCCAAAAACACCCTTTAGATTTAAATCATTCAATTTCCATATATTTCTGCTGCTGGGGTTGCAGCCTACTATAGTTTATAATAAACCCCAAGCACTTAAACTCCTTCCTGAAGAAGTGACATTTCTTCAGCTTATGTTCAAGTTCACCATTGCTAAGCGCTTGAACAACTCTTCTAAGTGCTTAATATATTCGTGAAGGTCCTTCTGAATAAATTTATAAAATTCAGATATACTGACACAGGATAGCTTCAGATCACTAAGGATAAGGTCCATTGATCTCTGGAATGTAGCCGGCGTATTACACTATCCCTGGGGCATTCAGGTAGGCTGATAAAGTCTTATTGCAGTAATGATTGCGCATTTATTCTTGATCCTCCTTTTGCAAATCAATTTGCCAGTATCCTGAAGTTAGGTCTATCACCAAAAAGTATTTGGCATTCCCTAGGAGATTGAGCGCATCATCAATCCCCAGCAATAAATAAAAATCCTTTTTTAGCGATTTTGTTCAGTCAGCAATAATTGATCCCTACTCAATTTAATCCGTCCTTCTTTTTTACTATAAGGATTAGACTCACTCATGGACTTGATGAAGGAATGAGGAGCCCATGCTTAACTAGGTTACTGATTTTTTTGCTGACCACAGCTTCAGCAGCTCTAGATCTTTAAACAGGTCTCATTTATATATTGGCGAATATTCCCCTAGTGTCAACCTTGTGGATCACGTTCCTTGTGCATCCCAAGTCATAGTCATCTTAAGTGAATCTCTCCTGATATTTCTCATATGGTCAGAGAACTTCTTCTTGCTGTTGTTCAGATAAATCATCCAGCTGCTCTCACTTATTAAAACGATGACATTTTTGGCAGTTTATATTGGAAATCCCATTTTGTTTAGCATTTTGAAATCATGGAATCTGCTGATCTCTGACACCAGGACTAAATGTAGAATTACAGGACTTTATTTTTTTTCTATATTATCAGTTTCTTTTCCAAATAGCCAGAAGCATGCTTATTTCTCCGTTTCCTGGAATTATTATCCCTGAAGCTACCCACAGTTTAAACTTGATCTTCTCTACGGGCCAACGACTTCTCCATATAATTGCTCTTAGATTTTGAGCATTAACCCTGTGTTAACGATTTTTGTGTCCTGGAAAGTATAGTATCCTCGCTTTCAACCTCAAGAGTATCATGCAATCTTTCTAGGATCT
This sequence comes from Massospora cicadina, assembly GCA_022478985.1. Lineage (NCBI taxonomy): Eukaryota > Fungi > Entomophthoromycota > Entomophthoromycetes > Entomophthorales > Entomophthoraceae > Massospora > Massospora cicadina. The sequence goes on from JAKSZP010013139.1 coordinate 84,286, forward strand.
CCGTTGGAATTTCTCTCCGTTTTTGCCTAGACAATATGTTTTGGATAAGAACAATGCCATCATTATAAAAAAAGTTTACAAAATTTTTGTTCTTATTTTGTGGCAGTTCTACTTCCCGCTGATATACCAAGGGAAAGGTCTGACCCAAAATGGTCAAAGTATTTTTTCTTAAAATTACATTTACTTCATACTTTTTCAAAACTTATCCCAAAGTGTATATTATAATTCTGATTTTACAACATGATGGATTGAGATGATGCCACAAGTAAATTTAAACTGAGATAGCAGCGCAAAGTAGGCTCCACAGGATATTTTAATATCTGGTATGGCCATTCTGTATTCCTTCTGGTGTTCTGTCTTGCAAAATCTTGATTTGTTTCACCAATTTGGTCGAAAAAATGTTGATGGGCGCTCCACTGTTGATGATTGCCCTCACTTCATTCAGCTAACTATGTTATCCGCATAGGTATAATCAGAATATTGTAATATGGTGTCTACTGAGTGAATGGTGGAGTTATTAGCCAAATCACTAGAATAAATTAGTTGTTCAAATAGATCAGGGAAAGATTCTTTGATTGTGCTGATTACAATGGATACGTTTGTCTCATATAAACTAGTCTTGAGTAACTCCTCATGATTCTCAGCAGATCTAATCTTATCCAATAGCTGATGAGCATATGGTCAAACCACCTCCCTCACAAATTTGGGGTCAATTCCCTTCATTTTTGCTCGAGTGATGGCATTCACATTTATGTTAACAACTGATATAGTGGGTCAACTATTTCATCATCTAAAAAAATTTGAAAATATCTAGAACATCGTCAATAATATTGGGAGGAACAGGTTTAACAGTGGTGCCCTATTGTTTCATCTCTAGACTGGGGACCTTTTTCAAACTTGTGATTGATTTCCTTCTCCTTTGCTTAGAATAACGTGACCTGCTCCTTGACTTCTTGCTCCAATATATGACAGCTACGTGTCAAGGTTTACCAAACTGGTGGCAGCGGATCTGCATCTTGTTCACTCATTTTTGTACTTTTGTTTTTTTCCTGACATGACTCAATTGGGTTTCTCCTTATTCATCTCAGCAATTTTTAAAGTATTTTAGGATCAAGTCTGGATCAATTTAAATGCTCAGTTTGGGGCCCAAAAGTGGCTCCCAAAACCTTTAAATGATCCACCATTTTTAAATGTGGACATTTGCGTCACTAACTCTGAAGCCATTCATTGGTGAAAATCATGATAGGGCCATAACACCACTTGCATCATGATTTGAGCATTAAAATCTGTTAGCACTTTCTGAAATGGACAAGATCTATGATTCCTGGTATAATTGGTCTGCAAAAGCTACTAGGTTCTTTTCTTTTTGGAATTGAATCACCATAAAGTCAGCTTGCAGTTAGCCATCCCAAAGCATATGAATTCTAGCATAATGGCTTCCTTGGCCTCATTGTAAGACCAATTGTCCCCATTTAGATGGGGTAACACCAGATTTTAACAATTAGTTTCTGGCTGTTCATGACGGTCACTGCCTGTTATCATTTGCTAAAACTGAACATTGTCATCTCAAATAATTAGAAAAATGAAAGGGCGTTATCCTAATGGAATGCAGTTAATTTCAGTGTGCTCCAAAATTCATCTATAGCTCCATTAACAGGTGAATCTAGCCTGACAACTCTACTGACCATGGTAGTAAAGTTAAGGGTAATTTTAAAAATGCTCCAAATGACCCTGGCATATTTCTGGGTGGGTTATTCTTCCCAATTAGAGTTTTAGACGTTTTTTGTCAGCTATTTTGCCTCCATTTGTGCACAATCACATATATGGTTCTCCAGTTCCTCTATGCATTTCAATTGTTGCAATGTATTTTCAGTAAGCTAGCGTATGTGTTCTCAGTCTTCCTTTTGCTTTGTTTTTAAAAGGTACTACTTTGATTAATTCACCACCTTGAGCTTCAAGGAGTTGATTTTTCCACAGAGGTCATTGTTGATCTTTCCCACTTGTTTTATTCTTCCTCAGCCTTCATCATCTATTCTTCCAATGCAGTGTAATTGGACTGCGACGCCAAGTTAAGTGCGTTTTTGATGGTTTTAAGCTCCATTCAAAGCTTGCATAGTTCTTTCTTTAAAATATGTTTGATGCGATATTCTTATAATTTTTGGCTAAATTCAACTATCCCCTGTAGTGAGAACCAATTTTTAAAACTGGGAACCGTTAGTGATTCAATTGAGCACCAATTGTTAAGTATTCAGGATTTGTTTTCTCTTTTCTAGATAATAGTTTTCTTTGGCTCCATTGTTCAAATTCACAGGTTTCTTGTATGTGCTTTATTCAACTTGTTATTAATAGATTATAATGGGTTTTTGTAGTATGAAGACTACTACTCTAGCTGAGCTTCTGATAGACAAGGCAGTTATAAGGGCCAACGCCAGCCTGGTGCTTATCTAATCTTGAATTATTCTGGAATTTTAGGGAATTCTTTACTTTGTCTGCTAGAACACAACCAAGGATAAGGTTCTGAGGCTCTTTTTCCTTCTCGTCATGCAGTGTCTGTGAAGATCAACCATGTTATAGACAAAGAATCTTTTTGTCTTTCTACTCTAAACACAAGAGCAAACAGTCAAATTATAATACTTTAAAGATAATCGTTTTTTCAGTAAAGATCTTGATCTCCTTTATTATAAATAACCAAGAGAATCTATAGAGGAATTCGGCACACAATTCTTTGATTGATGCCCAGTTGGGAATGGGGGCTGTCACTGATACATGTACCATCCATGGTCACTTGTAATGATGATCTTCCTTATCAAAATAATTAGGTTTTCTCCACTTCTCAACTTTAACCTCTTCTGATTTGAAACAAAAAACGTGTCCCAACGTTTTTTACCTTCCATCAAATTACCCTTTTTGGTAACAACCTTCTTAGCTAATGGGACTCTTACCCATAATCAGCAGATTGTGGTCCAGAAAGGATTAACTCAAAAGTTGCTCTATCACAGGCGGAATTACTCGCCAGCAACTCCTAAGCCCCTAGTCAGTTGGCAACTAAGCCTAATTGATTCCTATAAGTTTATCAAGTTATCATTAAAGCATTTGAAATCCTAATCATTTGCTTATTGTTGGGAAGCTTTCTGGACAAAACACTTGAAATCTTGCAGATTGTAATCTGGCGGATCAAAAATGCGCTGATAAAATTCTCTGAACAATAGTTATTGTATATACAATTTATAGTTCCAACATCCACTAGTGGGTTAAATCCCCTAGCAGATAAGCAGATGATCATAATTGATGAATCTGGGTATGGTGGGCTAAAATTTCAACAATTGTCAAATGAAAGAATTGGTAAAAATCACTGAAACGCATTAATGCCACCTCAATGGGTTAGATGCAGAAATGAACAGAGTCGCTACTTCAATAATGACTTGTATCAGGCCATGGAGGCCTTGCAAAGTGAAGTGAAAACCCAGGGCAGAAGGTAAGGGCCCTGGTATATAAGAACTTTATGAAAGCGGACTTTCTGGCTGCAACCCAGAAAAGTTGATAACTTGGAATTAATTTTGCGTATTAACGCCGCCATGTTTCTATGATGTTGGACTAATTTGATGGTCAATCTGGCGCAAAACATGCTGACATTATCAGTGATAAACATGAACTTCTTCCTTTGGAATGGTATCTTTAAGGAAATATGGTGTTAGTCACACTTGAATTGCTTATGGTTTTACCTCAGCTATGGGCGTGAAAACTTCTGCTCATCAAGGTATTCCAGAGACTCCTCCTTCTAAACATTCTGACTCAATTAATTATTGAAACTTTGGTCCAACCTGCACGCAACCCTGCTGATAATTTTACGCAGGTTCTTCTAAGTTCTTTGACGCAGGCTGCTCCAGCAAAAAATGGCTGTTTTCCCTTATTTCTCGTCTTTGTCACTTTAAAAGTCAGTTAGGAGCAATGAAGGCCCTTTAGTCCTTTAGCCATGAATTTCTTACTCATATAAACCTTATCAACTTACCAAATTTTGATAAAAAGGTGAACGTGCACAATTTTATTAGTCTCTATGAGATTAGTATGGCTGGAGCATCTGAAAACGCATATTGGCTACTGTGATGAACCTACTGGATTATGAGGTCAAGAGTTATTTATGTTTAAACTACAGAAGGCAGATGTGACCTACCAAAATGCAAGGAGCTTCTCATCAAAGAGTTTTATGGGTTGTAATGGATGGCCACCCAGAAAACTGAGTTCCTTAACATTTTTAAAAAATGAAAACTGCATTCAAAAATTAATCAGATGGATTCCTCCCAATAATGTCAGAATTAGGGGTGTCAGTTAGTTGGGTGTGATTGCTGGCTAATTGCCTAGCTTAATAATTTCTTAATTTTATATTTTCCAATTGGTGCTCATTATTTGAGTGGGTTGAGCACTTTCAAAGTATTGAGGAATAATCCCTGATAGTATTACAAATTGTTTTAGTTTTGGCAGAATCCAAGTTCAACGCCAACGGCTAATCATGGTTGATTGTGAGATTTTCTGGCAGATAGCCTATGTGTTTGTTACAATCATCTGACAATTCTAGTTTGACGCTGACTGCCAATAATGGCTGATTGTGGGATTTTTTAGTGAAAATCTGACATATTAATTACCAATCGTCCAATTATAATTTCACTGCCAAAATAGGAGTGTTGACAACTTATACCAGGATGCTTGAAATATTTATAATAATTTTAAACTATATATGACTGACTGGTGACTTGTGCCATGGATGAGTTAACTTAATATTTGGTGTTTGGGATAAGCAGAATGGTAGGGAATTGTTACCATGGATAACTGAATTTGGTTGAAGTTCCAGATTAGATGGCTAAGGGCTTTCATAGGCGCAGTAGCTTAGAGTTCAAATAGCCATCCTTCCCTCCAAATATAGATCTCCCTTTCGCCAACTTTCTATTTATTTAAAGTAGCAAGGGCCACTAAAGTGGGTATGGGAAAGACTGGAGAACCCCAAAGTAGATGTGGGGTGATGCGCCTGGAGTGGCTGACGCTGCCAGCTCCCATACCTCATCCCTACAAGGAACCAATGGGAATCTGGACAACCTTCCACCAATAATGATGTGCTGCTGGCCATCAGCCATGAGGGTGGTGCAGCGCGGGAGTGCCATAGCCACCCAGGATGGGGGATGGACTCACTGGGGCACATCCAAGAGGGGCTGGCGATTGGCCATGAGAGTGGTGCATCATAGGAGTGCCATGGCCACCCAGGGCGGGAGATGGACTTTCCAAAGCACCCAAGAGGGACCATGGCTAAAGAGAAGTCGTTGGTCTGCTGGGTTGGTGGGTTGGTGGGTTGGACGTGGACTTGTGGGGGATTGGTACGCCTATGAAGGCGAAACAGCAAGGGTCAGCCAGTCTTCATACTGTTTGACCTGTCACACTAGAGGAACCCCTATTTTTTAAAACGATTTTCTGACACTTCAGAAACATTTTCAGTGTTTTTTATTTGTAAGCACAGACTCTATCTGGTGCTGATGTTGTTAAAGATCTTAAAGTGTAAAAGAACTATGTCATGCCTGTGAGCCACATAAAGATTTATATTGGGTATGGTTCCTATTTAAAATGAAGAGAATGATATAATCCATACTGTGAATTATCTCTGGCATTATTCCATCACCTTTAAAGCGCCCAACAAGAGTTATCAGGAGCCTCAGAAACTGTGACCTCAGGGCTGCTCCCCAAAGAAAGATTTACCTCCGCTGTATGGCCCTTGTTTGGATAAGCTTATATTACTTAATTTATTTGTAAATATGCATAAAATTGGGCCATTATGCCAACCTTTGTTCGAATTTAGATTTCTAAACCCTGGATTTATTCTGTGAACCTTGTGGATGACAGAGAATTGGGAAAAGACTTGGCTGAGTAAATTTGGGTTTTTACATCTACTTTATCTAACAAAATCCAGGTAAGAATAAATCCCTAAACCACCTTCCATGAATTGAAATGGCAAAGATACTGGCCCACCTTTAGCAGTTCAAATTACAATGATTACAGCGTAGCAGTGATCACCAACTTGCAAGAAAATTGCAATTCCAAGTTGGTAAAAGAAGTAGTATAAAAGCTTTACATATAACAGTTAAAATCCTCCAAGATTCCACATCCTTTTAGTAAGACCTCTCAAGTTGACTGAGGTCCAAGTGACTGTACCTATTGAGGTTTTATAAGTCTCTAGCATTCAGTTTTGCATATAACTTTCTAATTTTATTGGTCAAACAGACAAATTGGGTGCCCTTGCAATAAACTATAATGATGCTTATTTTTCTAAGTGTATTTATATTGCTATAACATTAGATAAGCTCAAGTTCTGAGCTATTGTAGACAGTGGGGCACCAATTAATATTGTGTCCAATATACTAATTAAAACTAAGGCTTGCTCTAGACATAGATCATTAAGTATATATGGTACCACTTTTCCTCAGACTAATACCTCTGAAGGAGAATATAGCGCACTACCGCTGCATTTTGATTACTTAGTAATCTCTGTTCCTGCTATCATTTTCCTAAATCAACATTATAACTGTCAAAATTTAACCAGATGAATCCTTCCAATAGTATCTGAATTAGGGGTTTTGGTTGGTCAGGCGTAACTGCCAGCTAACCGCCTAGTTCAATACTATTTAATGGTATAAAAATAATAATTTTTTAGGATTAGCAGATTCCCAGTTTGGCGCTACTATCAAATCGTGACTGTGGGAATTTCCGGTGGAATGCTGCTGTATTCAGTTACCAGCATCTAACAAATAATTTTGCTAACTAAAGTTTGAATCGGTGACATCTTATACCTGCGCCAACTGCCATAAGAAATGATTGTGGGATTTTCTGAAGGAAAGTTGAAGTAGTCATCATCAATCATTTATGACTTTGCAACTAATTCAGAGTACCAGCGACTCATGCCGAGGATGCAAAATGTCTATTTAATTATGAATTTATATACAATTGACCAGCGACTTATGCTGAGGATGGCTTAACCTGTTTAAATATTTGGTGATCAGATGAGCATATCTGGAGGGAATCACTATGAGGATGAATGAATAAAAGTTTATGATCTGATAGAGGTTTAGAATCTAGAAGCCGATGGGTTTTCCAGCAGATGATTGGCCAAAGAGCACTTGGGCACAGTAGCCCTAGAAGTAGTATAAATAGTCGATTCATTCCCTCCTAATAAATATTTCTCTTGCACCATTCTTACTTTTATTTGATAGTGGCTTAGAGCATCTAGAGTAGGAGTAGATAGGTTAGGGGTCCCTGATAGGTGCAGGTGATCATGCCAAGGGGTTAGCTGGCACTGCTGGCCCTGACGCCAATGAAGGAGAAAGGGCAAAAGGCCACTAGTCTTCATACTGGTTGGCCTGGCACACTAGCGGAGCCCAAGGTTGATTTCGTGACAATAACTTTTTTATTAGGCCTAATTTATGAGGAGTATGGAGTAAAAGCTTATTTGAAAAAAACTCTGGAGTTAATTGGACAAACTCTTCTGCTATATTATAACCAGAAGAATGAGGCTTACATGGATCAAAAAAGGGTTTATTAACCTTTTATTCAAGAATGATATAGTGTCATTTGATTATTAGTGGCTAAGTGGCGTACCCAGTTATTAAAGAATCAGATCATATAAATGAAGGGTATCACATATACACTAAATTAACATATCCATTCTTTTGGGTCATCAAGTCATAGTGGGGACCAAAATATATTAACCATTCACAAAGGTATATTTGGCGAGATAGTCGCCCCATTTTTTCAATGAAAATTGAAACCTGTTTCCACATCTGGGTCTATTCTACCAGAACAAAGCGATTTCAGGTTCTGTTACTAACCTGTTTACCTATTCTGTACAAATTAAGTGAATTCAGATAGTCATTTTTGTTCATATCTTATATGTTGAAGAGTTTTATATACCATGATTTTAGAAATCTGGATGACCAGGGCTCAAGTTCAACAAGTGTCAGTCAGTATTTTCTGATACCTCAAAAATGCCTTTCCAAGTTGACAGAAGATAAAATCCAAGCGCTGTCCCTGTTTAGAAAGTTTAAATTTATTTATGCTAAAGCCGACTATGATTTGGGGTGTGCACATGATATGTTACACCAGATTGATACTGGTAACCATCTGCCACTAAGCCTCCATCCTATTTATTGTTCAAGCGCGGCAGATGAAGTCATTAACCTTGAAATCAATGAACTTTCCAGCAGGGGATGTTAGCGCCCTTTAAGAGTCTTTGGAATTCCCTAGTATTGGTAATCATAAAAAAGGAAGTATGGATCAGTTTTCTGGTAATAAACTATTGTAAACTCAACAATATCACCAAAAATATTCTTAACCTTTACCCTATCTTGACAGTGCAATAGACCACTCGGGTGGCGCAAAGTATTTTTCTGCCATTGTCTAATATTTGTTATTGGAAGATTTAATTGCCAAAAGAGAAACAGGAGAAGTGAACTATGGTTACCGCTCAAGGTCTATATCAAACCACTAGGATGTCGCAAGGGCTGTGTAATTCCCCAGAAACATTCCAGCATGTCATGAATATCATATTGGGGGACTTAACAATCTCATGTGAGTAGTATATTTAAATGACATAAATGTTTTTTCCAGAAAGTCTAAGAAACATTTACAGCATATAGAGATAGTTTCTTGTCAGCTGACCAAGGATGATCTGAAAATCAAACCATTTAAGTGCAATTTCTTCCAAAAGCTTTTTGAGTAACTGGGGTTTTTCATTGAAAAACCAGGCTTACAGCCTCAGCCCACTAAGGTTGAGGCTATCAAAAAGATGCCACAACCAAGTATCAAACGTGATATTCATGTATCTCTGAGGATGATTGGCTACCATCACCAATTTGTAAAGAGCTTTAGTAAGATAAGTGAGCCATTGGTTTCACTTTTAGGACTGAGGTTCTGTTCTATTGGATGGGAAAATGCCAACTAGCCTTTAATTAGCTACGGCTTTGCCTAACCCAAGCACTGATACTGATGTACCAAAACTTTGATAAACCATTCATTATGCAAATGGATGCATCCCTCACTTCCATAGGGGGTGTTATCTCAGCTTGATAATTGTCAAAAGAGTGTCTGTAACTCTCTTGTTCCCAGCAAGGTGATGTGGGATGCAAACCCACATTGCTAGGGAACTAGCCGTTAAGAGAATGGGAAATGAGGCACCTAGAATGGTGCTTGAGCAAAAGGTAACCCAGGCGAGGGTGTAAAGCACCACATATGAGACCAGGTAAGTAAGAAACCTCCCAACTTGAGTAGACACCAAAGGGGAGTCCATCGTCAAGGGTAACTTGGCGCTAGTAGACTTGGGTGTCTCAGTTTGGAGGGGACCTAAACGGCCCAAGAAAGCACCTGGGATTTGGGTAAATGGTGATAATAGGTAGTGGCCCACATAGTTGGAGACCTCCCTGAAGAGGTCCATCACCAAGTTCACCCAAGGAACCATTGAAAAAACGTAAAAATAATGGGTAAAATTTATTTTAAGAAATTTGACCAACAAGAAATGTTGGTCGCAAAAACATATTTAAAGTGGGCCAGGGAAATTCAGGTTCTGCGGAAGTGCGCCCAAGTCTTGATGCTCCAATAAACAGATGCTTCCATCCGTTTTAGTAAAATACACTGAAAGTGCCTTCACTTGAGTAACCAATTGAAGCTGTATTTTACCTGAGCTTAATATTTCATAACTTGAGCGGGACTCAAACCCTTGCTCTCCAATCAACCAAATTGAACTGTCTTTGTTTATAACATAAATCGTTCATTTTAGTGCCTGGGCCGAGATAAGAGGCTGGGCGTTTTGCACCCCATTAGTATCAACCTGGGCATGCTTAGCTTGCACCCAGCGTTGATCTATGGTGTGTTTCAGGTCAGGAAGAGCCTGAAGTTTCACCTTCTGTGCCTCCTGTCGCCCAGCCTAGTCTTTAGCATCAGTTCCTACTATAAAGTCATCCAACCATGACAATAATGAGGGGGTAGGACACCCTGTCACTTATTGTAACTGGACTCTATATATACATGAATGTAATTATATCATTACTGAAAAAGAGTTTTTAGTTATCATTTACGCTTGTAAACAATTTCAGTTCTACATATAAAAAAACATTTTACATGGTAACTGGAATGTCTCTTTGCAAAGGTTACAAAATCTTCTGGAGGTTGAAGGACTTTTAGCCCACTGGGTCTTGAAATTACAAGAGTACGGCTTAAAAATTTAACACCAACCCATAATCAAGAATCAAAATGCAGATGGGCTCTCTGATCTACCTACCATAGCTTTAATGGCTGATTGTGATAACGAATTGTTTAACAAAATGGTCACACAGCAATATGTTAATAAACCTGTCGAAGTTCAATGAATGTTGGACAAAATAACGCATAATACTTTTGTGGAGATTGTAAAACTAAATATAATCATATCACTAACCAAACCTTTTTGTTCCCTAGCCTACTGAGTGGATGGATTAGATTATTGATGCTAATAAGGTGACGAGGCACAGTCAATATAAGAAAACAAATGATTAATTATGATCTCAATCTTAATCGGATTCCATGTCTAACAATAACCACGAGACTCTCAGCTGCTGCCAAGAATGCCAAGCTAAAGCGTCCTAAAAGAAGGTCATTTCCTATCACTTGGGTAAACCTAATTTTTCCTGAAATATCATCTCTATAGACGGTGTGGGGCTCTTGGCCAATACTTCTGGTCAGTTTTAGTAAAAAATAATGCTATCAATCACCTCACCAAATGGGCGAAGGCCAAAGGATTTAGAGACTTAGGGGCCATAACTATGGCTAAATTTATCCTGGAAGATGTTATCTATCAGTATGGATGCCCTCGTTTTCTGTTGACAGACATTGTAACCAATTTCATGTCCCAGGTGATCTCTAAGAAAAGATTTTGATATTTATAGGAGGGGTAATATCTACTCCATATCACCTAAGACTAATGGCATCACTAAACGTGTGAACGGTATCTTTTTGGGATTTTACATAAGTTAATTATGGGAAAATCGTTCATTTGGAACCTTTTCCTACCTTCTGTCATAAGTGCATATAGCATTGCATACCACTCAGCCACAAGGTACTCCCCATTTTCTTATTTCATGAGAAGCAACCCAAGTTGCCTTCATCGTTGTATTCAAATGTTGCAGAAGAGAGCATAAGTTCTAGCAGATACCTTGATAAGCTTGCATGAACCTTAAATCAGTTAAAAAGTTCTGCTTACTTTAACACGCTGGCTTAGAAAGTCAAGGCTAGAGCATGTGATAACAAGGACTTCATAGACCTACTTTCAGTGTAGGGAACCTGTTTGGTATTATGACAACCATGGCTTTGTATGGAATAGCAAACAAGAACATATTTGGAGACCCTTTGAGATCATAGTGAAGACATTTACAGATGCTATACTCTGAAGGATCCCACTAAAGTCCATCTTATATATTGAGTGCATGCTAAGCTCTTTAAGATGTACTTAGCACACTCCGCTCCTCAGCACTGATATCTCAATAGCTCATCTGACCTCCACTCATCTTTGTTACCTTATGTTTGGTCAAGTGGAAACTTTGCAGTTGGTTTGACCACCAGTTTTATAACATCTTATGATACATTCTAACTAATAATTATATAGGATTTAATTGCTTATTAAGTACTCTAGTGCTCAGGCCCTAACTTCTTAGGGAGTTGCCAAACTTGTATTGTATTACTTTTGGTGATTTGGTTTGACGCCATATTTATAAATATTATTTTTGCGGAAAAATCCATAACTACGCCAGTATAAATTCTGCTACACCACTTTAATGATCGCCTTGAATATTAGCCTAGGAGTTCATATCTGCCACTATAATTACAATTTTTAAATTCTAAATTATCCCCCATGCCAGTGTAAAACATTCAGTATGAGGATTTTATTTTTATCATGGCCATCCGCCAAGGCACAATTGTAATTGGTTGATTATGACTATAACGGAATACCCTGTTGAGATTCAGGCTATTGAAATTCTCACCGGTGCACTCTTGCACCTGAATTACAACAATATTTTTGCAGGAAAAATATTATCCTCAAAAGCTTGAATTAATACGTTTAAGGGATTTTTATACTCATCAATTCAAGATAGTACAACTTTTATTTATATAAAAAAGGTTGATTCGTTAATTTTTTATTAATAGTGACTGGGGGGTGAAGAAACGAACTCTATTAAATCTCATTGCCTAGCATTTAAAGCAACTTGAGGCTCAAAGCAAGATGAGCGTGAGGTTCATTAAAGCTTTGAGCCTAATTAAGAAAATATGGGCTTTCAATTTATCAGAGCTCTTTAAAATCACCTCACTTCAACAAAGCAGCCAATGGTTGGTCAATTGTAGGTAGGAAAAGTCTGTGAGGAAAGGTTCTAATATAATTGAGCCAATCACCATGAGGAAAAATAGTTGCACCTTGTAGGATCCCATCCAAGCCTATAGAAGGGGGTTTTCTCTTCTTAGGTGTTTGAACTGAGCTGTTGAGGGGGCTGGGGATGAACCTTGTTGGGAAGTTGATATTACTGGATGATAAGCTACCCATATTGGCGGATCACAGGGGAATTAAGATGAGTCTCGAGATTTACAAAAAGGGGATACACAAATTATAATCAAGCAAAATGAGAACATTTGGAAAATCTAGAGGAATCATGCTGAGATTCGATACAAACAAGAGCAATTTGAAAAAGGAAGAAGAATAGAAGATACTAAGCTGAGAATGCATCCAGCTGGGGAATCGAGGTATAAAGATTCTTATGGAAGATTAAAAGGGGATAGTCTTTTATGAGGAAGAAGGAAGCGCAGAACAGTCTGCGAGACATCTAAAAATAAAGGAAGAAATAAGGGGGCAATAGCTCCATATATTTTTTATTTAGTTTTCTATAAAAATTGACAATCCTCATATTGTTCAATCAGGTTGCTCAGTGGCTATACCCTGTGAAAATCCAACTCAGCGACAGCAGACCCAGACGCTGAGAAATCAAAAGTGGTGCTCACTACAGGGGCCACTTAGCAACTATAGCAGAGAAAATACAATGACAAATCCTCATTCATTATGACCTAACCTGATCATGTTCCAAGCATGGCATGCTGAAGAAGCTTAGAGGACACCTAACTTGGAACCACCATTGTTTACTGTTACCAAACTAGGAGATAATGAAATTATGATTACTGTGCAATTCAAGAATTTCCCAGAGCTGATGACTAACTAAAATGAATGCTCCACGAATGTGACTCCACAACAACTAAGAATTATTATGGAATGGTTGTTACACGGGTATCGCCTATATGAGGATGAGAGTGGGGAAAATGCCGTGAGTTTGTTTTATAACCAACGTGATCAAGAAAATCGATATGCGCTGTACATGTCTTATTTGAACACCACTACTATGGGGTTAACTCACCGCCTTGGTACTCACAGAATTGAGGAATACTTAGTCACTTATCTGCAACCTTCAATTCACCAGCTACTACATGTCCTGGCTCACCATAACATTGAAATTGGAGATGTGTTGCAGTTTGCTCAAGCACAACAGCACGATACTCGCCTCCTGCTGGACCACATTGATTGTTCATTCTTGGAAATACAAGGGGCGCTGGCACAGATGGATCATCGTGTTGGGGATGTTTGCCATCAATTGGACCTTCTAGTACCACAGTTAAACTCAGAATTACCTTGAGTAATAAGAGAACTACTGTAACAGCATGGTTTATCCACTGAGTGGATTTAGTATGTGATAACCTTGGGGAATAATAATGAGTGCTGTATGATGGAGCTAGCCAAATGAGTGGAAGCTCTTGAAGCCATGATTGCTCAGCTCAAGGAAAGAATGACCCTGATGGAACTGCAATTGGCAGCCCTAGTTAGCTCTCTATTGACAGAATCAGATCAACTCCATATTGAATGGGATACTCAGTGAACTTCTGATATCGCGCTTATTTTTAGGTCAACGTCCACCGAGTATCTCCAACTCATTTGTCAAGTTACACGACTAGAAGTCATTAGTCAGGTGGAACAACAACGAGCCTCCCCTCTCCCTATCAGTGAGACTAATGAGTATGTGGACATGCAAGAATGCATTGATACCCTTCAATGGGCCAATGAGGAATCAGCGTGAGAACAATTTTTCTTTGTTAACCAAATAAATCACGCCAACCAGCAAGCGGAAAATGCAAGACAACAACAAACCCACCTGCAGATTAGAATTGAGGAAGTTCTTTCACAATTACAAACTATGGAACAAACACTGAATGAGGAAAAGGAATTCCGCCAAGAATTGCAATGGCAATATGACACGCTGCAACATGAATGGCAGGATGGATGGTGTAGATATGCTTTGGTCAAAACGGAACAGCTGATTAGTGAACAGTTCACAGGGCATACTAGAGATGGGGGAAATAGGGCAGTTAGTGGCAACTCAGGGAAAGAATGTTATGGATCAGCAAACAAGTATCCATTGGGCAGTATGACGGATCCCACATGTGATGACACTTCTTTTGATTCCGCTTTGACAAGCTCAAGCTCATCTGGATGGCGGTATGATTACACACCAAATGATGGTTCCCATAGTCGCTCTGAATCCAGTTTGCCTGCCCCTTGCAGCAGAACCTGAGAGCTGAGTGAATTTGTCTGTATTGAAAAGTTACCACCTTTCAGTTATAACAGAAACCTACACGAGTATTTTAAATGTTTCAAATTCTCTGTGGAAGGGGCTACCAATCAATGGAAAATGAAGCTGTTACTGTCTGCTTTAGATGTGGAAAGCGCCAACCAAGTGACCTGCTATCTTCCAAATAGCTCAGTGTCTTACGCACAAGTAAAATTGATAGTTATCCGGCTGTTCAGAGGTGCTAACAAGATATATCAACAGAAAGCCGAATTTATGACTATACAGTTTAACCAAAATGAGATCTTGTCAGAATTCGCCGAGCAGTTTTTGGTGGAAGCTCACATTTTACTTGGGGCTAATATTTTAACCACTGAGGATTAGGTATAGTGATGACGGCAGTGGTCAAACCATATCAGGAACTATACAACGCTATGTCCCATGTGCTGGATGGGTATACCAGCCTCATTCAAATTGTGAATGCCTTATGTCGACTCTCAGCCACAAACGGTGCCCCCAATATAGCCAGAAAACCCTCCATTGCCCCCGCTCCATCCTTTTCCAAATATCAGGCGCAGCAACTGGGTTATCAGCTGCTGTAACATAATTGTCGCTCATATGAGTCAGTAGACCCTTTCCATCCCATGTATTCTTCACCAGTTCAACCGCGACCATGGAACCTTACTGGCAATTCTCAACCTGGTCCATCCAGCCAAATTATATATGTGCACCTTTTATGAACACTTGCTTCCAGTGTGGACAAAGAGGGCATTATGCAGCTAATTGCCCTAGCAAACCAAAAGTGTGCGCAATGCCAACTATGAAAACTGAGCAGGTAAAAGCTTGAGTGGTGAATAATGGGACGCTCTACCTCCGCTAAGCTCTATTCACTTGTCCCTAATACCTGCCAAACAACTTTACAAGTAGAAATCGAACCTCAATTGGATAATTTGTTATACCAGCACTTTCGCTGGATACTCCAGCTTCTGCTTCTGAGAATAAGATTTCACCCAATTGGGCTGAGCTCCGCCAAGATGTGCAGAAATCATATGCGTTGCAGATACTGGAACAGACTGGCTCCAGCAATGCGGATTCATTACTGAACGTCGCTCCTTTAATAGGGGTTAACATAGCTATTCTGGTGGAAAGAATTGCTAGGGAGTATCCTCAGGTCAGCAAGGGTATATATTCTTTTTTATTAACACAAGGCCCTTGAACGTACAAGTAATAAACTCTGATGATTCTTCTTACTTGGAATGTACTTATTGTGACATATTTGTTCAAAACACAAAAATCCACGCTATCATAGACACAGGAGCGCCTGTGAACATAGTCTCCACCTGGTTAGTGGTTAAACTTATGTTGAAACTGGATGTGGACCATCGAGTAGTATATGGGATGGAAGGAATGCATAGCACTGTGTCGAGAGGAGCATATAGTATGTTGCCCCTACAATTTGGGTCAGTCCAGGTGTCTGCTCTGGTGGTGGTCTTGCCAAATAACCACTACAATATGTTAAATGGCGCGGCTTTCATGAGGAAATTTGGCGTTGTGATAAATATGGTGGAAGAAACCCTTACTATGTTTGGCTAACAGTTTCCAGTATATTTTTCCTCTGGTGGAATCCCAACGTATCCATTCCACTCCGGTCAGGTCAATCTAGAATACAGTGATGGATTGATCCCTGTTTGCTATCAGCAACTGAGTCAGTGGACCAAAATCCTCCCCAACTAGATATTTGAGTATAAGGAATCCCGCTTCAAGCAACGCGCCCTTTAAACTTACCATCTGGACACCAGGGTATAATAGGGACTGGGCTTGAAATCAAAGTTCATAAGGGAATGTATGGAGAAATCCTGGCGCCTCATCAGCACTTGCAGCTAGAGCCACATGTGGCTCCGGGGCTATTGTTTCCTGGGAATGGGGAGGTGAAGGTGTTGCTCACGAACCTACAGAAGGAGACAATAATGATTAGGTGGCACCAAGTGGTGGATTACCTACACTTTGTCCCTATTGGGGAAGTTCTATGTATTCATGACTTTGGCTCATGGGAAGATCTTGGACTACCATCTCTCGCCTCATTTAGCGTACTGACTATAGTTTGGAGAAGTGCTCATGGGACTATCAGCGGATCAGCAAGATAAGGCTATGGCCTTATTTGAAAAGTATCAGGATATTTTTGCCAACAATGATCATGACTTGGGGTGCGCTCAAGGAGTGTTACATCAGATTTATATGGGGAATCACCCTCCCATTCATTCGCGTCCTATTAGACTTTCTAGAGCAGCAGAAGAGGTTGTCTCCGATGAAGTGGATAAGCTTATTGAGCAAGGGATGCTAGAGTCATCAAACAGCCCCTGGGCATCACCTGTGCTTATTGTAAAGAAGAAGGATGGCTCAAATCGGGTGGTTATTGACTATCATAAACTCAATAATGTCACAAAGAAGGATTCTTACCCTCTTCCACAGATTGACGATGCATTAGACTGATTAGGTAGGGCAAACTATTTTTCTGCCATGGATCTGATCTTGGGGGTACTGGCAGATCAAATTGCCACCAATGGAATGGGAGAAATGTGTGATCATCACCTCAAGGGGTTGTTCCAGCCAACGCGCATGCCACAAGGATTGTGCAATGCTCCTGCTACATTCCAGCGTGCCATGGACACGATTTTGGGTGATATAAAGCTGTCCTGCATCTTAGTTTACCTTGACAACATCAAGGTGTTTTCGCGAATGTTCAAAGAGCATCTAGCCCACTTGGAGCAAGTGTTTCAGCGTCTTGCTGCCACTAATAAAAATTTAAGCCCCGGAAGTGCCATTTCTTTAAGGAGCAATTGGAATACCTCAGTTTTGTTGTTGATTAAAATGGGCTTAAACTGCAGCCAGCTAAAGTGGAAGCAAAAGCATGATGGCTCAGCCAGAAAATAAGCGGGACGTTCAGGTGTTTCTAAGAAATGGTTGGGTATTATCAATGGTTCATTCCCAATTTCAGTTGTATTGGGGCACCACTTTTTGAGATATTAAAGAAAAACGCTCCTTTTGATTGGATGGAATGATGCCAAAACGCTTTCAATATATTGCATACCGCGTTAGCAAGTGCACCCATATTGCAATACCCCAACTTCAATAAGACATTCATAGTGCAAATGGACGCATCCTTAGCTGCTATTGGAGCAGTATTATCCCAGAAGGATGATGACAATGTGGAACATCCTGTTGCCTTCTGTAGTCGGAGACTGAATTATCATGAACAGAACTACACTATAACTGAGTGGTAGTGTTTAGCTGTGATGTACGCTTATAAACAATTTTGGGTATATTTGCATGAGTTAAGATTTCAATTAGTGACAGATCACGCTTCCTTGCACTGGTTACAGAATCTGTGTGAACCAGAAGGATGGCTCGCACGTTGGCTCTGAAGCTGTAAGCTTACAATTTTGAGATCATACATCAACCTGGGGCAAAACATAAAATGCGGATTGTCTGTCTCGATTGCCCACAGTTGCTATCACAGCAGATCTGGCTGATATAATATATGAAAAATGATGGTGAACAAATATCAGGATGAGCTGTCGCAAGTGATCAAGTTGTTAGATGGACTCAGGGAAGGTACCTTCATGCGAGGGGGAGAATTATAGAAGCGGATTGGAGACTTAATGCTGAATTTTCTTAAGCCTAAAATAGACCCTCAATAATTATGGATGCTCATCAGGCTGTAGGCCAGGGTGGTTTGCAAAAGATGCTGGAGTTTTTGTGACCCCAATACTTCTGGGAAAGCATGCATTATGACATGCTGGAAACTATTAGCTGTTGCCATCAATGTCAAGTTGAAAAACCTTTCTGCAAGAAAACCACCTATCAATTAGTGAAGCCCCGGTTCACATGGCACACCATTTCCATTGATGTAGTGGGACCTCTGCCAACTAGTGCCAATTGATCCAAGTATATAATTGTCACCATTGATCATTTGACCTGATGGGTGGAGGCCAGGGCTATTAGCAACTTGGGCGTGGTCACCACTGCCAAGTTTATTATGGAATGTGTTATACAGTGGCATGGCTGTCCGCAGATCATCCTGATGGACAACGGAACCAACTTTACTTCACATATCCTGCCAAAGTTAAACAAATTGATGCAATTTGCGGGGTTTTGACCACCCCCTATCATCCAGAATCAAATGGGATGGTGGAGCGTGCTAATGGAACCCTAGTAAACATACTCCACAGTTTGATAACGGACTGGCCCTCAGAATGGAGTGCTCTTTTACCTACCGCTGTGTTCGCTTATAATATCAGCTATCATTCTGCCACTGGTAAGAGTCCCTTTCAACTGCTGTATGGATGACATCTGGCTCTGCCTGCATTGCTATATTCGTGTGTAGAGGACACTGGTGGTGGGAATCCTCAGCGATATCTGAAGCAACTCATGGATACATTGAGCAAGTTGCAAACTGAAGCCTACTCCACCAGTTTGGCTAAGAAAATTCGTGACCAGGCGGCTGACCAGAAGCGCCTGAGTGGACTTCTGTTGTTTTCTGAAGGGGATTATGTGTTATTCCACGATCAGCATGGATTTGGATGAAAGAATAAGCTCTCTGACATTTTGATCAGCCTGTTTGAGATTATCAAGAAGACTGGTATGGATGTATACACAATCAAGGAACCTGCGGGGGGTCAAATTATCAACCAAGTCCATGCTAAGTTCCTTAGAGCGTACAAAAAGTAAGAGCCTATCATCCAGTCAAAGGGGGAGTAATGTTTGGAAGTTGATATAACTGTACAATATGCTACCCATATCAGCGGATCACAGGGGAAGTGAGATGAGTCTTGAGATTTACGAAAAGGGGATACACAAATTATAATTGAGCAAAATGAGAAAATTAAACAAATTGAGAGGAACCACGCTGAGATTGGATACAAATGAGAGCAACTCGTTAAGGAAGAAGAATAGAAGATACCAAGCTGAGGATGCATTCAGCTGGGGAATCGAGGTATAAAAGCCTGATGGAAGATTACAAAGAGGATAGTCTGATATGAGGAAGAGAAGCGCAGAATGGCCTGAGAGATATCTAAAAATAAAGAAAGAAATAAGGGGCAATAGCTCCATATGTATTTTAATTAGTCTTATTATAAGAATTGGCGATCCTCATATCATTTAATTGGGTTGCTCAGTGGCTATACCCTGTGCAAATCCAACTCAGTGACAGCGGACCTAGATGCTGAGAAATTAACACCAAGTCTATAATATAATAATGATTATTATTGATGTAAAACCAAAACTAAAACTAACTTTTCTTTCTCTTTGCAAACACTTTTGCAACCTATTCACATCAAGACTAAATCTAGTTTGATAATCTCACAGAGGAGATTAGTCTGCGCCCATGTCAGGGAGCAGTTGGGCAAGCAAGGTAAGAGGAGCAGGCGGAAGACCCGCGGCCTCCAACGTTTGAAAACGCCCCGGAGAAACTGGCAGAATAGGCAAAAATCTCAAAAAACTGGCGGTCACAATTTCCCTGGAGATACTTGTGTGGCAAGCACGATGCAACCAGTACATCAACACGCCACGCTCCCACCACTTTTGTCGGTGGAATTCGGAGTCCATGTGTATCTGGACATCCAAAAAATGGCCTTATGGGAAAAATTTTGTGAAGATGTACAAAAAATTTTCCTGACCGCGGTGTACGTTGCACCTCACTCCATGTCATGCGGTTGGCTGGACCTAGGTTTTGAAAGCAAAATAGCAGCAGACGAGGCTGCAGCAGTGCGCATAGTGGTTGACCTCCCCGAAGGGCAACAGGTCATTGAAACCAAATGCACCAGATGGACAAAATCAAACCAAATTTTCCTCACGTTTGAATTTTTGCCTACTACGGTAAAATGTGATATTTTGGAGCAACACCTGAAAGATGGTCTCGCCATATATGGCGAAATACAATCTTTCAAAATGCAACGCTTCACGCTGATGCCACACCTGTGCACTGGCAAAGCCATCGCAGTTCTGACCCCAACTGAGGAGATCGTGAAGGACCTAACCCAGATCCCGCACTCCACTTTTATTGATATCGCAGGGCATACCACCCACCCATTCTGGGTAAACGTGGACAGCGCGCCCCCATTTGCACCCACTGTGATGCGTTTGGCCATAAGGCGCACGCATGCCCCATCAAGGAGGGCATCACATTCCAAGAGCACCCCTTGGCGGCCATGGCCAGCGGAGAGGTGCACTACAAACCAACCGCAAGCACCAAGGAGGCTTTCCTGTGGGGAGCACAAGGCTGCTACCTATTGGTAAAGCCCATCTCCCCGCAGGAGCAGAAGAAGGCCAAGCAGGCCCATAGGGCCACGGCCAAGGAAGTGGCCAAGGCCTCCACCACCATCCCACACTCACAACGCCAGGAGGACATGGAGACCTTTGTGGCAGAAGCGACTCAGGAATCCATCACCCAATCAGATTGGGAAGCCCATGTCGAGCGGGCCACTCAATCTGAGGATCTGATGGGAGATTCGATCTCACCCAATCGCTGCACCCAAGCTCCAGTCAAAACTGACTTGGGACCTATCTCAACTGAAAAAAAAATTTTGACCCGCTTGATGGTGCACCAAACTCATCCGCACCGCACAAAAAATTTGTCTGACATTGGGAAAACAAAAAGTGAAGGCCAAAGCCAACGCGACTCTTTCTGCAAAAATTAACAAAAACCCCAATAGCATTGCTGCTAACACCTGTGCTGCTGTGAAAGCCCGTGGGGACCTTGAAGAGGCTGGTGGGCCTGGGGGCCCACCCCCTCACACCTAAGGTGCGATGGGGGAAACCTTCACTCTAGGGATGTTGAATATCGCCAGACTTAAGGCCTCCCCATCCCAGGCTAGGAAACTGAGTTTTTTAAAACACAATTTACCCGTGGATATCCTGGCCATCCAGGAGTCCCACTCTCCATGAGGTTCCAAGGAAGCTTGAAGACAATGCTCCTCCCATCCCTATCCTTTTGGTCGAAGCACTGTGGGGTGCTAATTCAGAAAAATAATTTTTCAAATTCACATCCTCAGAAACATTCCTAAATGGCCAAGTGCTCGTTGTCACCTTCTTGTGAGCTGACGTTGCACATGCAATCGTCAACATCTATGCCCCAAATGGTGCACACGAGCGTTGGGAATTTTTCTCATCAGTCAAATCCCTCCCACTACCCCCTGATTCTTTCCTAGTTGGTGACATAAACTGTTGGCTAACCTCACCAACAGACTGGTGGCCTCCCCTCACCCCACACCCCACAGGGTCATGTAGAACTATGCGTTCTAAAAGCCACCCTTGGGTTAATAGATGCACTGCCATGACATGCCCCACTGCTCAAAAACATGACGCGTCCCCACGTCCACAACAGCCAATTAAGGTCCATGACCCGCATCGACCTTATTCTAATGCCAGCGAAATTCCAACCCCACATCTCCCACTTCAAAACAACGAAAATGGAATTCTCTGACCACTGACTGGTCTCGATAACCTACCACTTACCCATCACAGTTGCAAAGGCCCCACATTGGTGAAAAATCCGCCCCTAAGCTCGCATCACCAGGATTTTCCACGTGGGTGGAAGAGGCAACCTTGGCAAAATTGTTTGTTGCACCGTTTTGCGTGGACCCCATTTCCACATGGGCAACTTTTAAAGAGGACACCATCCACCACTATCGCCATCTCTCCTCCAGATGCTCATGAGCCACATCAGCGGTTATCTCGCGCGCTCTGGCAGAATTGGCCCACTTGGAGTCCAACATTCCAGCCACAGGATACAGCCCTGCATGGGGCCAAAGTGGGGGAGGCAGCCGCCCACCTCAATGCACTCGAAAGGCAACACAAACAGCAGGTTTGTGTCCAATACAGGGCCACACGCATCACTAAAGGTGACAAGTGCACCACATACTTCTTTAAAAAAATTTTCGCACCATGCCAGAGCGTGGCCTGCACCCAGGTGCGAAGATCGGATAATTCCATTGTGGACACACCAGCTGAAGTGGCAATCAAAATGCAAAAATATTACTCTGAGTTATGCTGAGCTGAACCAATTCAGCCGGCTGAAATGGCGGAATTTCTCAACTGAGCTCATATCCGCACCATTTTCTGATACCCAGAAATAATGAATTTAATTACTCCAAACAAATTATGGACAGCCATTCGTGGTGCGCCAAACCAAAAATGCCCAGGCCCAGATAGCATTCCATATGAGTTCTACAAAAAATATTTCAAATATATATCCCCATTGCTGCTAGCCTCACTTAACCAAAGCCTGTTGGAAATGCGCCTCCTACCAGGAGGACATGAGGCCTTTACTGTCACACTCTTCAAGAAAGGGGATAAGCTTGACTTAGCCAACTGGCGCCCCATTTTTTTCTAACAAACACAGACACCAAAATTTTAACAAAAATCATGGCTAACCATTAGGGACTGTAGCATCTGCCACCATCTCCCCAGAACAATTTGGTTTCATCCCCAGAAGGTCAATTTGAGATAACGTGCACTCCGTGGCTAATGCATGTCAGTCCACAGTCTCTGGGGCACTGGTATTCTTGGACCAACAAAAGGCCTACGATAGAGTAAACTGGGAATATCTAAGGGCCTGCCTCCATCAATTCAGCCTACCCCCACTTCATAAACTGGGTAATGCTGCTCACAGAATCTGCGACAATGGCAATGCATGGCCCAGGCTTCCTAACGGAAGTAGTCCGCCCTCAAAGGGGCTTGCGACAAGGGGACCCCCTCAGCCCACTCTTATACAACTTCAGCCTTGACCCACTACTGCAAATGTGAATTCCCAACTCACTGGGGTCCATGTGCCAGGCCAAACCCCAGTCAAGATGATGGCATTTGCAGATGATTGCGTGGTGGGGGTATCTAATAACAAAGATGCACGCGCGCTTGAAGCCCTCATCCAGGAGTATTCTTGGGTAAGCAACGCGGCACTGAACGCCTCCAAAACCGAAATCATCCTCCTTGGTCGGTTTTAGAACTGCTGGGCCCCAGCAATTAGTTCCCAACCCAGCCCATCTTCTCGCCCACGTCCACGCCTTACTAACTCAACACACACCGTTCCACTGGTGCTCCCCTTCATGCCATGTCCTACCATAGGACCGGTGCACCATCTGGGCGTGTGGATGGAGGCAGGCGGATATGCGTCAGCAGTAATGGAGTGCCATATACTGGACAACGTGACGAAGCGAATCGCCTCTCTCAGAGCCCACCCTACTACCCTCACTGGCAGGGTTGTTCTTGCCAACTCTATGCTCCTATCCAAAGTCTGGTTCGGAGCCCACGCCATCCCCTTCTCCCCAAGCTTCTTCAAATCCCTGTATGCTTTGCTGCAAGGATGGCTTTGGTCAGGCCGCCCTCCACCAGTATGGCTAGAGGTCATGTTTGGCCCTCATCATCAAGGTGACATGGGCTTGCTTAACTTCAAAGCCCATGCTACCAAGATCCTGGGCACCTGGATTGCGGCCGTCACCGCTCCTACACTCCCCATCCCAACACTGGTCCCGCGCGGCCCACTCCAACTTCTCCCAAGCCTTGGGCCTCAACAACCCATCAAACCCCCACTCCCTGATAAAATACCTCGCATCACACACATCGGCCACAGGTCCTCACGGGACTAAAACCCACTACAAATGAATCCTCCTCTCCATGCGGAGCGCTGAGTGGAGAATCCATATTAATGGACACACAACCCAGAGAGGCCGCCCCTCTCCTCAGTTCACACAGGAGGTACAGGGTTACCCATTCAAGATGGCTTGATCCCCACAAGGCCCCATGTCCTATCCAGGGTGGACTACCTGGACATGATGGACATCTCTTATTCCCTTGAGACACAGAAGACTATTTGGAAATATGCACACCACCCTCTGTTGCAGCCTCAAATCTGTTCCCATGTGTGGCGCTTCCTGAGGCAGGTGTACCATATGGCTGAGCGCTCTAATGCTTTACACTCATCCTGGATCATGTGTGTCCAGTATGGAACGCTGTTCCACCGCCTGGAGAAGTGCCCCACCTCTAAAGTGATATGGCGCGAAGTTCAACGTCTTCTGGGCCAGGATCAAACGCATCCCTTCAGTCTGTCAAGAGATATGTTTGCTTCATCAATGGCTTCCCCTTCCACCCTCCCTCCGTGCTCTGGTGGTTGCAATCGCCATGTGGACTATCCACACGATTGTCTTGGATGCCATCGCTGGCTCCATCCCCACCCTCCCAGAAGCTGTCCACAGATTCCGGTCTCATTTGGTGGACCACTTTCAAGCGTGGATGTTTGGATGCCTCCCACCGTGTCGCTGACAGCTGGTCTCCTCCTGGTTCCCAGTATGGTTCATCAAATCAGACCCCTTCCTCCACACGTGCTCAATAGTGGCTACGGCCCCTTCACACGTTCCCTCCCCTCCTCATAAGTGGCGTTCCCGCTGGCAACAAGAGATAGCATCGCTTCTCTGGGGTGCCTCCCCTGGTACTAAGTTTGTCCTTCCTGAGTCATATTCGGAAGTGTCCGTCCCATGGTCAGCCTTCCCCGCAATAAATTCAAATTATTGGTGTAAAACTTGATACTTTGAATTGAGCTCAACTCAAGTTGTTGAGGAGCCTAATTTGGCATTTGGTAATAGTTGACTATTAGCAAAGGTGCTACCTCTAGAAAATGGCTTCACCCAATAGTGAGCGAATCCAAACATAACCCCCTCCAAGCCTCAGCTAGGGGTCAAAAGCCAGAGTGGGGGTCGTTATATCTTCCAGGCGTAGTTGTTCATGGATACCAGAAGCAATTAAAGTTTTGGGTGTCCATGATTTTGCAAGAACAAAGAGGAAGATTAAACTAGTGAGGTTGCTTGAGATAATGTTTAATTGGCTTGGACACAATGGAAAGGTCTGGTAAGCATTGGGGAGTGGCACCAGCATAAAATATTGGTCCTGATAAAGGTCATTGGCAGTGTAGCTGGCATTTGGAAGAGGCTCAAGATAGATCATTGGAATTGTAGCCAGCTCTAGAAGCAGGACCTGGAAGGAAGATAGTTGGTGGGGCAACTCAATGCCTGGTCAATCTGAGATAACGTTAGCTTTGATTGCCAGTCTTTGTAAAAATAAACAAAGATAAAAGCTCATAAAATAATCAAAACATCAAATTAAGTTTAGTATTCTATAAAAACTTTGGAGATTGGCCCCAGTAGATTCAGATCAGATATTGTTGCTCCACAAAATCCTACTTGACATTTTGGGGTGCCTTTGGACCTTTTATGGCATCTTACGCTGTCAGCTCCTTGTTGGAGGTTTCCTCTCTTCCTAGTCTTGAGCGCTTCATGAGAGCAGAGCAGGTGCTAAGGTAACTGGATTTTGGAGGTCCGTTTTTAAATAAAAATCATATCAGTTGGGGGATTTAACCCAACTGATCCTGCTAAAATCCTCCTAGTCTTTGACGCTTTATGAGAGTTGAACAGAGGCCAGGATGGGCAACGTTCCTCCTCCTTCCTGGGTTGTAGCCCTCGTGGGAAACTCACAGTACCTGGCTGGGAGAACCATTTTTTAGTATGTGGGGGAGAAACTCCTAACCGGCCCATAGTTGATTCAGGACTCCAACGACCCAATGAGTTG
The DNA here is from genome assembly GCA_022478985.1 of Massospora cicadina. Lineage (NCBI taxonomy): Eukaryota > Fungi > Entomophthoromycota > Entomophthoromycetes > Entomophthorales > Entomophthoraceae > Massospora > Massospora cicadina. The sequence continues at coordinate 110,556 of JAKSZP010013139.1, forward strand.
GTAAGCTCTGGGCCGAGGAAAGCTAAAAAGGACTAAGATTACATGAGAAACAATAGGTTACTAATATAAATCTTGTAGGTATTTATAGTACCTCAAGGCTAAAAGTGGGATAGGAGAGAAGAATAAGGATAGGCAAAAGGTAGATAGGAGCTAGGCAATTTTTGCCTAGGATAAGGAACTCTCAGCATCTCTTGCCAATAGAGATAGATATAAAATACTACTAATAAAATTGGAATTGAATATCCTTGACTTGTATTTTCTAGTAACCATAGGAATCAAAATACTATTGAGGATCATTTCCAATAGGGTAGACTAGTTTAATCAAGGCAGCGGGAACATTGTCTCTCGCTAAGCTATCAAAAACTTGATGTAATAGCTGGAAAGTCCCTAAATGAATATATGATTGGAATTCAACGTCAAACTGGTATTTAGCCATAATTAATTAATTAATGATTTTTTGATATCGTCATCTTTAGTCTCTGGTGTCAATTAAAACCTACAATTTAAATAATAGTTTTTATTGGAAAATCTTTGATACTTTAGATGGGCTTAACTCAAGTTAATGAGAAGCCTAATTTGGCAGTTGCTACTATTTGACCATTAGCAAAGGTGCAACCCCTATAAAGAGGCTTCACCCAATAGATTGCAAATCCTGACAGTGGCCATGATCAAATGATAAGCCACCAACAGAGGTGCAACATGGGGAAGGAAATTTGGGGTATGGCAATAAGTAAATATTTCTCAACTACAGGTCATGGGAGTTTGAGATTTACTCACCATGTTTTTTAGCTAATTTTCTGTTCCCAAACCTCAAGGGAATGGAAAACTCAACATGAACATAAATATTAAATTTGAGTTATTATGTTAGGATTGTAGCTTTCCAAGAGAATTTTGGGCTTTAAGTTGAGTTGCTAAACACGCACAATAGCAATTATAGACTACATGTCTGTAACCTACCTGTAAGCTTTGAATCAAATGAGATGTTAAAGGGATTTTAGATTTTCTGCACATGTGAAATTGAGAGGGAGGTGTTCTTAATACTGTTTAAACTACTAAGTTTTAGAGATTTGGAAAGAATTTTCACTCTTGGGTTCACTTTTTATCTAAGTTAGTAGGTGGGACCCTACCATTGTTTATTTTTAGCAGAACAGTAAATGTAATTTATTTTTATATATAAAATTGATAGATCTTTAATAAGTTTTAATATAGAAAATTTTGGGAAAAATGACTCTCAATCTACCATTAGCAGGGTGTTGGGTTTTAGGTTGGACAGGGGATAGGTGAGCTTAGACAAGATACTATGTTGAAACTAGAACACTTTTTATTCTTTAAAGATCCGGTGGGGGTATGAACAGCATATTTGGTATAACATCAGACAATCAAATTTTTATTGCTACACTATTATGTAATGGTATAATCCTCGTTTTAAATGTCAAACTTTTTCTTTGGCACCATAAGAACTTGTTAATCGATTGATTCCTGTTATTGACTTTTTTAGTCCAACTTAGGCATTATTTGTGATTTTATTGTATAATATTAGCACCCAAAGGTTACATAAAGTATTTGAAGTTTTCTATTTGAAAATGCTCCTAGGTGAGTCTTCTGTTTAAATGGGGAATTGGAGCTTTCTGCGCTACCTTTATATATATCTAAAAATTCAAAACAGAGCTTCCTTCTTCTTTGCACATGAAATTTTTCTTATTTAGAAATAATAAAGGATTAAGAGATTAGGATTTGGGACTACGGTGAGAAATCAAATATAAAGGTCCACCATCTACCCAAGGCTCATCCATCTTAAGTCCTATATACTAACTGGGTCAATAGAAGCACCTTTCTGTTAGGCTTTTCACATTGGATAATAAGCCAGGCGGTACCTATTGTGATGGGCAGTTTTCATATAGTTTCTAGGTTAGGTTTTCTAACAGGGATACATTTAGAGCCTCCAAACTGGCTAGAACACCATATATAAAACTTTCAGGTACATTGGCTAAATGGATGCCTTACAAAGAGTACCCATATAAAAGAGAGTCCTAAAAGTGAAGTTAGCAGTTGGACTTATCCTTAGGGAACTATTAACATAAGCAATGGCCTTTCCAAGATCTAAGGTATACTTCATGACGTCTAACGTGCCAGATACTTAGTGTTCTACATAAAGATTATTCTGAAATTGTAAACTATTTAGATATTTATTTTACCTTATAGTCTGGGAAAGGAATTAGCCCTGACAAAATTTGTCAATTTTTTTATATAAATTCTTAGAGAAAACCTGTAAAATAAGCTTGGAATGTCTCTGCAGACTCTACAAGGAAGCAGGCCTTAATAGATTTATTTATTGGTTCTTATCTTTTGGCAATTATTTAAGGCTTATTCTAGAACTTCAGATGAGCAACTTCAATGCTACTTAACTTTTTGTTAATATTTTATCTATTTGAGGTGGGCCAACATGAGGATGATTGTCAAGATTCTGATATGACTGGACAATAAGCTATAGTTCCAGATGACCGTAGATTAGATTTGAGGTGAGCCTCAAGATTGAAAAATTGATTATGTCAATGCAAAGTGAGTTAGAATAAAGAAATAATGGTTTAGGTAATTTGGGGAATTCCGCCAAAGCCCCAATGTGCGAATGAAGCATCTAGATCATAGTGAATAGAGAATTTACTAAGTAGAGCATGTTGAATCCACTGAGGAATAATGAAGATTAAGATGTGAGCGTGAGAGTGAGAGAGGGGAGGTTTTTACACTAAGGAAGAAGAAGTAGTAGGGAAGTAACATAAGTAGCCGTTAGATTTAATACTAAATAAAGTGATACTGTCAGGGCAATGGCTCCTTATTAAGACTTTATTATTATTACTATTGAGGGACAGTGATCCTCATATTGCTCGTCCATTCCTAGTAAGTTTACCCTTGTAACCCATTTGGAGGAATCAGGAAAATTGGCCAAAAAGTTAACAGTGGTGCTCACTACAGGGAGCCCATTGATCAACACTTAAAAACTTCATATTTTATACAGAACAATGCACAACCAGCTCGCCTTGATGAGGGACTACCCCAGTTTGTCAAATTATCTCAATACGCAGAGCTAAAGCTTGCCTTAGAAATATTACTCCAGGCTCAAAAAATGCTTTTTCAAGAAAATAAAAGTATATCTGAGAAGCTCGCCAAGGCCTTTCACCAACTGCACTTGGTGGGTGGCCATAACAACCAACTTACCGACCTCTTGGGCAGCACTACTGAGTGGCTATACTATGCAGAGTGTAAATTAAATAAGTTTGTTAGGTAAAAGGAGATTTGCAGCGACAAGCTGCCACTTTAACTATGACAGAAACATACATGGGTTTTAAGTGGTTTAATTTTGATGTAGAGGGGCTTCCAATCAGCGAAATCCAATCTGTGTTATCCGCTTTGGATGTTGCAAGTGCTGATCAAGTCACATGCTACCTTGCAAAAAGTACTGTACCCTATCTCAAGGTGAATGAGTTTTGGTGGAGTTTGCGGAGTGATTCACAGCAGAGGCTCATGTGTTGATGGAAGCAAATATCTTATATAATGAGGAAGTGAGAATAGCGATGATGGCAGCTGTTAAGCCATATCATGAATTGTATAATGCTATGTCTTACATTCTTTAAAAAGAAGTGGAGCTATTAAAACTGTTAGCCATTTACGCCATCTATCCTTAGCTTTTAGTGCTACCAATGTGGAATGAAAAGCCCCTGCAACTGCTACAAAATTCCTGTCATTATTGGCGCAACAATGACTTGGGTATAATCGGTTGGGGAATACTTGACCCTTGACGCTTTGGTCAGTCCTTTCCGCCCCCATTATTAATCAATCAGCTCGTCCTCAGATGAGTTACCATTCATCGATTAGTTTCAGACCTGGAGCTATGGGTGTGATGCAGAGTTGAGTTTTTTAAAAATACTTGTTTATTGTGCGGCCAACGAGGACATTGTGCAGCTAGCTGCTAGGCAAACTGAATTTCAATGCAGTACCAGTTGCCCCAAATGACCAGGGAAAAGGTCAAGCAGAGTAGAGACGGGATGTTCTACTTCTGCTGATCAAATCTATATATCCCTAATGATTCTCACGAGTTGCTTTGTGCCATAACTGATACTCACCTCAATGACTTATTATAATAACAAATTACCTATGGTATCTTGTCCTCCAGCCAAGGAAGAGATCCCAGAAGCTTTGACACGGAGTCCCGCCAAGATTTGCAAAAGGCCATACGCCTGGCAAAACATTGAGAAGAATGGTACAGTCAATGGGGAACCTTCAACACATGTTGCAGCTCTAGAGGGGGTAGAAGTGGTGATTTCTGTAGAAGGATTGACCAGGATCATCCACATGTCAGCGCTAATATTCTCACTTTTCTGAATAACCAAAAGCCCTTGGATGTTTATGTATTGAACTTCCATGGTGCTTCTTATTTGAAATGTACATAATTTGACATATACTGTGCAAAGTACCAAAATCAGGGCGATTATTAATACTGGCGCTCCCATCAATATAAAACACCAAGATCTTAGCTAAGATTCTGCTGAAGCCAGATGTGGATCACAGAGTAATATGGAACTTCAGGGGCACAGAGCACTATGCTGGAAAGTGCATACAACGTGTTGCCTTTGAGGTTCAGGTTAGTCAATGCATCCACTCCAGCGATAGTGTTGCCTAATAACAACTATGACATGTTGATTGGTGCTGTGTTTATGCGGTGCTTCAGGGCCATGGTCAATATGGCGAATGAAACCATCATTATTCTAAAACAACATATTTCCATCTACTTTACTTCTAGCAGAATTCCAGAAGATTAATCTGCTCAAGTCAAATTATTCTTGCATATAGTGATGGGGTGGTTCTTGTACAATATTAGCAGATGAAGCGGAGGACCCAAGTGCTCCTTACCCAGATTTATGAGTAAAATGGTATTCCGCTGTGAGCGGTGAGTGCTTTAAGCATACCTTCTGGGCATCAGGTCAATATAGGTAAGGAGCTCAAAACAGATATTCTTGAAGGCCTATATGGTGAGATTATGGGGCCCTACCAGCAATCATGGTTCAAACCTCTGTAACTCCTGGGCTCCTGTTACCAGGGCAGGGGAAGTGAGATTGTTGATATCCAATCAGCAGAAGGAACTATGAAGGTTCAAAGGCATCAAGTGGTGGCTTATTTGCATCTGGTTCTTATCAATGAGTCCCAAAGATACACTACTGGTTCTTGGGAAGAGCTTAGGCTACCTTTAAAACTCTATCTGGCATAATGACTATGGTTCTGTGGGAAGCACTAACTGGTCTATCAGAGGACCAGCAGGACTGGATAATGGATCTGTTTGAGAAATAACAAACCATTTTTGCATCTTACAATCATGACTTGGGATGTGAATATGGGATTATGCATTGGTTAGACATGGGGGAACACCCTCCAATCTGGTCATGGCCTATCTGTTTCTCAAAGGCGGCGGAAGAATTTGTATCCAGTGAGATAGATAAATTGGTGAAACATGGAATTTTAGAGCCTTCAAAGAGTCCTTGGGTATCACCGGTGTTAATTGTCAAGAATAAAGAAAGTATCAACTGAGTAATAATTGACTAGAAGCTTAACAACATTGAAAAAAACTCATACTTGCTTCTGCAAATTGACAATGCTCTAGATCGGTTATGTAATGCCAAAATATTTCTCCGCTATGGACTTGATATTGGGGTACTGGAAAATCGAGTTGCCAGTGGTGGAACAAAAGAAGTGCGCTATAATCACCTTGAAAGGGTTGTTCCAGCCTACACGTATGCCATAGGGTTTGTGCAATGCCCCAGCTACGTTCCAGCGGTCTATGGACTATATTTTGGGTGATATGAAGCTGTCTTGAGCTCTAGTCTACCTTGACGATATTAATGTATTCTTACAGAAGTTTACAGATCATCTCGCTCACTTGGGACAAGTGTTCCGCCAACTCGCTGAAGCTAACAATAAAATTAAGCCCTGCAAGTGCCACTTTTTTGTAGCAGTTGGAATACCTTGGGTTTGTGGTTAACTCAAAAGGACTCAGTCCTCAGCTGACAAAAGTGGAAGTTATACGCAAGATGACTTGGTCAGTTAACAAACGGGATATTCAGGTGTTTTTGGGGATGGTCAGTTACTAACAGAGGCTCATTCCCAACTTCAGCTGTATTGGGTCTCCACATTTCGAGTTACTAAAGAAAGATGATACCTTTTATTGGACGGAATGATGTCAAATTTCTTTCAATGTCTTACAAACTGCGTTTGCTAGTGCGCCTGTTTTACAATACCCAAATTTTGAGAAGGAATTTATTGTACATACGTATGTTTCCCTTTCTGCCATAAGGCCATGCTATCCCAAAAGGATGATGATGGTGTGGAGCATCCTGTCGCCTATTGTAGCTAAAGTTTAACAGGGCATCTGTAATTATACCATGACTGAGCAGAAGTGCTTAGCAGTGATATATGCATATAAACAATTTTGGGTCTATCTCCACGGGACTTAATTCAAAATGGTCATGGATCATGCATCTTTGCGGTGGCTACAGAATCTGCAGGAACCTGAAGGGTGGCTTCCGCGATGGTACTGAAGCTCCAAGCATATGACTTAAAGATTATACACCAGCAAGAGGAGAAACATCAGAGCGCAGACTTCCTCTCACGCTTACCCACTGTTGCCATTATGGCGGATTTGGTGGAAATCATGTATAAAAAGATGGTGGTGGTCAAATATTACATTGAGCCACTGCAAGTAAATATGTGTTGGATGGGCTTAAACAGGATACCTTCATGCGCAATTGGAATTGTATAAGCGGATTGGTGAATTGACGCTGAGTTTCCTGAAACCTTCCACTAGACCCCAACTATTATGGATGCTCATAGAGCGGTAGGTAATGGAAGGTTGCAAATGTTAGCTGGATCTCTTGTGACCCTGTCATTATTAAGAGAGTATGCACTATGATGTGCTTGATACAGTTGCTTGTTGTCACCAGTGCTAAGTGGAGGAAACATTTCACGGTAAGACCACCTACAAGCCAATTTAGCCTCATTTTGCATGGCATACTGTTTCTTTGAATGTGGTGGGGCCTCTGCCGATTGGCGCAAACTGCTCCAAGTATATAATAGTCGCCATTGACTATTTAACAAGATGGGTAGAAGCAAGGGCAATCAATGATTTAGGGCCTGTCACCACCACCAAGTTAATCCTGGAATGAGATATACAGCAACATGGTTGTCTGCAAATTATCCTGACGGACAATGGAACCAATTTTACATCGCATATCCTGCCTAAGTTGAACAAACTAATGGCAATCCACAGAGTTTTGACTCACCCTTTCACCTGAATATAATGGAATGGTGGAATGGTTCAATGGAACTTTGGTAAATATTCTACACAAGCTTGTAAAGGATTGGGCTCTAGAATGGAGTACTATACTATCCACTTCTGTCTTTGCATACAATATTAGCTATCATTCGGTGACAGGAAAATTCCCTTCCAATTAATCTATGTAAGACATCCAGCCTTGTTGGATGTCGAGATTTTGGGGTAGTAACTCCAACCCAGCCCCTATTAATTAGGGCCCCAAAGCCCCCATCGAGTTAAGAGGCCATTAAGGCTCAAAGTAAAGCTAAAAATGTAAAGGAGATAGGTGAGAAACGGTAATTTATTAAATTGATCCTTAAGGTATTTAAATGACCTCGATTGATTGGGAAGGAAAGGAATAGGAAAGTTTCAGCATTGATTGCTGACACTTATTGAGAAATAAATGAAAATTTTACAAGGGAAATGGGCGCACCCTTGACATAAGTCGTTGGTGCAAACAAAAGAGTTAATTGATTGGGTGCGAGCACCAAAAGGGATTTTGCCATGACACAAACAAGTGTTTGGCATTCTTGGCATTAGTAACCGGTGCCAAATTTGAATTAAATAATAAATTAATTATTGAGGCCATTCCCTAATACTTTAAATTTGGGATCAAGCCAAGTTAATGGGGAGCCCAATCTGGCATCCACTTGTAGGTGGGTCATGACCCCTAGTTGGGGATTCCCCAAATTAAGGGAGAATCCTGACAGAGCCCCTTCAAGCATTGACTAGGGGTCGGAGCCAAGGTGGGGGCACCAGATCCAGGCAGTAGGGAGGAACAGGCCAAGGCAGCTGGCATGGACATGATGGAGGTATCTGGTGAGTGTTATCAGGGAGTGACCCCAGCATTGGTGTAAGAGCCAGCATTGGCGCTGGGGCCATCATTGGGATCAGCACCCAGCATCAGCACTGGGGCCAGCATTGGTGTGGGGGCTGGTATCAGGAGTAGGTCCCAGCATTGGGGTTGACATCTAGCATCAGCGCTGGGGCTGGCATCAGCGTGGGAGCCAGCATCAGGAGGAGGTCCTGGCATTGGGTTTGACACCTGGCATCAGTGCTGGGGCCAGCATCAGTGTGGGTGCCAGCATTGGGAGGAGGTTCCAGCATTGGCACTGAGGCCAGCATTGGTGCCGAGACTGGCATCAGCGCTGAGGCTAGCATTGAGGATGACACCCTGGTAACCTGGCTTGCCCTCTTGGGTCAGAGGCCAGAGACCGCCCCCTCCTTCCATTCTTAGCTCTCACTGAGAACTTAGGTGCCCCTGTAGTGAGCACCACTGTCAGGACTTTGGGGGAGTAACTACAACCCAGCCCCTATTAAATAGGGCCTCAAAGCCCCCAGCTAGTTAAGAGGCCATTAAGGCCCAAAGTAAAGCTAAAAATGGAAAGGAGATAGGTGAGAAACGGAAATTTATTAAATTGATCCTTGAGGTATATATATAAACTCAATGGATTGGGAAAGAAAGGAATCAGAAAGGTTTTGGCATTGATTACCAACAATGATTGAGAATGTAGATAATAATTTTATAAGGAGAATGGGCGCATTCTCAGAATAAGTCGCCTGTGCTCCCAAAAGGGTTAATTGATTGGCTTAAGCACTGAAAGGGATTCTCCATGACCTGATTGAGTGTTTGGAATCCTTGGCATTAGTTGCCAGTGCCGAATTTGAATTAAATGATAATTTAATTATTAGGCCATTCCCTGATGCTTTGGATTGGGCTCAACCCAAGTTAATGGGAAGCCCAATCTGGCATCCACCTGTAGGCAGGTCGTGACCCCTAGTTGGGGATTCCCCCAATAAAGGGAGAATCCTGACACTGGAATTGCTTTATTCCTGTAAAATAACAAAGGAGTAGAGCCTCAGCACTATTTGACTATCTTAACCAAAATGCTAATTAAATTTTAAACTAAAGTGTACTTCACTAGTTTGGCTAAGAAGATTTGGGATCAGTCAAACAACCAAGGTAGACGCAGCATCCTCCCACAGTTTGAGGTAGAATCTTGTTCTGTTCCAAGTTAACATGGGTTTGAACGAAGGAACAAGCTTGCCAGTATATGGGTTGGACCTTTTGAAATAATTGAGAGACTGGTGTTGACGCATACAATTAAGGAAATTGTGGGTGGTTAGATTACTAATTAAGTTAAAGAAAAAATTCCTTCAGACATACAAGTAATAGCAGCTTATCATCCAGTCAAGGGAGGTAATGTCAAGGCTTTGATATAATGGATGATAAGCTATAGTTCTGACGGATTGTAGATTAGATTTGAGGCAAGCCTCAAGAATGAAAAATTGATTATGTCAATGCAAAGTGAGTTTGATTGAAGAAATAATGGTTTGGTGAATTTAGGGATTTTTTCCAAAGCCCTGATGTGCAAATGAAACACCTAGATCATAGTGAATAGAGAATATACTAAGCAAAGTTTGTTGAATCTGCTGAGGAATACTGAAGATCAAGAGATGAGCATGAGAGTGAGAGAGGGGAATGTTTTTACACAAAAGAAGAAGAAGTAGTAGGAAAGTAACAGAAATAGCCGTTAGTTCTAATATTAAATAAAAGTGATATCATCGCAGCAATAGCTCCTTATTAAGTCTTTACAATTATTTATTGAGGACCAGAGATTCTCATATTGCTCGTTCATTTCCTAGTAAGTTTACCCTTGTAACCCATTTTGTGGAATCAGAAAAATCTGCCAAAAAGTTAACAATGATAATGCACCATCTATTGGGGAAATTGCAATAAAAACCTTGGAGAATGAAATTCATGATAAACCTTCACTCACAGTGTTCTGATTGGTCATAAACTCCATGAAATAACTTGTTATTTGCTATATTTGTTTGTGGCGCTGGTGTTCAATGCCAACACAGCCATTAAACTGTCCATTAAAGTTCTTCTATTGTGATCAAACTTAAGAGGCAATGGACATTGAGTCAATACTTCACCACTGGGGCACCCTCCTTTCTTTTTTCATATATTTTAGGCCTTCAAAATATTCTTATACTCACTTTCTAATTTTTAATTTTACCCTGAATTTAGCTGAAATGGCAATACTTGGCCAAAAAAATAATCTATTAATTATTGCTTTCACGGCTGAATTTTTAGGGTTCAAAGCCCTAATAGCAATCCTATTTGACCTTAGTATTCCCATTAAAAAATTTAAAGCTATGCAGCAATCATACATAGCCATTATTGTCACATCACCCACTTCTAAGGCTCAATCCTCAGCAGTGGCAGAAGCAGTGATTGTCAGGTTGGGCTATGTGGCCTTCTCTCATGGTATCTTTGTCCAATGCAGATGTCCTTTCCAATGTGGATAAGGGTTCCCTTGGAACCTTAGGGATACATGCATTGTATCTAGACTGCTGAAGGAGCTTGAAATTATCTAGCACTAGGTCCTGTTCTTATAAGGATATAATCAGCTAGGCAACATGGGCTACTATCTGGACATCACTGGTGGGACAGGCAATAATGGAGGTTCCAACTTTTTAATTGTTGTGCATGTTTAGGAACTGGAACTATTGCTCTGGGGCTGTTGTGAGGAGTGGTTTTGGGAGTGGTCAATTACATATTCCCCTCAAGATGAACAGGTGGGGAAAAATCCCCCAGGTATGGGATGACATCCAAGACCATAACTGGTGCAGGAGAATGGCTTTTAAGAGTAATCAAAAGGCCCAAATGGCGTCCTGTTTTACCTAATGGATAATAATTGTCGCACATTGGAATAAAGGAAAATGGTACAAAAATTTTTTAATGTGACTGATGGTTTCTCTCCACTTATCCATGAAGCAATTAGGAATTAGTGTCCTCATAATTGTCCATAAGGTTTTCAGTGCTTTGGAGAAAAGTGCTTAGTATGTTATCTTCTATACATCTGGATAGGACGCCCTAAAGAATGATGATTGTGATAAAGACAAAGAGTAGCAGGATCTGTCCGTTTGATAGGTCAAACAATGATACAATAGCCTTGTCAGATCTGATATGTAGCCTATTTTAGTCAGTTAGCTAAAATTATTGTCCCAATATTATTTGACAAATGCTTAGAATTTATCTGTTTTTTATATAATTTTATTATTAAAATTTAGAAGACAAAATTAAATTATATAATGTTTGTTGAGGTTATTTATAGGGGTGGCAGATTGGTCAGCACTGAATCCTCTCAGGGTTTGAGCATCTGCTCAGTATATTCCAAGGCTTTTAGAATTCTCCAGCCTTTCTGGAGTCAATTCCAAATGTTTTTTTCGTTCTTAAGGCGTCAAACAAACCTTCTTGCATTAAAATTATTGATCTCTAATTTTATACTATTTTTAATTGATTATCAACACTGCTTCATTATTTGGAACTCTGGAACCTTTTTGATAACACCATTTGAACGCTTATAACCGCCAGTCTCTAATATTATAAGCCCTTGGGATTCTTAAAAGATTTTAATATAAAAACAGGGGAATATTAAGGCATTGTGGCAGCCTGAAAGCACTTTAAACATCACATTTTTCTGGTAAAATTGTATATGTATTAACTAAAAGAATCAAGGTCATTAGTTTATATTCTAGCAACCTTTTATTAACATATACACTTTATGTAACTGTATGAATTCTGGCTAGTTGCGTTGCTTTCTTGGTGCTAACCCATAGTTATTACAATTGCAGGCATGGTATGCTTAGTACTTTGCGTCTGTCTAAGAGAGAGGATGCCAAAGTTGTCCTTTTAAGATCATAAGACTTAACTTTTGTTGGAAATAAAGAGTAAAGTTAATAGAATTAGGGTAAAAGTTATCCCTTTATATAATAATATTAAAATGTTTATATACTTTCAGTATAAAAAGTATATAAAAATGTATAGTATATGGATTAAGAATCAGTGGGATGTATAACTTTTTTGAATCTTCCAATGGAGCGTTCTCTTATTAATATTATGTAACACTGATGCATTTGGATATTAGTAGCAGCTTAATGTGCTGATTCACTAATTTAGGCAGTAAAATCCTATTCTATTAGTTGATTTTTATTGGATTTAAAATATTAAAACATACGCTCAAGGTTTAAATCATCACATGTATTTTAGAATGAATGAAAAATAGTTCAGTACTAGTAAGAATTCCAAACAAGGATTGTACTTTGTTAAAAAGTCCTTTATCTGTGACTAATCATTTGAAATACTAAATTCAACTTTTAAAAACTTTATCTCTTTAGACAATTGGAAGTGAGGTAGTTGATATTCTAATTATTGTGAGTTAAAGAATTCATTAAAACTTGGCAATTTTGTGAGGTAAAATATCTGTACTCATAAGGCTTTCTTTTACCGCTCAAAGTCACTTTTGAGCGATTTTAAATTTAAGTTTTATCTATCCACAGCCGTCTGCCCAAACCTATTCTTTAATGTCCTTGGTTCCGCCGCCTGCCACCCCAGTGTGGGGCAGTGGTGCACCCCCGCCTAGCATTTTCTGCCCTGCGGCCAAGCGCGTTTGTTGGGCTCAAACAGCCCACCCACTGCTTCCAGCCGTTTTGTCCCCCCACAGGACTTAGCGCTCCACCTGGCGCGCGTCCACCCTTCTCGCCCCCATCCTCTCGCCCTCCCTCACTCCGCCATTTGCTATTGCCTCAGAGTGGACTATTGGAAATTGTTCCCATATGCCAATAAGGCAATTATTGACCTAGCCACTGCTGCCTTTGCGCCAGCTGGCTTTATATACTTCCGCCCTTTTAAGGGCTACTTTGACGTTGGGTTCCAATCTGAGGAGGAAGATGAAGAGGCAGCACAAACTCCTCTAATTTATAAAAAAACCCCATTCCCACAACCCATACTCGCCTCCCTTCAAACAACAGCTGGTGGTATCCTTTTCAAATCTCCCATCCCACCTTCCACCCCATGTTTTGTATGACCAGTTGGTCGCGGGGCTTATGGCTTATGGCACTCAGCCCAACCACATCTTTGCCATTCCATCTGGTGCGGAGCGCCTTGCTGCTCCTCGTGCAACAGCCACCATCATCCCACACCACCCTACCATAGCCCAACAAATCCCACCCCATGCTAGTGTGGTTGCAGCACCTGATCATTTCTTTTGGGCTCAGGTTGATAATGGTAGGCAGATTTGTTCCCTCTGCTTTGGCCTTGACCATGCAAAAAAAGCGTGCCCTCAGGCCAATTCCGCTGCTGCGGCTTCTGAGCCCCCTCTGGAGGTTCAGTATGGGGCGCTTTGCTGCCCCCTCCCACCCTCCAATCTCGGTCAGAGGGCCTGCGTGGAAAATCAGCCCCCCCAAAACCTCCAGCCTCACTCTCCCACCTAAATCCACCCCAGCCAATCAGAGCAATGCTTGGCCCACCATTGAACCCAAGCAAACGCCCATTCGCCCAATCCCACCCACCCAAATTTAAACGCCACTATTCCAGTGAACCAAAATCCTTGGGATCTATTGGCTGAGATTGACAAATCAGGTAATGTCCTCATTAGTAAGCATACAGGTCAACCTCTCTGCCAATTTGATTATGGTCAGGCAGAATTTTTCCTTCCTGACTTCGATGAAACCCCTACCCCTCACCATTTCGCTCCTCTGCCCAATACAGCCCCCTTCCAAAGTGACCACCAGCTCGCCTTAGCTGCGGTGGCCTCTCCTCAGTGCCTGAAACTATGCACCATGGTGGCCCAGTCAGTGGCTCAGTTCTAGCATGGGCTGCCTACCCTCTTCTTCTCCCCAACTTCCCTGAATCTGCCTGCATTGACATCTCAAAACTATTTGATGATGCTGAAGTTGCTGTTATAAATGTCGCAACGCTTGCTTCATTAAACCCCTCATCCAAAATCACCCACCACAGTATCTCCCTTTTCACCCAGCTTCCTGAAGCCCGCAAAGAAGCTGAAATTCTCCTCGCAGCTTTTGTTGAATCACTTTCCCGTCATTATCTTAATGAGGAAGTGGAAAACTCTTACTGTGCTGACCTCCACCCCCACTATGCAGATGCCCCAACGCCCTGGCTCTCTGCTCTGGTCCGTACTGTAACCAACATCCCATGATCGAGGTGGGTCTTTCTGAAAACCAAATCCCCAACCCCTCCTCACCCTCTGCCATGGTGGGTTAGCAGTTTCCGCTTCCCACTTGGTTAGTAGTTTTATTTTGTCATTTTGGGTGTTGTGATTTGGTACTGTCCATCCCCTGGTCAGTGTACCTTAATTAAATTGAATATCTGTACTCATCAAAACCCCTTGAAGCCTATAATATTTTTTATTCAAACGTGAGCTCTTTTTCTAAATTAATGTTAGTATTAAATAATATGTTACTTGTTAATCAGTAGGATTACCCTTAAGGTATTTTTGGGAGGGGAATACGATATAGGGTACCTCCTTATGCCCAATGTCGCTGATGCTCCCACCCCAATGCTGTCCGCCTTTATCCACCAGCTAAAGCGGGCGCTGGACAAAAGTTTCCCCAAAGCCTCCTCGCCATCTGATATGGCTTCCTAGGCTGATAACCTAGGGGCTGTACTAGGAATTTTTTAATTTATGATTATCCCTTTGTTTGGCCCATTTGCAAATAAAGATGCGTGGCGGCTCCCCCTTTTGGGTTGGGCACCACTAGTACTAAAAAAAGAAATATGATGTAGGGTCACTTTCTCTTAACATTCGTCACTAGCAAACAGATTTGAAATATCTTACAGAACCAATTTCAAAAGATATTAGGGAGCAAAGAATTGAATTTGGAATCTTTTTTTTCTATTTAGGTGTAGGTCAAATATTGGCCAAGTAAGGGAGGTAGAAGTAGGATCCCATTACTGATACTTGCTTAAAGCCAAGTCATCCATGATTAAACTAGGATTGAGTGAGAGAATACTGTGTGGCTTAGCGGTGCAAGGGATCAAGGTGTTCCTGTAGCTAAGCTTTTCAAATTCAACTTATTAGTTGATGTTTGTAATTAATCAATTGGTTAATTTGGTATTGTGTTCATGTGTATCCAAGTTATTGTGCTGTTTAGCCAAATATCTGGAGTAATGTGGCAATCTTATTATTGAGAGGGTTGATGTATTTTGTCTATCAAGGGGTTCTTTTCGCACCCATTTGTAATTTTAATATAGATTCCAGTAGGCTCATGTTGACCGCTTTTTAATCTTACACGGTGTTCTCAGCGCTGTCAATCATATTTCCAATGCCATCAGAAAAAAAGGCATAATCATCAGAGTCTTCTGATTGGTCTTTGACAGGGCTACTGTGTTTACTTCCTTTGTGGCTTAGTGTAGTTACAGGTTAGTACACCCTGCACCTTAATTGGAAGGAGCATCCTTTCAAGACTAAGCAGGGGGCCAAGAAGGCTTCCTCCCTCCTCATTACCCAGGGCAATCTAGCCCATGTGATAGATGTGAGTGGATTATGCCTATCCTAAAGGTCGCTCCACTAACCCTTCTTCTCATCACCAAGGATTTAATGGGGAAGAGCAAGGGGGTGTCAGGAAATTATGGTGTTCAGAAGCTATCACTAGCAGGAAGTTTGCAGCATTTACCCTTCCATAAGGCATCCTCCCCTAGTTCAGGCTTTGTTAGTAGTAGTAAGTTGATACTAAACAAAATCAAGTCATTTGAATCAATTTCAGATCCAAAATCACCTTTCTGACTTTCCTTTATAGCATTGATGAATAAGAGCCCACTCCAATAGGATTAGGCATGCTGAAACCATTTGAACTATTATAGGACCGCCCCTAACTGCCCTGGCCTTGGGTGCAACCTGCCAACATTAAACAATTTTTTGCCAGCTTGCCAGATAAAACGCGCTGCTAAAAGTTTATGTGAAATAATTTGATACTGATAAAACCAGTCAGAAAAGATCTGAATTGGTATCAGAGGTTGCTTTAGTGTGTTGATCCACAGGAATCAAGCACAATAGTGTTCACTGATTTTAATGCACACCCCCAAATTTCCCACCCATATGACTCTTAGGACAGCAGGCCTCAACAGGTTTTGCTGTCAGTTTTTTTTACTCAGTTATGCAATAATCAGGTACCCTCAAAGAATTATTAAATTTTAAACTTTACTTTAACTACCAGTTAGTTGCGATACTCATTAAGTTTCCATGTCTCTAGTCTGTGCAAAGACTGGGCCATAGTGTAAGTCCAGGGGAACGTCCCTTTTGCACAGATCGGGAGATTTTCTCATTCATGAACAAGAAGGATCCAAAGAGAGCGGCTGTAAACCTCAGCACCCAGGGCGACCTCGCCCATGTGGTAGACAAGCGCTGGGTTACAGCGCTCCCTCTGAAGATTCCTCCCCCAGTTCCCACACTTACCTCTGCTGAGCTTGTCCACCAAATTGGAGATATATGCACCAAGAATATTGAATCAAAGAAAAAATGGCCTTAATTAATGGGAATAAAGCATGACAATCAAAAAACAAATATTTGGAAAAAGACAATCAGATAACTAACAGCTAAAATTGTGGATGACATTGAGCCATCAAGTGATACAATCACCATTGCCAAATTCCCTTTGAAATCATTGGGGATTGTCACTGATAATTTATAATCTCTTGTTCAAGAATCGAGAATGTGCCTGACACAACTCATTTGGCCAAACGAACGCCCCAGCGACTGGGCTCAGGCAGGTTGGCCATCATAAACCCGTTTTCAACCAATTGGGACCACCCCTATGAAAGGTGGCCTTGGGGAATTCACGTTTCCCATTAGGCCTGACGCCATCACGCCAACTGACATAAATGCAGTTGAGCATCAGTCCAGGCGTTTGTGGAAAAACCAATAGTGACTCAGCCTACTGCCATTTACTTTGATGTTGGTTCTAATTAAAATTATCCGCCCACTCCCCCAAAAAGTCACTAGGTTAGGTTAATTTGAGTGACCTGATCCCTGCTTAGACCCACTACCAATGGTCACTATTTATCAGATGCATTGCACTGAGAAAATTGTTGGTCGATTCTCTTCAAATATCTTTCTAATCAAAGCCTTTACCCAAATTCCAGTTTTTATGTTTAAAACTAAAACCGGCCTTTCCTCCTGTATTCCAACAACCTTTGGGGTTCAGGGGCGTGTTCACCTGATATTTAGCTAGGTGCCTATACACGATTATGGCTTAGGGGCACTTAATGGCGGAATCCATTTCTAGTTCCATAACTGTCATACCAACAGCAGTACCACTGGCATTCAGGTTTGCCATTTGAGTGCTTTAGCACTTAAACTGGCAGGCCAGTCTAAAAATGACTTGCTGTTTGCCTGACATAATTGGCCAACCATCTTTCCTAAACATTTCCGCCTTTCTCGTTGATATGGGCATAGCAATGGTCCTTTTTTCTCAGCTGAATCAGGTTGTGAGAAAATTTTACTATGGCCATAATAGTCTAGTTCCTCTAAGTTTCATCCAAGCCCACCTTCATAAATGAAATCTTCATGATAGGAGCTACTAAGGTGGCCTTGGTGTCTAACCTCAGCTCCCAATGATTGTCCAAACCACATTCCATAGTTGCTTCAGCCATTGGGCCCATGTCATTATGTTCTGGAATTCCAACTTATGAAGCGTTTACTCCGGTTACCAACATAGTGGTTTCCCCTGATCCTAATACCATCTCTTACATATCTACAGATTCAAAGACAGCTGCCAATAAAGAGAATTTCGCCTACCTTTTATTGCCCATGAAGATTATTATCAGGTCTCATCATGTCTCTATTGAGGCTTTGGTGGATACTGGAGCCGTGGGTAATTTTGTGAGTGTTGAGCTAGCCCAACAATTGAGGCTTGATCTGGACCTAGGTCCTTCAGTGATGATTTCTTCATCAACTTCTAAGACCTCATATCTAGTCTGACGACCGGTACCTTTCTCAGTATATCAGTTTAGCTTTTGCAATTGGTTCTCAGCAATGCCAAACTTGGTGTTTTCAGTAATCTTAGGGGTTGGATGGTGGTACCTTCGCCATGTTAGAATTCACCTGTAGTCAAATATGTTGTCATTTGTTAATGAGCAAACGAAATGGAAATGTCTTTTAGTTGATATTTTTGAGAAAATACAAGGCCGCAGCTCCATCACTTCCCTCGTTTCCCATGCAGGCCTTCCGTCTGACTTTCCCAAAGAATTATACATTATCAAAGTATCTTCAATTCTGAGAAGGCGGACCAACTTCCCGCTCACACTAAATTTAACTTAGAATTTTGAACACCGTTGCAGTTATTGAATATCAACTGTCCTTTGTATTTGAACACTGTGGAGGAGGAGGCTTCTCTTAACTCTTGGTTAGATGATATGCTTAATAAAGGGTGGTTATCTAAAGAGACATCATCATTTGCTTCTCTCATCGTTTTTCTCAGAAGGCCAATGGTTCCCTCCATCCCTGCGTGGATTATGGACACCTAAATAAAACTACAGTGCACAATCCCTACCCTTTTCCCCTAGAGAAAACTATCAATCAAGAGATTGCTAAGTCTTGTGTGTTCTCCTAGCTTGATCTCTTTTGTGCCTTCAACCAAATATGGGTGATGGAAGGTCAAGAATGACTTACAGCGATCCAAACAAAGCGAGGTATTTTTCGATTTTGTGCAGTGCCCTTTGGGTTGAAGAATATGCCAGCCACATCTCAAAGGATAATTGATAGTGTGCTGGGCGACCTCCAATTTACTTGTGTGGTCGCAATTATTGACAGCATTTTGGTTCACTAACCCTCTCCAAACAACACGCAAAAGACTTGGAAGCGGTAGTGGCTGCTTTGCATAAGGTAGGCCGGTTCATCAAACCTTCAAAATACAAGTTTTATAGAGAGGAAGTTACCTTTCTCAGCAACCATGTCCTAAAAGATGGGTATGCGATTCCCCCCAAAATGTTGGATGCCATCCATAAATGCCCACTCCAACAACCCAAAAACAATTACAAAGTTTCCTGGGCATCATAAATTCCTGAAGAAGTTTCCCACAACCCTTTCCCAACTAGACTCTCTACTTCACCCCCTCACAGGTAAGAATGTTCCTTTTTATTGGACACCTGAGCGCCAGCAGGCGTTCAAATCAATCAAAGAGATGTTCCTATAACCAACTATTCTAAAACACGCTGACCCATCCAGACCATATATTGTTGCATGCGATGCTTCATCCATTGCAGTAGGGGCTGTTCTGCTCCAGGAGCACGATGGTTTAGAACATCCAATTGTATATTTTTCCCAAAAAATTTCCTCTACTGAGCAATCCTGGGACATCTACTATAAGGTGGCAGCCATAGCATGGGCTCTGACTCATTGGCGGTATCTGCTACAAGGCACTCAGCATGAGTTAACAGTGCGTACTGATCACTAAGCTCTTATGTATTTTTGCAATCCACTGAAATTGGGACATAGGCAAGCTCAAACCTATCAGGATTTATTCAGCTTTGATTTTTAATATAAATCATGAAAGGTCGCTAAACGTGCTCCCCAATTTCCTTGGTCACAACCTGGCTCATTGCCCCATGGACTTAGATGAAGCATACTTGGTTGCAATGATTCCCCCACCCAAATTTTATCTATTGTACCGCCCGTGGTCTCATCATTTGACTTAGCTCCTGATGCTCCCCTCGTTTCACGGGTTTTAGCAGCTCAAATGACCTCCCTCAAAGGAGTTGAATATTTAGACCAAATGTCACTTCAAACTCACAAACTTTCCCTATATTCTTCAGTGGAGGGTCTTATTTATTTTTAGTTGTGAGTTTGGGTTCCCCCTCTCTTCAGAGCTGAGGTGTTTCAGGCACATCATGACCCTCCCATAATTGGTCATCTGGGTAACAAGAAATGTACCAAGTTGATCAAGCAGACTTTTAATTGGGAGGTTTATCAAAAGAAGTACCAGCCTGGATCTCCAATTGTGTTAATTGTGCATTGAAAAAGTCAGATTGATCAGGAAGAAAGTGTCTTCTTCACCCTTACAACAGGCGGAGGGTCCATGGACATTGGTGACCATGGATTTAATTGTAGAACTTCCTGTTCTAATGTATTTATGGCGGTGATGGTGGTGGTCAATTATTTTTTAATATATCTTATTCAATCCATGCTCTTCCGCGATTACATCAGAAGAAACCGCTCATCTCTTTGTACGCCATGTGTTTTCTATGTTTGGTCTCCCGCAGGAGATCATCAGTGACTGTGGGCCCCAGTTTACAGCGCGTTTATGGAATGAGCTTTTACCCATCTTAAAAATCACCCCCTGCTGTTCCACAGCGTATCATCCTCAGACTGATGGACAAACCAAGAGGGTTAACCAAATTTTGGAGCAGTATTTGTGCTGCTACGCTGCGGCTGCACAGGATAATGGGCCAATGACCACCCTCTTACTCAATTTTCCTATAACAACGGTACTCACGCCTCCATGGGGTTTTCTCCCAATGAAGTGACGTTGGGGTATTATCCCTCATTTTCAGTTAGTCCCTGTCTGCATCCAGAGGTCCCAGCTTCTGAAAATCATGCTGAGCACATTCAATCTACCCAGTCCTTAGTGTGGGAGCATCTCACTAAAGCTATTGATTATTACAAGTGGTTTGTGGATTAAAAATGGCTTCCTGCCATGACATAGTGGTGAGTTCATACATTATGCTCGATACATGCCATTTGCGGATGCAGGTACCTTCCCAGAAGTTTGCAAGCAAACTTTTGGGTCCCCGCATGGTGGAGGAATACTTGGGCAATGGTGCTTTACAGTTAAAGTTGCCAGCTCATTGGATTCAGCACCCCGTCTTCCAAGTATCTCAGTTGTCCCCAATCAAGGGGACCATTCCTGCTGATCCTGAACCAATAGTAATTGAGAATGCAGAGGAGGCTGATGTGGAAAATATTTTAGCGTCCTGCAAATCTCCGAGGTCAGTTCAGTATCTCATTGCCTGAAAGGGTTATCTGTCCTATGAGAACAGTTGGATAAAGGCCCATGATTGCACAGGTTGCATGGAACTGTTTGAGGCGTTTCATGAGTCCCATCCTGATGCTCCCCATAACACCCCCCCAAAATTTGAGACCTTGGTGGTGATCAAGTTACTAAATGTGCGCAAAAATGTAGCCCTTACGCTGTTTCCCAGCGGAGGTGCCTAACCTTTGGCAAAAAGAAAGGGTAATGCAAGTCCAGGGGAATGTCCCTTTTGCATAGATTGGGCAATTTTCCATTCCCAAAGAAGAAGGGTCTGAAGAGGGCAGCTGTACCTCTCATCACCCGGAGCAACCTCACCAATGTGGTAGATGAGCGCTGGGTTACAACAATCCCACTGAAGATTCCTCCCCCAGTTCCCACACTTACCTCTGCTGAACTTGTTTGTCAAATTGAAGAAATCTGAACTTAAATATATTAAATTGAATATGAAATGTCTGAAATTAATGGGAATAAAGCCTGGTGATTTAAAACCAATATTCAGAAAGAGACAATTAGTGAATTATTGGCCAGAATTGTGGATGACATCGATCCATCAAGTGGTATTGTTATTGCCAAATTCCCTTGAAATCATTAAACGTTTGTCTCTAATAATTTGAAACCCCTAGTGTCAGAGTCTGGTGGTTGACTCGAAAATAAACCTTTGACAGCCATCAGATCGGACCAATTATCCTTTCAACGCTTGAATTAATGCCTATTGCAATTATACAACTTGCACTGATAAAACAACAACAATTTAATCGAGTTATTTATCAGGCGCTCAGCCCAAATATGCTCGCATACTATGGCTGATTCTGATGCATCAAATCTAGGCAACTGGTCCCTATTATCAAAACACAAACCATTCAATTGTATACAAAATAATTTGGGGATGACCTGAAGTTACATTTAAAAGTCCCATGGATAATTAAGCAAATGAACAACGTTATCAATTTTCCGCCTGATGGCGAAATTTGTATGCCAATATCTGTAATCGGCATAATAGCACCTATGTGGACTGCTCAAAGGGGGTTACTTAAGGCTACCAAGGAAGAGGCCTGATGACATCCCAATTAGGGGTGCATCATTTTCTTCATTTGAGGCCGAAGTTTTACAGAAGGTGTGTCTCTTCACCAGTATGACGTAACTGAAATCCTGAAGATCTTAGGACAACTTTGCATGCTTTTATCGCAATTTTATATCTGAAATCCTCCCAATTTAGGGAGTATCTTGCCACCAATAAACCTAAGAAAAGGTCTCAGTCATAGGCCGAACTTAGTGGCAAAATAGCTGTTGAAATTTTGTGCTGGATGTGGCCAGGAGAAGCCCTAGAGGTATAAATACCAGCGCCTGACCTAATGACCATTATCTAATAAATAGCTTAAATAAAAAGTACATTTATTTTATCACTTTCATGGTTTTTATCCTGAATCTAACCTAGGAGAAGTGTTGACAAACTGGAAGGACTGAATCCCCAGTTTGTATATGATCCTGCCTCAGATGAAGTTCCTGATTATGAAGGAAAAATTATGCCTGAAATTGGCCAGAAGAGTCAAGGAAAATTTAATAGTCTTAGTGATTTAATAGACGGGTCAAATCCCGTAAACCACAGGCATTATTGAGGATCAACCATTGGAACTTCAGCCCAAATAGATATGCAAGATACCAATTTCAAAGTAAGCGATTCTCAGATTTAGACAACTGGTGCTCACTCAAAACCGATGACACTCTCCAATATGGATTCTAGTAACAAATTCCTGGCAGATTTGGCTAGAAGAAATAGCGACGTTGAGATGGATGCTAAAGTTAAGGCCATCTCAGATTATTTTCCAAGTCAACACAAATCTGCAACTGATACCTCCTACACCCATAATCTTGTCAACGTGAGGGGAGCTCTTGCAGCAAAAACAATCATCCCGAATAGGGATGAGGATGATGCCTTGAACAACAAGGAGTTTTCAAAAATTTGGATTGTTGTGTCGAGATTGCAGGCCAGAAACACTGAACTTACTCAGGAATCTGGGAATTTAGAATGCAATTATCAACTGCAAATTCCCAAGTAGATAGTATGGGCAAAGACATTAAGAGCATAGCATCTAATCAAGCTTTATTCTAAGAAAAGCCTAACAACCTCAAAAAACAAAGCAGCTGATACTCGCCCAGCTTTGACAAAAGAAAAGTAGGAAAAAACACAGTCCATTCGGCCAAAAAACAGTTTGGAAAAACTAAGGGCCAAATTCAGGCATCAGAATACAATAGTTCAGAGCAATATTATCAAACTGATTCATTGGAAATTGACACTGATGCAGAAACTGATATCTCAAACATCTGTTCTATTCCTAGAGTACTGGCAGCAATCCCAACTCCAGATACTTCCCAACGGGAAAGAGGGCCAAAATGAGCGATGATACACCAAGATGCTCAAGAATAAGTACAACCTCTGTTGCTGAAACAGATCGAGATGACTTCAAACCATTGAATCTATACAAGTTTGATAAGAATGGAAACGTTCACTCTTTCCTCAAATTATTTGAAAAAGCAATGAGAGGAGCCTCAAACCATGCTAAAGGATTGGCACTGATAAACTCACTCAATGCCCATAGCTGTGACCTCTTTATGCCCTATTTTGGCGACGATTGGTCCTATATGGGTGCCAAAATTGCAATAACCAAACAGTTTGGAGGGCCTGAGAAACTAAAACCCGAAAAAGAGAGCTTCTTAATATTGAATTCAAACAGAATGAGACTATTAAGTTTTTTGTGGAAATATTCTTCCATGAGGCACAAGTTCTGCGGGGGTGCAATGCAATAGATAAGTTTGACGCCAAGATTGCATTGGAGCACGTGATTATGCCCTTCTGTGAACTGCACAATGTCATGTTGCCTGCATTCAATGGAAGCTTGGAAATCCAAGACCTCACCAATTACTTAAGAAGCTGTTCCCATAATTTCAACACACCTAATCGGGCCAAGGATCAGCAAAAATCTCAATTTTTTGCCCAAAAAACAATACGATGCCCAACAAGGGGAAAAATTTCCAAAATATGAACCAAAAATTTGAGCAAAAACTGCAAACAGGGCCAATTACATGCTACAAATGTGTCCAAATAGGGTACTTTGGTAATCAATGCTACAGACGGTCCAACAAAAACCCTGGGGTCTCTTTGCTTTAGGAACTAACAGTGACAGTGAGGTGGGAAAAGAGCAGGTGGAGTAGAGGCGGAATGCTCTAACTCCACCGGTTTTTAACTGTTCCACCTGATCTGGACGAACTCCTTAGGGCTGAAGATGTTGCTGAAAATAACCATATCAGGGCTAATAATGTCATGATGGTCACTACTTGGGCCACTGCAAAAGCAACTAAACCCTTGAAAATAACAAAAGAAGCCTGAGCAGAGGTATCAAAACCTTATGAAAAGCAAATTACTGACCAGGGTTTGGATCTACAACCCAGATTTTCAACCAATTTACTAAGCGTAAAAACGTTCAAGTGGCTATTCCCATGAAGACCTTAGCAGATAACTTCCCAGATATCTGCTCAAGCCTGAAATCACACCTGGAATCTGGCAATAGCCACATCATTCACACAATTAATACCTCTGAAAACTACTCTGAATGTACATATGTGGACATAGCAGTGAACAAGGTGCAAGTTTGGGTCATTGTTGATAGTGGCGCTCCTATCAATATAGTCAGTACAAAATTGGTTAAAAACTAAAAATTGCGCCTGATGTTGCCCACTGCCAGGAATATGGAACCGCTGTAGCGCATACCACCAAATCACTGGGTGCCTACAGTACCCTACCACTCCGATTTGGATCCATTGTAGTAATGGCACCTGCCATAGTGTTGCCAAATACAAACTATGATATCCTGATTGAGACTGATTTCTTAAGAAGATTTGGAGTTGTTACCAATCATAAGGACGATACTCTCACCATTCTAATGCCAGGCTATTCCACTTTACTACAACCGTGATAAGGCAGTTGAAAAAAAGAAACCCAGCCTATTCATAGATTTGGCCTACAAAGATGGAGTTGTCCCAACTGAGTATTCCAAAGCTCAGTCAAAAATAAACCCACTTCCTACTCAGATTGAAGAGTCAAATGTCATTCCAATTCAATCAAATCAGACCATCACTATACCATCCAGAGAACAAGCAATCATCCCGATGGGACTAATAATTAATATTCCACAAGGCCTTTATGGTGAAATATATCAACCATGGTCTAAATCTCGATTTGAACAAACATTGCCCCTGGTATTATCATTCCAGGCTATGGAGAGATACATATATTATGTGTGAACCTGCAAAATCGGCCCATTTCCATAAGGTGACATCAAACAATCGCTTTTCTGCATCTGTTCCCTACCACAGAAATTCACTGATTCCATGAGTTCGGAACTTTTGTCAAATTAGGGCTCCCCAATAAGGACCAACTCAGCATAAATAATGTTGTCCCTAAGGCCAATTTAAGCAACCTGACCAACTCTGAGAAAGGACAAGCTCAGGAGTTGTTCTCTAAATATTGGGAAATATTTGCACAAGACGTTTTGACTTGGGTTGTGCTAATGGTGTCACCCACAAAATCAATACTGGAGATCATAAACCTAATCGATTATGACCAATAAGACACTCAAAATTATCAGAAGAGGCAGTATCCAAGTACTAAGGAACTCCTCGATCGTGGCATGCTAGTCCCTTCAAAAATTCCATGGGCTGCACCAATTTTAATAGTAAAAAAGAAGGATGGAAGCAACTGAGTAGTCATTGACTATTGGAAGTTGAACAACATCACAAAGAAGGACTTGTACCCACTGCCCAAATTGATGATGCCTTGGATAGGCTAGGGGGTGTAAAGTTCTTCTTGGCAATGGATCTTATCAGCGGATATTGGCAAATAGATCTTCCCAAAGAGGAGCGCGAGAAGTTTGCAATCATAACCCAAGAGGGCCTATTCCAGCCAACAAGGATGCCTCAAGGGCTCTGCAACGCCCCGCCACATTCCAACGGGCAATGGACACAACCCTGGAAGATTTAAAATTGTCATTTGTACTAGTGTACCTTGACAATATCAACTTTTTCAGACGCACTTTTGACGACCACCTGGAACACCTAGAGGAGGTTTTCAAAAGGCTAGCTGCTGCAAACTTGAAAATCAAGCCCAGAAAATGTCAGTTTTTAAAGACCAACTGGAATACCTCATATTTTTGATAGATAAAGCGGGTCTTCGGCCCCAACCCTCTAAGCTGGATGCCATCTCCAAAATGAAATGGCCCAAATCCAAGCGCGATATTCAAGTATTTATAAGCATGATTGGTTACTATTGCCAATTTGTCGCTGACTTCACACAACTTGGAGAGCCGCTCTTCTATTTGCTTAAAGATAAGCTCCCATTCAAGTGGACTCCAGCTTGCCAGGATGCATTTGACCAACTCCAATTGGCCCTACTAAGCGCACCTGTTCTTTGATATCTGGACTTTGATTGCAAATTTATTGTTTAAACTGATGCATCCAGAACAGCAGTGGGGGCCATGTTATCCCAAGTTGGAGAAGACGGTGAAGAACATCCAGTTACATTCACTAGTTGGACTTTAAACATCTATGAAAGGAACTACACGGTGATGTAACAAGAATGCTTAGCTGTCATATATGCTTGCAAGCAATTTGGGTCTACCTTCATGGTACTCATTTTAAAGTTGTTACCAATCATGCTTCCCTAAGATGGTTGAATAACTTAAGAGAGCCTGAGGGCCGATTAGCCCGCTGGGCATTAAAGCTTCAAGCCTATGACTACACTATTGAGCATCAAGCAGGTGCAAAAGACCAAAACGCTGACTGTCTATCCTGAATACCCACCATTACAATACTTAGTTAGGCTGCCGATGAGTCTTTATGAAAATGATCACTGGAGAGTATCAGGATGAGCCCAAATCTGTCCAAAAAATACTATTGGATCTACAAAAATACAACCATCAAAAATGGGATGCTTTACAAGATTGTCGAGGACAAAAAGTTTTTTTCCAAGACCATCGGCCTAAACAGACTTAATTGTGGCAGCGCATAAGGCCATAGGGCATGGCGGATTCAATAAAACAAAAGAGCATCTGAAGAAATTCTACTACTGGGAGTCAATGCATTTTGACATTCAATAAACGCTAGAATTCTGTGCAGAGTGCCAG
Source organism: Massospora cicadina (assembly GCA_022478985.1). Lineage (NCBI taxonomy): Eukaryota > Fungi > Entomophthoromycota > Entomophthoromycetes > Entomophthorales > Entomophthoraceae > Massospora > Massospora cicadina. The sequence continues at coordinate 137,925 of JAKSZP010013139.1, forward strand.
GGCGAAAAACCATTCCATAAAAGCACATCTTACCGGCTTGTTTGGCCCAACTTTGCCTGGCACACTGTATCTATCAACGTTGTCAGCCCGCTTCCAACAAGCAATATGAAGGCCAAGTACATCATTGTAGCCATTGACCACTTGACCAAATGGGTTGAGGCCAAGGCCATTTGGGAAGCTGGAGCGGCAACTACCGCCAAGTTTGTACTTGAAAACATCATCCACAAACATGGATGCCCTCAGGTTATTTTGACCAATAATGAAACCAACTATACCGCCAGTGTCCTTGCCAAGCTCAATCAACTAAATGGGAGTATGTGGTGTGCTTTCCGCTCCCTATTACCCTGAAACTAATGGGACTGTTGAGCGTGCAAATGGGACATTGGTGAACATTATCCAGAAAATAACCTCAGCCAAACCATCCAAATGGAGTACATACACAGTGCATTCAAAAAGTTCTGGGACTACCGTTTTAAAGACATAACTTTACAAATAAATAAACTTTCTTTTATCATAATTTAACATACAACCTTTCCCTCTCTATACATATCTATATTGCTAAAACAATTGTTAAAAGGTATGCACATAGTTCCTATTTTGTATAACCATGTTTAACCAGCTGTCACATTCTTCTTCTTTGTCTCTACTTTATCAAAAGGTTGAACCTTCAGTGCCACCTTCAGATTAGAGAACAAAATAAGTCAGACAGAGCCAAATCTGGTGAATAGGGTGGATAATTATAATCTGAATGTGGCACTGAAGGTTCATCCTTTTGATAAAGTAGAGACAAAGAAGAAGAATGTGACAGCTGGTTTAAACATGGTTATACAAAATAGGAACTATGTGCATACCTTTTAACAATTGTTTTAGCAATATAGATATGTATAGAGAGGGAAAGGTTGTATGTTAAATTATGATAAAAGAAAGTTTAGTTATTTGTAAAGTTGTGTCTTCAAAACGTTAGCCCCAGAACTTTTTGAATGCACTGTGTATCTAAGTTTGGCAGTCTTTGCATACAATATCTCCTAACATTTGGCAACCAGGATGACCCCATTTTAAGTATTATATGGTAGACACCCAGCCCTACCAACACTGATATATTCAGCCCTAGAGGATCCCGGTGAAAACACTTACCCTCAGTACATTAGAAGCTTGTGGATGCCTTAATCAAACTACAAGCACAAGCCTTTGACAACAGTTTTGCCGAGAAAAGGGCCCAACATCAAAAAGACATAGAGAATCACTACCCTCTGGCCAAATTCGAAGTTAATGATAAAGTTCTATTTTGTAACACCCACAGTTTGGGCCGTATGCAAAAATTAGATCGCATCTGGGTCAGGCCATCTGAAGTAATTGAGAAAACGTCTAGGTTTCATATACATCATTGAGGATATTAGGACTGGCTATATATACAACCAAGTCCATGAAAAATCCCTAAGAAGGTTTAATAAGTGGGCCAATCAATAAGAAAAAGTAAAAAACATAAAACTATAAAAATACAAAACCAAAACCAAAACCAAAAACAAAAAAAAAACAAAAAAAAAACAAAAAAAACTTTATACTAATTAATTTTTAGTTTGCACTTGAGGCTGGGGAGGGGATCCAACTTCAGACTTGACGGGCATTTGGCCCATAATTCTTCAGACCCATCAGCCAGTCTGGCTGAAGTTACTAAATAAAAAAACAACTCTATTCTCATTGGGTGTTCAGACTGATAGAAAAGACCAACATAGGCTAATTGGGAATCCTAGGGCTTATGTAGAGTCAAGAGGGGGAAATGTCAGATTCTGGTAGTTGCCTCAAAAATAAACCTTTGACAACCATCAGATTGGGCTGATTATCCTTTCAACGCTTAAACTAATGCTTATTGCAATTATACAACTTGGGCTGATTATCTCAACAACAATTTGATCAAGTTATTTATCAGGCGCTCAGTCCAAATATGCTCGCATATTATGGCTGATTCTGATGCATCAAATCTAGGCAATTGGTCCCAATTATCAAAGCATAAACCATTCAATTGTATATGAAATAATTTTGGGATGACCCCAAAGTTACATTTAAAAGTCCCATGGACAATTAAATGAACAAACAACAATATCAATTTTCCACCTGAGGGTGAAATTTGTATGTTGATATGCATAATCAGCACAATAGCACTTATGTGGACTGCCCAAAGGGGGTTACTTAAGGCTACCGAGGAAGAGGCCTGCTGAAGTCCCAATTAGGGGTGTGTCATTTTCTTCAATTGAGGCCAAAGTTTCACAGAAGGTGTGTCTCATCACCAGTATGACTAATTGAAATCCTGAAGATCTTAGGATAACTTTGCACGCTTTTATCGCAATTTTTGTACCTGAAATCCTCCCAATTTTGGGAGTATCTTGCCACCAATAAACCTAAGAAAAGGTCTCAGTCATAGGCCGAACTTAGTGGCAAAATAGCTGTTGAAATTTTGTGCTGGATGTGGCCAGGAGAAGCCCTTAGAGGTATAAATACCTGCGCCTGGCCTAATGACCATTATTAAAACAAATAGCTTAAATAAAAGGTACATTTATTTTATCACTTTCATGGTTTTTATCCTGAATCTAACCTAGGAGAAGTGTTGACAAACTGGAAGGACTGAATCCCCAGTTTGTATATGATCCTGCCTCAGATGATGTTCCTAATTACGAAGGAAAAATTATGCCTGAAATCAGACAGAAGAGTTGAGGCAAATTTAATAGGCCTAGTGAGTTAATAGATGGGTCAAATCCCATAAACCACAGGCATTATTGAGAATCAACCATCAGAACTTCAGCCTGAATATACATGCAGGATACCAATTTCCAAGCGAGCAATCCTTGGATTTTGACACCTAGTTCAAGAATTGGGATTTGTTCCCAACACACTCATTTGGACAAAAGAACGCCCCAGTGACTGGTCATGGGCTGGTTGGCCATCCTGAACCCATTTCCAACCAATTGGGACCGCCCCTATGTGAGGTGGCCCTGGGAATTCCTGTTGCCCGTTGGGCCAGACACTGTTGCGCCAACTAATGTAAATGCAGTTGATCATCAGTCCAGGCATTTGAAGATGGACTGATGGTGACAGCCTGCTGCCAAATCCTTTGATGTTGGTTCTTGTTAAATTTATCTGCCCCTCCCCCAAAAAGTCACCAGGTTAGGTTGAATTTGAGGGACCTGATCCCTGCTTTGACCCACTACCGATTAAACACAATTTAATCAGTTGCTTTGCACTGAGAAAAAAGGTGGTCGATTCTCTTCACTGATCTTTCTAATAAAACCCTTTACCCAAATTCTAGTTTTTATGTTTAAAACTAAACCGCCTTTTCCACCTGTATTCCAACAAACCTCAGGGTTCAGGGGCATGTTCACTTGGTATTTTGCTATGTGTCTATACATGATTATGGCTCAGGGGCAATTAATGGTGGGATCCCTTTCTAGTTCCATAAACGTCATACCAGCAGCAGTGCCACTGGCACTTGGGTTTGCTGTTTTAGTGCTTCAGCACTTAAACTGGCAGGCCGGTCTAAAAATAACTTGCTATTTGCCTAACATATAGTGGCAATTGTAACTACACTAAATCTAATTTGCTTATGCGGTGGCATTAATATGGGGCCTATTTATGCTTGTATCTCATTTTAAATGCCTTGTGGCATCACAATCTTGCCCTGCTCTTTGAAGTTCTTCCCTCCCAGTTTGCCAAGAATTTGTAGCACCTCTGAGAGTTCCGCCTCCCCTGTTACCAGAGATTCTCCCACCCCTCATGCTATGCCTGGTGAAACCGCATCCTTGGGATCTGCTGCATCCACTCTTACTACCGTTTTGTTACTTATGGGTGTATTGGTAATGTTTGTTGTTAATTGCCAACCCTCAGTTCTTCCTCTACAAAATAAATACAAAGTTCTTTGGGAGGCTATAACCCTTAATATGGCTTGTGCTTACTGTCTACTCACACAAACTGAGGGCCAGTCTTGATCTCTTTTATTCGTTGCCATGCTATGAAAGACTGCCACTTAATTTCTGCTACCTCCATTTTCTTCTTAAAGTAGGCGATGTGATGGTTTCTTTATACCTTTTTAATCTCTAATAAGTGCTTAGTTTAGTGTTTTTGTATGGTCAGTTTGTAAATTTGTCAAATTTCCCACGCAGTGGTGTTAAGGAGTTTACATACCTCATAACCCTTTCTCCCATGATTTAACTCCAGTATTACCCCATAAAATGTGGGTGATTTTGTTAAACCTTCCTCAGAAGTGGAGAACAAAGTTTTGGAAGCCTTGGTAGAGTTGCAGCTTTGATTTGAAAATATGACAAGTTTCTCTTCTCTTACAGATTCCCAAACAAGTGTATCTCTCCAAATGCTTTAAAAGGAGCCGCCCTCCTTTGTGTGCATGAAATACTGCGTTCAGACAGCCAAGATGGAGTTTCTACCCCCCTTAATCACTCTTGGTGTCCTCAGTGATCCAAGCACCTCTATCAAGACTGGCTCACCTCTTACAAAGTTTCACCTTTTTCACAGAATTCGCGGATCTGCCCTCGTTTGATGAAGCTTTTCTGGTTAAGGCTTATGGCTTGGGCTTTCTTTGGAGGTCCTGATTGCAGAATTCTGTGCTTGTCTGAATCCTGTTTCTGAAAATCATTTCTCTTTGGTATCTCATCGGGTTCCTTGAGACAGATGTTTTAGTGGCCACCTCCATTGAATCCACATTTTGGAGTGCACAAGTAGGGGTAGGAGGTGTACTAAAAGTATTCCCCAATAAGGATGTGTTGGGTGGAAATTTGAATAATAAGTTGCCATGCTAATTTTTTTCAAACAGAGTTTATTTTCCAGCTGGGTTTCAAATGTGAGTGTTTTGTCATTCTTCAATGTTATTTTTTTCCCTACACTTCCATTTCCCATGAGTTCAGATATCCAGATCCCTTATGTTGACCTAAATTCGATGGAGAAGCAAGTGCCCTTAAATCAGCTGGTGCATTAATATCAGAGTTGCAACAAGTTGCACTTAAGAAATTTTCAGTTGAAGAATTGGTTCCCCTTTCCAATTCCTGTATCCCTAATGCCTCTGTAATTACCACATCTCAGACAGTCATGTCCCATGATGTTGCAAAAAAGGTCGTTCCTAATTTATTTTGCCAATTGAAATTCAATTGGGTTCCCATTAAGTGTAAATATACCCTCTTTAATATTAGAGCGGCGGGTAAATTTTTATGACTTTAAAGACAGCACATGATCTAGATTTAGACTTGAAATGGGTTCTTCTGTGTTGGTGCTTCCTCTTCCAAATGATCTGTTATGAAGTAAGGCGACCCATACCCTTTTTTGTGCATCTGTTCTGCTTTTGTGTCTGGTTTACTGCGGTGCCAGATATGTGTGCCCAGTTATCCTAAAGTTGGGCTATTGGCATAGGCAAAGTATCAACATCAATTTTGACTTTGACTTCCTCTACTTAAGAAAACCCAGTTTTGTGTGGAGTTTCCTCTCATTGCCACGTTAGCATCTGAATAGGAGTGGGTTCCATCACTTTCATTCTTTCTACCACAAATCTTCCTCCCAACTTTCCCTCTGCATTAGTAGCATATAAGAATGTCCTTGATCTGGAAAAATTCAATTGTCTTCTGCACCATTCTGAGTATGACTTGGCTTTCCGTTTGATGGTAATCAAGTTATTAATTTTCCGTTACATCTTTATACTGAACAGGAGAATAAGGCGCTGGAGGTCTGTTTAAAAGTATCATCAGAAGTGGTTTTATTCCAAAAATCCTCTCCTATCAATCCCCCCATAGTTTTTTCATAAGGCTGATGGAACTCTGCGTTTATTTGTGGACTATGGCCACCTGAATAGATCACAATGCACAAACCTTATCCCATTTTCCACAAGCAGACCAACTCACAAGAAATTTCAAAATCTTGGGTGTTTTCTAAGCTTAAAATTATGAGCGCCTTCAGTCAGCCTAGGTGGCGGAGGGCCAGGAGTGTCTTACAGCATACATCTGAAAAGGGGTATCTTTCAGTTCCGCATAATGCCCTATGGTCTAAAAACGCGCCTGCCACGTTCTAGCACATGATTGATGACATAATGGTTTCTTTGTTTCACTTGTGTGGTGACATACATAGGTGATATCTTAATTCATTTTTCTACTCACAAGAAGCATTCAAAGGACCTGGAGGAAGTTCTAGCTGAGTTGCAGATGGATGATTTTTATTGAAGCCTTCCAAGTGTGAGTGTTTCAAAATAGAAGGCACCTTATTAAGTAGCCTAGTGATGAAAGATGGGTACACCTCTCCCCTAACAAGCTTGAGCCTATTCTCTCGTGACCACCCCTACCACGCAAAGACAACTGCTGAGTTTCCTGGGTACCATCATTTTATTGAAAAAATTTTCCCCTGCACTTTTGCAAGCGATGGCGCCACTTCATCCTCTGACAGGGGATAATGTTCCCTTTAAATAGACAGAAGATTGCCAACGCGCAATTGAAGACATCAAGGAAGTGTTTGTGAAGACCCCTTTTATTAAGCATTCCAATCCATCCAGGGCTTTTATATTGACATGTGATGCCTCTGCAGCCACAATGGGGGCTGTTCTTCTTCAAGACCATGACGACGTTAAACATCCAGTCACCTACTTCTTGTCAGATTCTCCTCCTCAGAGAAATCCTGATCCATATATGACAATGATCTTGCTGCTGTGGCAAGGTCTCTCACACACTGGCAGTTCCTTCTTCAAGGAGCACGGCATGATTTGGTTGTTAGGATGAACCACCAGGCACTTATATATTTCAGAAATCCACAGAAGTTAGCGCATCATCAGCCAAGAAATATTGTGACATTTGTAGTTTTAACTTTAAAAAATGAGCTTGTAAATGGTGCCCTGAATTCCTCCCTGATATGTTGAGTCATAACCCCTCTTTAAGTCCTACAGAGGAGAAAGCACAGGAGCTAACCATGGTGATCTCCTTCCCAGATCTTAGCTATTGCTCCTCATACAATTTCTGTTAAGGTCTAAGACTTGGATTGCCTCTGGTTTCTCACTTACTGGCAGTTCAAACATCCTGCTTGGAGGTACTGGAGTTGTTTGACCAGCTGTTACTGCTGGACTATAATCAGACTCATTATTTACTGAAGGGGATGATTTTTTTCAGGAGTAAAGTTTGGTTCCTCCTCAACTTCGCAATGAGGTTATCCATGATATTTATAAACCCCCAGCAGTGGAACTCTTAAGTAGTAAAAGTACATCATATGGTAAGGCAGTCCTTTAACTGGCTGGATATTTCTAAGGATGTACAAGTTTAGATAACTAATTGCATGATGTGCACTTCAGCAAAGTCTAATAGATCAGGTAGGAATGGTCTTTTAATCCCCTGCAGCAGGCAGAAGGCTCATTGACCTTTGTATTCAACAACTTTTTGCTATGCTTTCTAATTCTAATGCATTCAATGCAATTATAGTGGTTGTGGACTCTTTAGTGAGCTTTACCTATTAGCCCCCTGTCTATCAGAAATTACCTCCAAGAAAACGGCAAGGCTTTTCACCGTCAAGTTTTTCTCCACGTTTGGCCTACCTTGGGAGATAATGAGTGACTGGTGGCCACATTTTACCACAAGTTTTTGGTCTGCACTTTTGGTTATTCAGAAGATTAAGCTGTGCCGCTTTACTGTATACCATCCTCGTATTATGGGCAGACAGAGAGGGTCAACCAGACCCTTGAGCAGTATCTTTGATGCTATGCCTCTGCCACCCAGGGTACCTGAGCCGCTTTTTCCCCTAGCGCAGTTCATGTATAATAACGCCACCCACTTGTCAACCAGCTTTTCCCTTATAAAGCCAATCTGGGGTATAATTCCTCATCTTTTTAATGGCCCTTGCCTTCTCCCAGAACCACCTGCTGCTGAGGAACATTTGCAGCAGACTAAGAATACAATTTCTGGTTCAAGAGCACTTGACCAAGGCAATTAGTGATTACAAACAGTTTGTGGATTAAGAACGCCTTCTTGCCCATGAGATCAAGGTGGGTTCCTTACTCATGCTGTATATTGGCACCTTCATATGAAGGTATTCTTCTAGAAGGTTTCTAGCAAGCGCTCTGAACCCCACATGTTAAGGAAAACTTGGGAAATGGGGCTTTCGACTTGATCTCATAGATCATTAGAAGCAGCACCTCTTCTTCCACACTTCCCAATTGTCCCCCTTAAGAAGAAAGAACCTGCTTTGTCAGAGCCAACCCTGTTAAAGATTTAAAAAAGGCAAAGGTTGACACAACTTTGGCATCACAGCTATCTCGCCATTTCGTTATGCATTTGGTTTCCTGAAAAAGATTCCCTTTTCATAAGAAAAGCTGGGTCAGAGCCTGTGATTGTTTTTATTGTATTGAGCTGGTTTGGGCCTTTCACGCATCACTCCCAAAGCTCCATGTCCTCTCAAGAAGGTTGCTACTCTTCTGGCCATCAATTTTCCGAAGGCATATATTGAACTTTTCTTTGTCTTAATTCTAATGGTGATGCTCCCCCAGTCCAAAGTGAGAAACATAATGTAAGTCCTGAGGCGCACCTCCTATACTTAACCTGGAAAAGCTTCCTTTCAGGACCAAGAAATGGGCCAAGAAAGCTGCCTACCACTCATCACGCAGTGCAATCTATCACATTTGGTAGATGAGAGGTGGGTGATGGCCTATCCCCTTAAGGTTTCCCCATTACCCCCTCTTCTCATCACCAAGGAGTTGGTGAAGAAGAGCAAGGGGTGTCAGGAAATGATGGTAGCCAAAATCCATCACCAGCAGGAAGTTTGCAGCCTTACCCTTCCAGAAGGCATTCTCCCCTAGCTTGGTTTTTGTTAGTAGTAGTTGGAAAATAAACAAAATATAGTCATTTAGACTGATCTCTGGTTTTGATATCATTTGTTTGACTTTCATCCATACCATCAGTGAAAGCATTCCTACCCCTAATAGGATCAGGCATGCTGAACTATTAGATTTATAATGTGAATTCCCCTACCTTTCCATGATTTGGTCACAACCTGCCGGCCAGCAAAAAATTGTTTTAGCTTGCCAGACATAATTGTGCCGCTATTAAATGTAAATTATTTGATATAAATCCAGATATTCAGGTCAGATTTGAAAGGGTATTATAGCACTTTAGTGTGTCAATTTACTGGTATTGTGTGCAATTTGTTTACTGAGGTAATTTACACCCCCTGTGTTCCCCAACCATATGACTTCTAAAGAAAGCATTCCTTAACAGGCCCTGCTGTCAATCTGTTTTTTACTCTGGTTTTTAATAAGTAAGAACCCTTAAAAACAAAAATAAATTTTAGATTATTTTAGCTACCAGTTAGCTGCAATACTCATCAAGTTGCCATGTTTCCTGGTCTGCATGATGACTGGCCATAGTAACAATTGTAACTACGCTGTTTTGTTACATTCTTGAGTGGGGGTAATGGTATGAAGCTTACTTGGGCTTGTCTCCCATTTTGGATGCCTTGCGGCATCATTATTTTACCCTGCCCTTTAAGGTTCTTCATCCCATGTTTCTAAAATATTTCACCACCTTCTCAAGTTCTGCATCCCCTGTTACCAGAGATTCCCCATCCCTCATGTGGTTCCTGGAGAAACTGTATCCTTGGGATCAGCTGCAGCCACCCTTACTACCATATGGTTACTTGTGGGTGTACTGAAAACTTTTGTTGCAAATCGCCAACCTTCAGTTCCCCCTCTTGAATATATAAACACTTATATATGAGGCTATATCCCTGGTATTTGGCTTGTGTTTTGGGTGTCTACTAACGCATACTGGAAGTCCAAATATAACCTTAATAGTTGTTGCTATGACATTTAGGTTATAAATGGGATGTGGTTTATTGTCAGGTAAAGTGAGATGGTCAGCGTTAAAAGTATCCATTCTAATCTGACTAGTTTTTCTCAGGTGGTTAACAGGTGCTTTAATTTGTGACAGTGTTAAGTCAAGCCTGAGATATCATCGCTGGTTTTGATATTGGTGTGACTTTTATAATGGAAGGGTTGCTTGATAACATGGGCTGAGAGATGTGCAATCTATTCTTAGAGTTTCCCAAATGTTATGCATTGATCTAAAATACCCTTTTGGATCTTCAATAAGTTGTGGTGTGTAATGTTCATGATAGGTTGCAGCGAGGACAGTTCAGTTGCCTCTTCAAGGGTGAGCATCTTTGCTTCTGATAGCTCTTGAGTGTCAATGCATTGCAATCAAAGAAGGCAAAGATGCTTTTGGTGTCAAGGAGAGTGATTTTCAGAAAGAATGTTTTTATATCAGGGAGTTATTTACATTTTATTAAGTTTCAGAGGAGTTTAAATGAAGTATTTATTCAAACAAGGCATATACAGCAGGAGCATTGCTTAAATGTTTGTTGAGGTTTCTGGAGAGAGATTCAGGGTTTTTAGATAAAGAGGTTGACTTGAAAATAAACCCTTTGAGAAAACCATCAATGTTGATAGATTACTCCCATTGATAAAACCTTTGATCATTCCCAATTATTTTCATAATCTGATATATCAGATTCACCTCAAAACCGCCTTGATTGCATCTAAACAACCCGATTATCATAGCTAATAATAGAAATGATATATTAATATTATGGCCGTATATGGGATCCACTTGGGTGAACCAAATGAATTTATGCACAAACCTAATTGCATTTTTTAATCTATAGCATTTATAATTTATTGAACCATATTTTTTATGTATGTCAAACATTGTAATTAACAATGGTACTTGCACATGGATGGCCTGAATAGGTAGTACCTAGTACTATCAAGAGGCCAGGTAACATTCCAATCAGGGGTGCATAATTACTTGACCTCCATATGTTTTTGCTTTCCATTCATTGTATAATATCAGCTGTATGATGAAACGTAATTGGGATGGTTGAGAGGAAAATATACACCACTGATTTGCTAATACTAAGCCTAAATTCTTCATGATTATGAAAAAATTAGTGTCTCCAATTGGGCTAAAACAGTTGTAATTTAGCTAATTCAGGGGCCGAATTAACTTGGTGATAATTTAATCACCACTGCCATAATCCATAGTATATTTGCATGGCTTTAATGAATTCATCTAATATATGAGTATGGCCAGGTGATGCCCTAGAGGTATAAAATACTGGCGCCTGGACCTAAGATAAAATCGTCATCTTTCCATATAATCATATTTCCATCTTATATCATCTTATATTAATTTAGTCTTCAAATTAAGAAGTGTAGACAAGCATTCAGGGGAGCTTGTCATTATTACCTAAATCTGGAGAGTTCCCAATTAGAGAGAGGAAAATACTTAGAAGAGACCAAAAGATTCAGGTATTATTGTTTAGCTTTGTGAGCTTCCAAATGGTTAGGAAATACCGTATGACACATATCACAATTAAGGATATATCAGCCAAAACTCTTCCCAACTATTGAAACAGGATTATATTTAATATGCGAGTAAATCCTCATAATCTCACATGTGGTGCTCACTAAAAACCACGGTAACTCTTTAATATGAATAATTCATCCAAATACTGGGCAGAAGCTGCAAGAAAATACGATGAAAATGATATAGAAACCAGTGACTAAGAAATCACTGAGTACTTCAATGCTGCTCGCCAGAATACTGAGTAGAGTACTTTGTACTCCATAGATCTAATCACGGTGGGAGGAGGGCATGTGGACACAACAGGTTCTATTAAGTTTACCTCTGATAGTGTGAAGAAGATGACGGAGACCTTATTTCATGGGTATAGGATTGGTACATTGCAAGTGGACCCATCTTTTGGGCTGTTTTACTACTTGAAAGATCAGGCCTTAAAGATGGAGATATATATGTGGTACCAAGAGGTGACCATGGCAACTCTAGCCAGACGCGTCAATTGTACACAAGCAATTAACAAGTTCTTGGTTAGATTTGTACATCCCTCAATCAAGTACACCCAAAGGATTCTGGATCGTCAGAATCTAGAGCTTGCAGAGATATACAGATTTCAAGAAGAGGAGCGATATTCCCAATCAAACTTACTGGATAAGTTCCATTCAGCTTCAACAAAGTTAGAAAGGCTATAGTCAGCAATATTAAACAAGTCAGTGATGCCCACAGAAGAGTAAACACTTTGGAAGAACAACTTAATGAAAAGATTCCAAAGATTGCAACTGAGGTCCTCTCTTTACATGGATTGAAGAGTTAGTGGGTCCATAAAATTAGAAATGCTGCCAAAAATTGGAGAAAAATACTCCGAATTTTTGTCTTCTTGGACCAAAAGTTTGACCAAAGATGCCACTTTTGCTCAATAAAATCACCTGGAATTGAAAACCATGCATGTTCAGCTCAATGAATATGCCCAAACTGAGTTGAGAATATTATTAAAAAGCGTTGAAGATCTGGCTGCCATTCCATTAGGGACAAATTATGAGGAAGATTTCATGTAAATTCAGGAATAATTTATTAAACTCTGGTCAACAGTTTCATCCATGCAAGCAAAAATATGTCGAACTTACTAAGGAAAGACAAGATCTTCAAACCCAGCTATCGGAAACAAATGACCGTGTTGCTAATCTGACCAGAGATGTGAAGCATAAACCGTCTTCTCAAATTATCTTTATAAATGAACGTGAGGATCTTAAAAAGGAAGTTGATGCCCTAAAGGAGAATAGTTGCAATTGTTTTAGTCCTTGAGGGGGGAGAGCAGTAAAGCCTCTAAGTATTTGAGCGGAAAACAACTGGGGAAATCTACATAAGGCCTGATTCAAAAGTTCAAATCAAGCAGTTTGGAACAATATCATGAAGAAGAATCTTCAGGGGTTGAGATGGATGCTGAAACAGATATCTCAGATTTTCGTTCAATGCCCAAAATTTTTGCTTCCATCCAAATCCTGATGACACTCATCGTGAATGAGGACAAATTCTGACAGAAGATTCCCCAAGATGTTTAAACTCTAAATGAAGAATAACTTCTCCAGCCAGTTCTGGATATGATGACTTTAAACCCTTGAATTTGCCAAGATTTGACAAAGAAGGAAATGTACATTAATTACTAAAATTGTTTAAAAAGGCTATGAGAGGAGGATCTGACCATGCAAAGTCTAAAGCTTTGATAGATTTCCTGAACTCTCACAGTGTTGATCTTGTTATGCCTTATTTGGGTGATGACTATTCCTATTTAATACCATCTAGTACTAAAAAAACTATTCCTATTTAAATGCAAAAAATACCATAATAAAACGCTTCGGAGGGCCTGACAAGCTATCAGCCTGAAAGACAGATTTACTCAATATTTTGTTCCATTGAAATGAGTCCATCAAAGACTTTATGGATAGATTCTTCCATGAAGCTCAGGTCCTAATTGGTTCTAATGCTATAAACAATCTTTGATGCAAAGATTGCCATGCAGTATGCTGTCAAACCTTACGTTTACTTGCAGCATGTCATGATTCTGGTCTTTAATTGGCTCATGGGAGCATGAAAGATCACAGATTATTTGAGACAATGCGCAAGCAGCTTTGAAGCCCCTAATTGGCCCAAAGAGCAATTGTAATTCCAATTTTTAGGACCAAAGAATACAAAACTGTATGAACATGGAAAAAGCAATTGACCCATAAATCAGAAAAACAATCAGCAAACAGGGATGATTATCTGTCATAATTGTGGCCAAAAAGGCCATTTTGCTAGCCAGTACTAGAGATGGGCGGATAAAAAACCTGTGGTGAATGTGGCCTTTAAAGGTTAACAATGAAGAAAAGGCGGGAAAAGAGAAGGTAGGATAGAGGTGGATTTCTCTACCTCTACCAATTACCTAACAAACATTCCTCCTGATCCTGGAAAGCTTTTTGTACCATATTCAATTGACAAAGATTCCTTGCATCATATTATGGCTGATGATGTACATATGGTCACAACCAGATCCTGGAAAGGCCAAAAGCCAAGAGAAGCTTCAAAAGAAGCCCAAATAGAGGCGGCTAAACCTTACGCTAAGTAAATTAAAGACCATGACCTTGATTTTCATACTAGCTCCAGTGATCTTCCCTCTTTAAAGGATGTTCAGGTCGCCATCCCCATGCAGACTCTGGCGGTAAACTTCCCAGAAATCTGTTCTTGCCTCAAATCACACTTGGAGCCAGGCAACGCTGAATCTATTTACCTAATAAACACTTCTGAACCATACTATGAGTGTACTTATGACAGAATTGTTGTCAATAAGGTCCGTGTTTGGGTCATTATTGACAGCAGCGCTCCTTTAAATATCGTCAGCATTTTGTTGGTAAAGAAGTTGGGAATAACTCTGGATGTTGTCCATGATCAAGAATATGGTACTGCGGGAACACATACCACTAGAGCACTTGGGGCAAATAGTGCCTTACATATAAGGTTTGTATCTATAGTAGTATAAGCTCTGGCTATAGTTCTTCCTAATCAGAACTATGAAGTCCTAATTGATACCGTTTATTGAGAAGATATGGAGTGGATACTAGTCAAAAGGATGACACCTTATCTATTCTGAACCAAACAATTTCGATTTACTATACAAAAAATGCAAAATCGGGACTGAAAGCTTAATCAGTTTATTAATTTGGCCTATCAGGACGGAATAATCCCCATAAAATACTCTAAATCAAAGAGCCATGTCAAGCACCTATAACGCAAATCCATGAGTCTAAGGGCATACCCCTTCGAGCAGTTAAGGAGCTAACTTTGAACTCTAGAATGCAGGCAATAGTCCCAACTGAGCTAACAATTCAGATCCCAGAAGGACTCTATGGCAAAGTTATCACCTTGGTCCTGAACTTGACTCAAACCTAACATAGTACCTGGGATAATTTTTCCTGGGCATCAAGAGATCAGTATCTTCTGCTAAACATGCAGAATTGGCCCATTTATAAAAAGCCACCAAGTGGTGGCCTATCTCCATTTTATTCCTGTAATGGGCTTGAATCATTTAAGTGAGTTTGGAACCCTGGAAGATCTAGTGCTTCCTGATGATGAGTTACATTATTTTCATAATTTCATACATATGGCCAATTTAGGTGAACTAAATGAACATGAGAATGACTGAGTTTGAGAATTATTTGAAAAATACCATGAATATTTACCAAGTAAGATTTTGACTTGGGATGCGCAAAAGGAGTAACCCATATGATAGATACTGGGGATCATATGCCTATTTTAAAGGCTGATTAGACAATCAAAAACTGCTGAGGATTTTGTATAAAAAGAGATTAAGGAACTTCTCAACTGCGGTATGCTAATACCATCCAAGAGTCCATGGGATGTACCAATTCTAATTGTAAAAAAGAAAGATGGGAGCAATAGGGTTGTTATTAACTATTGGAAGCTCAACAACATTACAGAAAGGACTTATCCTCTTCCACATATTGTCAATGCCCTAAATAGGCTTGGGGGTGACAAGTTCTTCTCAGCAATGGATTTGATTAGTTGGTATTGTCAGATCGACATGCTTAAAGCTGAGCGAGAAAAGTGCGCCATTATTACCCAGGAGGAGTTATTTCAACCGATGAGGATGCCACAGGGACTCTGTAATGCTCCAGAGAACTTCTAGAAAGCAATGGACACCTTATTGGCGATCTTAAATTGTCATGTGTACTTTTATATCTAGATAATATCAACTTTTTCAGCCGCACTTTCAATGGACACCTAGAACATCTGGAAGTTGTTTTCAAAACGTTAGCAGGATCAAACTTAAAGATTAAGCCCCAGAAGTATCAATTCTTTAAGGACCAACTAGTGTACCTTGGTTTCATAAGTGATAAAGAAGGTCTTCAGTCCCAACCAGATAAATTGGAAGCGATATCTAAGATTAAAAAGCCTAAGTTTAAGCGGGATATTCAATTAATTTTGGGTATGATTGGGTACTTCTGTCAATTTATTGCTGACTTTGCTCAAATTGAAGAACCCTTGTTTTATCTACTTTTAGGATAAGGTCCCTTTTGAGTGGAATTTGATCTTCCAGGAGGCATTCAACCAGCTTCGTTCAGATCTATTAGTTGCATCAGTATACGCTATCCTGATCTTGACTGAGAGTTTATTGTTCAGATGGATGTGTCATTAACAGCAGTTGTAGCTGTTCTGTCCCAAGTTGGAGAAGATGGCGAAGAACACCCAGCATCCTATGCTAGTCAGACCCTAAAGTCCCATGAGAGAAGTTATAAAGTGACAGAAAGGGAATCTTTGGCAGTTGTATAATCCTATAAACAGTTCCAAGTATATCTCCATGGAACGCATTTTACCATGGTTACTGATCATGTATCCCTAAGCTGGATTTATAACTTGAAGGAGCCAGAAGGACGTTTGGCTCAGTGGGGACTTAAGCTGCAGGCTTATGACTATACTATCAAGCATTGGTCTGGTGCTAAGCATCAGAACGCTGATTGCTTTTCTCGTCTGCCCATTGTAGCAACTCTCTGTCAGCCTGCAGATGCTTTATTCCAGAATATGGTTAGTGAACCTTTTGCTGATGAGCCCAAAGCAGTGCAGAAGATTCTCTAAAATCTAAGAAAGGAAACCCACATGGAAAGGAGTTTTTTAAAGTTGATTGATGGGAAGAAATATATATTTCCCAATCCCTCATCCTGCGCAGATATAATTATGGTTGCTCATAAAGCTACCGGCCATGAAGGCTTTAAGAAAACAGAGGGAGCAACTCAAGCAAAATTTTTATTTGGAATCGATGCATTGTGACATCCATAAACCTTGAGTTGTTGCCAAGAGTGCCAAGGAAAAAAACCTTTTAAAAAGCTACTTTGTATCAGCTTGTTTGGCTCAAATCCGCTTGGCACACTATATCTATAGATATGGTCAGACTCCTCCCAATTAGCAAAGCAAAAGTCAAATATATTATTGTGGCAATTGATCACTTAATGAATTAGGTTAAAGCCAGGGCTATTTGGGATTTAAGATCCTCAACCACAGCTAATTTAATCTTGGAGAAACTTATTCATAAGCACGGATGTCCTCAATTTATACTAACTGATAATGGCACAAATTTTACCGCAGTTATTCTCCAGAAATTCAATGAGTTAATGGGAGTGCGTGGTGTTCTATCAACTCCATACCACCCAGAAACAAATGGTGCAGTGGAGCAATTTAATGAACACTCTTCATCATCCTAAGGAAGCTGACTTCCCAGAATCCATCCAAATGAATTATATTCCTCAGTTCAGCCATTTTTGTCTATAACATTTCTTACTAATTGGCCAAAAGGATGTCTCCTTTTCAACTTCTATATGGAAAACATCCAGCTTTACAACTGTTGTTATATTCTTTGCTACAAAAGTTCAAAGAGTTAAGCTATTCTCAGTATATTGAGCGGTTTTCAGAAACCTTGATCAAACTGCAAGCACAGGCTTTTGATAATAGCTTTGAACTTCATAAGGGACAACATGCAAAAGATCAGAAAAATTGGTATAATCTATCTGAATTTGCTGTGGGTGATGAGTTATTATTTTGTAATACCCATGGTTTGGTCTGAGCTCACAAGTTAAAATTCATTTGGGTCAGTCCATTTGACATAATTGAGAAAACATCACACTTTGCCTACACTATTAATGAGAAAAATTTGGTGCATGTCTATAATTTAGTCCATACTAAATTCCTAAAAAGATTAAAAAGAGGGCCGATTAGAAGAAAAAAATAACAAATAAGAATACACAATTATAGAAAAATAATAAATATGAAAAAATAAGAAAAATAAAATAAGAAAAAATATAATAAACAGAATATATACTTAAAAAATGATATATATAATGAAATCAAAATTTATTGGTAAAAAATAATTAATCAGCAGGGTTTTTATTCCTCTGCTTTGAGGTAGGAGATGACTCGGGACCTGATTCCTCATCTTCATGTGCCAATTTGTCCCAATCTAGTTTCTGGGTTACAAGGATAAAGGCCATAGCAGCATAAAGCCAGATGTGCTACATGCTAGTTGTAGCTGATTCCCAGTGAACAATTGGGAGGGGAGGCACAAAATTGTTAACTGTGATCCAATTAAGGCTGCAATCAGGTGGAAAACAAATGCCAAAAGAAGACAGTCAAAAAAAATCAGTCTGGTATTGATACCTTTCTGGGGTTGCCAGTTTAACACAATAAACCTGGTTTTTGCACCACCTGATAAGGGGGAACATGTAACAGCCTGCCTGAAGGCATCCAATCAGGAACAATGCGCATAATATGGCCAAGTAAGACCATTTTTGGGAGATATTCGTCCATGCTATATTTATGTAAAGTCTCAGAAGCTGCATGAACAGCCAAGTGGAAACAAACATCCTGAACATTGAGGTATTTAGACCCAAGGATAGATCAAAACAGGCTATTCCCAAGCGGCGCAGACCATGAACTGAGGACCTCCTTTACAAAGCCATCAACTTGGACAAAATCTTGAGGCATATGGTATTATCCTCAGCAAAAAATTAATGGGCTATAAAACTGCTCATAATTGGCCCTCATTTTGTCAAGAAGTTGACCCTGATGTGAATAATTGGATGATCCCAGAACTGCATTGTATGCTCAAGTCATCAGGAAATAGCTGAGGGTGAAGATAAACTCTGCCAGAAGATCACCATCCCAAAATATAGATTGCAGTAAAAATTTTGTCTCTTGTGGATCAAAAACGCAGCCAAAAGTGTCCACTGGAAGGATTGTTGAAGAACATAACTGATTTTTGTACCCCACTGATCCTTAAGTAGGCTCAACGGAAGGGTTGGTCTCCTCTTCAACAATAAGCCTGGGCTGATTAGACGTTATTTACGTTGGGACAGGAACAAGTTGACCCAACTGAGATTCTTGGAGGGAACCTACAAACATATGCATCTGCATAGTTCTGTATAATTGATTAAAATGATGACGGTGTTCAGGATCAAGAGAAGTGACGAAGCTGCAGTAGGCAGACAAGTACTGTTTACAGACATTGAAAATAACTTTGGAAAAATCAGTGTTTATGTTCCAGTCAAGTGGGGGAAATGTTAGATTTTAATGGTTGACTCAAAAATAAACCCTTTGAGAAAACCACCAATACTGATATATTACTCCTATTGATGGATCCTTTGATCCTTCCTAATTTATCTAAATAATCAGATAAATCAAATTCACCTCAAAACTGCCCTTATTGTGTCAAACGACCTGATTATTATAGCTAATAAAAGCTATGATATAATAATATTATGGTTGATTATGGGATCCACTTGGGTGAACCAAGTGAAGTTATGGCATAAACCTAATTGCATTTTTTAATTTAATGCAAAAACGATTAATGAGTTTAATCTATTATGTATGTCAATCATTGTAATTAGCACAATAGTACTTGCACATGGATGGCCCAAATAGGGAGTACCTAGTACTATCAAAAGGCCTGCTAACATTCCAATTAGGAATACACAATTATTTAAACTCCATATGATTTTTCTCCCCATTTATTTTATCTTTGTCAGCTGTATGATAAAACGTAATTGGGCTGGTTGAGAGGAAAATATACACCACTGATTTGCTAATACTAATCCTAAATTCTTCATGATTATGAAAAAATTAGTGTCTCCAATTGGGCTAAAACAGTTGTAATTTAGCTAATTCAGGGGCTGAATTAACTTGGTGATAATTTAATCACCACTGCCATAATCCATAGTAGATTTGCATGGTTTAAATGAATTCATCTAATATATGAGTATGGCCAGGTGATGCCCTAGAGGTATAAAATACTGGCGCCTGGACCTAAAATAAAATTATCATCTTTCAATATAATCATATTTCCATCTTATATCATCTTATATTAATTTGATCTTTAAATTAAGATGTGTAGACAAGCATTCAGGGGTTTGTAATTATTACCTGAGTCTGGATAGTTACTAATTAATGAGGGAAAAAACCTAGAAGAGACCAAAAGATTCGGGTATTATTGTTTAGCTTTGTGAGCTTCCAAACATTTAGGAAGTACCATAATACACATAGCATAATTGAGGATATATCAGCTGAAACTCTTCCCCACTATTGAAACAGAATTATTTTTAATAAGTGAGTAAATATTCAAAATCTCAAAAGGGTGGAGTCTAGAGTGACCATCTGTCTTTGCAAGGTATTGTTGTTATCTTGTAGAGCTTTACTTGGGTTTCAAGAACATAGATGGAAGCTTAGGTGGCTTGAAGTTCACATATTCCTTGACAGTCAGCTCCAGTGGTTTAGTGTGCTAGTTGTAGTTATCCTCAATTAACTTTCAGTAACAGTCTGGGCGCATTTGGAAGATCTCATCACATAAGTCTTGCTTGTTGTTGTTGAATTTTAAGCCTACTTCAATTGGGTTGGTTCTTCTTCTGAGATAAGTTGGAGTTTTTAGCGTCTTTTCTATGGAGACAGTAGACCAGACAATGACAATAGTCAAGATATATACTCCTTGAAAACGACGCTTCAAAGCTTAATCCTTCTGTCATTACTTGTATAATGGCCCATTGCCCTGATCCTTCTGATCCTAAGTAAATTCTCAACTTAATACAACGTAAAAGTATTAAATACAAAGAGTTTGTATTTAATTATGAACTTGTAGTAATAGATGATTGTCTAATATTAGTATCAACTTGAAGATAATTTATAGGGTTTGATGTTAACCACATATTACCCATGACACCTCATCTCTCAATGGCACTTAGCTAGAGGAACACATAATAAGTTCGTCTGAGGGTCTCCAATTCTTTCATCTCTGGGGCATCTCACACGGCCTCAGGGTCAGTGTCAAACTCATAAACTTATCAAGACAGCATTTCTGATGCACCTGCAGATAGCTGAACCTTTATTCCTCTCAAGCAATCAGTAGCACTTGCCAAGGCAATTTGTACCACGAATTAGTAATTAATTCAATTGAAAACTCAATTGACATTAAAAGCTAATTTTGACATAGACCAACAAAGCCCACAAGCTCAGGTCATTAAGCTGACTATTATTAAGTCTGACTTAACCAACAAAGCCCCCAGCCCATGTCATCATAAACAAATAAAATTAAGTGGAATTTCTAGGCTGCGGATCACAAGTTTTGGATATACTTAGGATATTTTTGGTCCATAATCACTGATAATTTTAATATGATACATAATGAATTAGCATCATCTAATATTATTATTCCCTTATCAAATTACCCAATAATTTAGGTCCAGTCAACATTTAACTGATGTCTTTGTAGGAAACTTTAGTGTGCTTTTAAATTGTGAGGACCATTTTGTTGATTGAGGAGACATTGAGTGATTAATTAGCTTTAATTTTACTGATGAAAAACAAGGCTTGCTCTATTTTAATCTTAAGGAATCTGATGTGATCATCTTTCTGCTTAGTAGATGAGACGTCAGTGTTGGTTGGGCATACTAGGTTATGGTTCAATTTGTTTGAGCCTTAAATTGGTATAGCTTTTCTTTAGCCAGATTTGAGGTTTTGGCCAGACATGTTATAAAGCTTCATGAGAGAATGCCGTGGTGCAGCTTAGAGAGGTTCATTATCCAAGATTTTATTTATTTGAGGCAAGCCAACCAGGGGACAAACACTACCAATATAGAGAAAGTATCAACATGAAACTTGAGCAGGGTCAACTCTGTTATAGAAAATTTTTACACCTATAGATTGGGACTCAGATTTTTCTGGTTGAATCATAGGTAAGGTTTTCATATTATTATATCTACTAACCGCTAATAGCTTCCTTCAGCTGGCACCCCAATCAATGTGCTAAGGGTGGGAATTGAACCCACAACCTTCAGGTTGGTAGCCATACGCCCTACTAACTCGCCTTTCACCCCCTGGCTCAATCTATAAAATAGCAGTTGTAAAAAAACTCTCTTTTGCTTTGACATCAAAATTAAAGCCAATTTGAATTATAAAAAGATCCAAGAGTTGTTGCTTGTCGGCGCTACAGTTCTCTTGACTGGCGCTGGGGTTTGAGGTGGCTCAAAGCTGGAAAATTGGAAGTGAGCAACAAAGAGGAAATGGAAAAATTAAGGTTAGTTTACCGAATATTTTATTAATTCAAAATGCTTCAATATTCATAGGGTGCGTGGGAACTTGATGCCTTCAGGATCTTTGGGTCCTCATCCAATCAGGATCTTTAGTAACCTTCTGGAAAGGCCTCCTTGAGGGCGTCCTCAATGGATATTGTTGCTCACCTGACTGAGAAGGTGGAAAGCCCGCTCCATGTGACTCAGTACTAGGTAAGGTTGATCCAGAAAAAGTTTTATCTTGGCTGGAATCGATGATTGACTTGGTATGGCCAGATTTGGAAGACAGAAATTTTAGAATATTTTTATCTCAAATCCTGACAAGGCCCCCTTCAAGATCCTGTCAGAGGGGGAGGTATGGCTGGAGGAACTGACCATGCACTTGGTTTACAATAGTCCCTTGCTTGGTATTGGCAATGGAGTATTTGGACTTCACCTTGTGTATCACTTTGTAGGGCCCAGACCACAGTATGTCAAGCTTGTTCTGTCGGCCTCCCAGTCAATGATGATAAAAGAGAATGAGGTCACCTGGTTAAAATTCTGGTAAGGAGGGTCATCTGAGATTCAATCAGGATGTCTCTCTTCCAGTGGTGATAACAATCCTTGAGTGGCTTGGGCTTGGAGCCGGACAATTTCATTGGCAAGGGCCCTCATATTTAAATTGGCATTCTCGGGAGTGGAGGCTTCAAACAGAGGCTGGATGCTACTGGGTAGTCGAGGGGCCCGCCCATATAGGGCTTCAAATGGGACATTTTGATAACACGGTGGTAGCTTACTTGGTATGCAAGCAGGGCGCTAGGCAAATAGTGGTTCCAGCGGCCAGGATCTGAGGCAGCCAACTTCCGCAGGATGGAGATGAGAGTTCTGTTAGCCCTTTCCACCGCCCCATTAGTAGAAGGGTGGTAGGGAGCAGCGAAACTCTGGGTGGTTCCAAATAGTGAAGTTAGCTCCTGTACTACCTGGGAGGTGAAGTTCAAACCATTTTCTGAGAGCAAGGTCTGAGGGCACCCATGCTGGGTGAAAATGGAGCAAACAAGGAACAAGGCGGTAGCCTTGGCCGTGGCTGCAGGAACTGAGATCGCCTAAACCCACTTAGTTAGATGGTCTAT
This sequence comes from Massospora cicadina, assembly GCA_022478985.1. Taxonomy (NCBI): domain Eukaryota; kingdom Fungi; phylum Entomophthoromycota; class Entomophthoromycetes; order Entomophthorales; family Entomophthoraceae; genus Massospora; species Massospora cicadina. The sequence goes on from JAKSZP010013139.1 coordinate 161,004, forward strand.
GGCAAGAATAATATACTTGTGACCATGTAGACCAGTGGGGAGGGGACCCACCACATCAATACTGATGACATTGAAGGGCTTAGTGAGCGCAACGATGGAGTGCTGATAGCGAGGGTTGACCCAGTCTTGGGATTGGCAGGTCATGCAGGCTTCCAAAACCTCTTGGATAGTTTTGACCATTTGGTCCCAGTAGCAGCGCGACTTCAGCCACTCATAGGTCTTCTTGACCGCACCATGCCCCACAGTAGAGTGGCCTTCCAGGATGATGTCAGTATGAGAGGAGGGTCAGATGTAGGGAAGCCACTTCTTGTTGACTCTCTTGTAGAGTAAACCATCCTTGATCTGAGTGTCTTGAGTCATCTGATGGAGTTTGGCTTGGACCTGGGGGATTCCAGCTCCCAACGTTCAGGATGCCCTATTAAGTCATAGAGCCAATCCTCCTCTGGTGTCAGGACTGCTAATACTGGCATCTGGGAGAGTCCGTCAGCATTCTGGTGAATAGCACTGGTGCGATGGACAATGGTGAAGTCGTAGCTTTGTAGTCATAGGGCCCACCTGGCCAGCCGTCCATCAGGGTCTTTCATTTGCTGCAGCCATCAAAGGGAAGAATGGTCAGTAATGATAGTAAAATGGGTGCCATAGAGGTAGGGCCGAAAATGCTTGATGGCTAAAAGTACGGCTAGGCATTCCCTCTCGGTAACGCTGTAGTTTCATTCAGCCTTTCTTAAGGTTTTGCTAAAATAAGATATGGGATGGTCAACCTGGTTCTCATCATGCTGAGCCAGGATAGCCCCCACAGCGACGTCGCTAGCATCTGTGAACAGCAAGAAGGGCTTGTCAAAATGGGGATGAACTAGAACAGGTTTAGTACATAAAGCTGTACATAGGGTGTTGAAGGACTGTTCCTGTTCAGGTTGCCAGTCGAATGGGACATTTTTTTGTAGGAGGTAGAACAAAAGCTCGGCCTGGTCAGCAAACTGGGGGATGAACTGACGGTAATAGCCCACCATACCTAGGAAGACTTGAATATCTCGTAGGCTCTGGGGGCGCGACATCTTCTCTATAGCATCGACCTTGTTGAGGATAGGTTGAATGCCACGCTTGGAGACCTTATGGCCTAGAAACTCTAGCTCAGGCTGGAAGAAGGAGCACTTCAAGAGCTTCAGCTTGATGGAGGCCTTCCAAAGATGCTCAAAGACTTCCTTAAGGTGGTTGACATGTCCATTAAAAGTTTGCAAAAAACGGTGATGTCATCTAGGTAGACTAGGACACAGGAGAGCTTCAGGTCCCCAAGGATCCCATCCATGGTGCGCTGGAACATGGCTGGGGCATTGCAAAGGCCTTGGGGCATCCTAGTAGGCTCAAACAGCCCTTCGTGGGCGATTAGAGCACACTTGGCTCGGCCTTCGGGAGCGAGCTTGACCTGCCAGTACCCACTGGCGAGGTCCATGGCTGAGAAGTACTGGGAACCTGCAAGCAGTCGGAGTGAGTCATCAATATGGGGCAGAGGATAGCTGTCCTTCTTGGTGATAGAGTTGAGTCATCAATAGTCCATCACCACCCGGTGCTTGCCATCCTTCTTTTGGACCAGCAACAGTGGGGAGGACCAAGGGCTACATGAGGGAACCAAGAGCCCCGCATTGAGCAGCTGTTTGAGTTCTACTGTGACCTGGGCCTCTTCAACCTTGCTCTTGCGGTAAGGCTGGGACCAAAATGGGGGCATCCCCAGTTTCTACATGGTGGAGGACTCCGTTTATCCTTCCAAAGTCATAGGTCGAAGTGGAGAAGAGATCCGAGTATTCCTCCAGGAGCTCCTGAACCTTAAGTCACTGATCGTCAGAGAGGTCCTTTCCTATGTTAGCGTCGACCAAGTTAACTGATGATGGCGACTCCAAGCCAAGGTCCCTCAATTCCCCAAAGCTTCAGATGTCAGCAACAGCCCCCATTGGTAACAAGTGAATGTAAGCAGCGGGCTGGCTAGGTCCTATAACTTTTGGTTTGTCAGTCAGGTTGGCTAGCAACACTGATATTGACCCATCGTACGCTGGATCAAGGATTCTGGGGCAGTTCAGCACTTCCTTGGGAGATGGGTTATCTAGACCTCAGACCTCCAGTAAATACCCCGAGGGAATGTTAATGTGGACCTGGGTGTCGACAATGACCTGGGATTTTGGGGGCACGGTAGTGGTCTGGGGCAAGTAAATCGGCATCCCCTCAGATCCATCCACAGCAGGAGGGGGTAGCCGGACTCAAGAGCCCCAGACGTGGTACTCAAGCTGATCAATTCGTCCTTCAGTTTCCAGTAGGCAGGCTTGGGCCTTGACATCCACCCTAGAGTCATGGGCAGTTTCAAAAACCAGAGGGACTCAGTGTCCTAGAAGGGAGAGGAAACCACCGTCATAGTGGATAACAGCCAAATAGTCTTGAAGAAACTTGGTTCCAAGGAGTAGATCATAGCTGGTGTTGTCTAAAGTGATGACAGTTGTATCCAAAGCGAGCTTTCTGAACCAAATCAGGTGAGAAGAATAGGCCCCTATGGATCAGGTGCACTGGGGGCCAGCTGTGCCATACTCCATGTAGTGCGGCATGTAGGGGGCAACCTTGATGCGATTCATCATCTTGGAAGAGATAACATTCACGGGGGAGCCACTGTCAATTATGGCATAAATTGGAATCTTGTGGACCCGGATGGCAACTCGGGTGACTAAACTTCCAAACTGAGGCGGCAACGTAAGGAACATAGGAGAATCATCAGAAGAAGAGTAAGCAGTATCAATGTCTTTATTGTCATTAGATACTGCGGCTACTTCTTCAGAGTTATTGGCTTCTGGTTTGTGCGTAGGGGTTATTTGAGGCTGGACAGGGGTGTCAGCATGGAGCGCCTTGTCTTTCATGCTGACTGCCCTTTTCCCGCCTCTTCAGCTAGACGTTTCCAACAAGTTTTGGTGCTATGTCTAAAGCCAATGCAATGGGTGCACCGCGGTCAAGGGTTTTTTGATTCTCAACTACATGGACTCTAGGGCAGTTAGAGGGACCTGTGGGCGCAGCTTTAGAGTTTAGGATCGTGGCAGGGATCTCGTTGAGGGCCTCCTTGATCTCTCTGATACAAGTGAACCCATTCTTCTGCCCGATCATGTGCATCTGGACCTCGGGATAGGAGCCCAAGGTGGAGATGACAGCGGTAATGGCGTCATCCAGTGTGATACAGCTTATCATAACCAAAGGTTGAGCCTGAGCGTAGAACCAGTTGGCAAACTCCATAGGGCTTTCTGCTTTGTTAAGTCGAATGCCCATGAACGCTTGCTTCTGGTTGGCCAAAGTTTGGTTACTGCCAAACTCTTGGATCAGGGCGGTGCGTACTTATTCCCAGGTGTTACACTCCTTCAGATGGGGAGTCATAATTTCCTGGACGGTACTGTCTAGGCATGAGTATATGTGCTTCACCTTTTGTCAGTCGGTGGCCTCCTCCATGGAACTCTCATAAGCATACAAGAAGGAGGCAATGCTCTCCCGCCTGGGGGTGAACTTCTCATTGAAGCTAGGTTTAAAGTTAGCAACAATAGGAGTAGAGAGGGTGTTAACGCCTGGGATAGGCGTCGGCTCTGAGATCTCCATTTCTGCATACTCTCATGGAGCCCTTTGGTCTAGCCACCTCCGCAACCCTTCTAAGTCTTCTTGGATATATTCCCAGTTTTGACTGAGGGTGGAAGCGGACGCCTTGCTAGCAACCTGCTCCTTTAAGGACTGAATTTTGACATTCTGTAGTTGGAGCTGGTTTTCAATGGTGGCCAACTGGGTTTTGAACCCGCGACAAGTCATTTCTAGCTGGGAGATGCGAGCATCAGTGAGCCTTGTGAAAGTGCTGAGGTTATCCATCTCATCCGATAACACTTTGATGGAGACCCTGGGGTTAAGGGGAACACCGTCCGTGCAAAGCTTGCATCCCAAGGCCACCTGTTGGATCTGGTCCCGCAGGGTAGCCAGAGCAGTTATTAAATCCTTTCTCCAGGGGTCTTCAGGTTCAACCGAGGTGGGGGTGCTGGAAGGCCCTTTGGGTCCTGCTGGTCCCTGGCGCCCCTCAGTACCTTCTGGCCCCCTAGGCCCTTCTGGTCCAGCAGCCGCGGGGAGTGGTCATGAGAGGCCAGCTCCCAGTAGCGCTGCTGTAGTGATCATAGCGATTCTTCCACTTGTTGCAAATGTTGGATCCACGTCGCTTCAAAATGCTGGGCATTTTAGCGAAACTGCTCCTTGAGGTAGCTGGAAATGCCGCTATCTATTACCACTAGTTGGTTGCAGATTTCATTAATTAGCTGACGGTTATTGAGGATAGCTTTGCGATTGTCATGCACAAAGGAGGAGGCTGCATCGTAGAAGTCAACCATATATGAATGCAAATTTTGGGTGAGCCCTAGGTGCTGGGAGACCTCCTGATGGTGTAATCCTATGAGCTGGAGGAGGTGATGAATTGTGGGATGAACAAAATTACAAAGGTAGCGATTGGGTCCCAAGGTAAGCTCCCCAGCAGGTAATGCAGCTGAGGAGTATAAGTCTCACATCGTGGACAGCACAGCGGAAGTGTGGGAGCGGCTGGAGCGGACACCCTCAGCGTAGATGCCAAGGATTAGTTGTTTGATGACATTGTGGGAATGTTTGAGCTGAAGTTGGTATTGGCCCCCATCTAAGGAGGGCAGCGAGAATTGGAAAGCAGTGCGGAATTTGAGCCTTTCCAGCTGTGAGGGCGGTGTTGCAAATTGGGAAGAACTAACCCATTGAGAAACGCTCCTTGATTGACCAGTCACTTGGTCTTCAGGGTTGCTGTTGGTTTCCATTTTGTGATCGACGTTTTCACTGGGTCAGCTCGGAGCCCCCTGTAGTGAGCACCACTTTGTCAGCGCTACAGTTCTCTTGACTGGCGCCGGGGTTTGAGGTGGCTTGAAGCTGGAAAATTGGAAGTGAGCAACAAAGAGGAAATGGAAAAATTAAGTTTAGCTTACCAAATATTTTATTAATTCAAAATGCTTCAATATTTATAGGGTGCATGGGAACTCAATGCCTTTGGGATCTTTGGGTCCTCATCCGATCAGGATCTTTAGTAACCTTCTGGAAAGGCCTCCTCAAAGGCATCCTCAATGGATATTGTTGTTCACCTGACTGAGAAGGTGGAAAGCCCGCTCCATGTGACTCAGTACTAGGTAAGGTTGATCCAGAAAAAGTTTTATCTTGGCTGAAATTGATGATTGACTCAGTATGGCTGGATTTGGAAGATGGAAATTTGAGATGATTTTTATCTCAAATCCTGACACTGCTCAATCAAGCCAAAAACTTACAAATGTCAATGCTTTTGAAGCCTTCTGCCCCAGCTTGGGGCGGTGTGCCGCCATCTGGCATATTTTTGCCAGTGCTGAAGTGCGCCCAGGCTGGCTCTGCTACCCCCTAATGCTACCAGGCGTTATGTCCCCCTCAGTACTTGTCCCACTATCTCGCAAGTTCACGGGTGGTGCTCCCATGGAGCAATTTTCATTTCATCCTTCAGGTCAAATATGGGAACTTCTTTCCATATGCAAGACCAGCCATCATCAAGATGGCCACAGCAGAGTTTAAACATGTTGGCTACATAGATTTCCACCCTTTTAAGGGGGTTTCAACCTCAGTTTCTGTTCTGAGGCTGATGCAATGGCAGCATCTAAGCTGCCATTAATTTTTAGAAAAATTCCGCTCCATAATGTTCGCACCTGTCTCCCAGATGAAGCCACTTTGGTGGTCCAGTTCACCAGATTGCCCTCCCACCTTTCCCCCAAACGCCTTTGCCACAATCTCAATGTGGGTTTGGCCATTTTATGGTGCAGACCTCATGCTGCAATTTGTGGTTCCAAATGGAGTGGATCATTTGGCAGGGCTTAATGCCTTTGTGACAATCCACCTATCCCATTATGACACCCATCTTGAAAATCATCCTCATGCAGTGATCAGATCTGCCCCTGATCACCCATTCTGGGTGCACGTTGAGAATGACCGTGCTATTTGCCCCTTGTACTTCTCGCTTGATCACTCAAAGTGCAAGTGCCCTACAGCTTCCACCTCCGCCGCTTTTGCCACTCCCCTCCATCATCAGCTCGGCTGCTGCCATGCCCAATCTTTCTAGATGGGGCTCAATTCTCCCACCCTTAACCCCAGCAAATTCTGGCATGGCTTCCAAAGCTGCAGCCAATCAAAATTCTAAATCTTATAATAATTTGGTCGAGTTATGCCAACCTGAGCCAATGGCTGAGACAGTTTCAGCTGAGCTGCCATGGTTGACAGTTTTCAGCCAATCATGTGTGGCCAATTTTCCAACTTTGGTGGCTGGGCCAGCATTAGCTGAGTCAAATCCTTTCAAGGCTCTTAAATGAGTTGACAAAAATGACTGATCATATACTGTTAAACCGGATTTTGCATTGGAGGAGTTTTTCATCAATCCTCCCAAATTGCGTCCCACCTTTTTCGCCATAAAAATGGTTTTCCAATTTATAAGAATATTAATAAAATGGAAGTTGAGGCTGCAGCTGCCCTTGCCAACACCCTACTTTACCAGCAACTTCATGCGGAATGGAGCCCCTGGTTGAGGGTATTCCAATCCCCAATTTACCGCATAATTTTGAGGAAGAGGCAAATATGAGATTGAGGAGCTGGATTTTGGTGTGAGCTGCACCTGCATTGATGTAGCAAAACATCTCTTTTTGACCTTAATTACCCTGAAGCCTGTCAGCGCATCAAGTCATTTACTTGTGTGCCTGCTCTCATTAATTTTGCTGAGCATTAACTTGCTCAATAAGTTGAGGCAATGGACAATGCTGGCCTCATAAACGAAGAAAACCCACAACTATACCCCCTTATGCCCCATGTTGCTGATGTTCTCACCCCAATGCTGTCTGCCATGGTCTTCCAGCTAAAGCGGACGCTGGACAAAAGTTTCCCAAAGTTTTCTCCCCTTCTGATATGGCTTCCTAGGCTGTTAGCTAAAGGTGCCATATAAGAAAAATTTTTAATTCTAATAATCCCTTTGTTTAGCCCATTTGCAAATAAAGGTGCGTGGCAGCTTCCCATTTTTGGGTTGGTCACCACTAGTGCTAAAAGAAGATAACAGTTGTAAATTTAGTGGCATAAAGGGGCCTCATGTAATGAACAGCAATTATAAGAATTCTGGCTAGTTTGATTGCTATATTGGTGCTAATCTAGAACTCCCACAATATGACAGGCGCGGTATGCTTGGTACTTTGCATCTGCCTCCAAGAGAGGAGGCTAAAGTTGTCCTTTTAAGTTCACAAGACTTATCTCTTAATGGAAAGGAAGATATTAAGTAGATAGAATTAGGTTAAATTTATCCCTTTATTTCATTGTACTAAAACACCTATAATATTTAAATACAATAAGTTTATACAAAGTAATAAATTCATGGATCAAGAATTAGTCGGATACAAAATGAATTGATTTTAATGGCATGTTGTCTTATTGATAATGCATAACTCTGATGCACCATGATATAGGTAACAGTTTAGAGTGTTAATTTACCAGCTGAGCAATAATTTCAATCATATCGTTAAGTTTAAATTAGATTTTAAATATCATAATAATCATTTATGTTTCAGATTGTAATGTATACTTTGGAATAAATGGAAGAAGTTTTAACTAATCAGAGTTTTGAACAAGGATCTACTTCATCAAAACTTCTTTGGGTATATCCAAATAGTCATAGATAAGATAATTAGATTAAATCTCATTAAAACTGGGCTCCTGCCAATTGGAAGCAAGGTAGTTGACATCACAAGTATCATAAATTGTATATTCACTTACATTAGCTAATCAGGTATGAGTAAATATTTGCTCTCTTTATAACCCCTTGAAGCCTATAAGAATGCCTAATTTAAGCTCAAAGACTATTTTTAAATTAGTGTTAGTGTTAATATTATATATATATAAATAATAATCAGTAAGGTTTCCCAAAAGGTAATTTTGGGAGAGGAATCTGGTGTAGGATCAATGCTTCAGCATTATTCACTAAAGAACAGATATAGTAGTATCCAACAGCAAATATCAATCTGTATATATAATGCTATAACATATATTTGGATCTATATTCTCACATGTTCTCTACAGTTATTTTAGGACTATAATAGCATAAGTATATATAATATCTAATATCTGTTAATTCTAGCAAGGATAGTGTGTCTTGATGATTAGTGCTATTCAAAATTCAGTATGGTAATTTTTTTACCAAGGAAAGCCAACCAGGGGATGGACAATAGTGAAACATAAACTCCAGAATAAATCAACCAAAACAAAACTGAACGCCCTAAACGATCAGTGGGAAATGTAAAAGAAACAAGAAACAACCTACCAGGTGGCACAGCAGTGAGCCGTTTATCCCTCCATGGTGGAGGGAGAGGGGTGATCAGGCGGATTATTTATATTGATTTCCACATAGAAGAGGCGGGCCAATGCTGATAGAAAAGGGTTGGGGCGTCCACTGGATGAGGGTTGAGGTGGTTCGGGTAATCATTGAGCTCAAAAATTTGTGCCTGAACTATAGCCTCTATGAGTTTGGCCATGTCGTGCTCAGCTTTGATGTGGGTATCAGGAAGTTGGGTGAATTTTGCGATGTTGGCTCTTGTTACACGTGTGGATGGGGAAAATTATGCCAGTTCAGCGTCATGTTTGACAGCGTTGGTGGCAGTTTCAGCTAGGCGTTTGATTTCCTCTTTTGCAACTACAGGGAAATTGTGAGGGAGATGGATGTTGTGCAGCCCTTTTTTATATTCAGCGACAGATTTTGCCATGGCTTCAAAAGGTGGTAATTTTTGGGTGAGGCCACTTTGGCCTCAGCAAGCTGGTAGTCGCTTTGGTACAGGATAGCATTTGGTTTGGGGACATATTGTTTGGGCAGGGATGGGGCATCAAAGTCTGAATTCATAAAAGGCTCTAGATCGATTGGTTTGGCTGGAGGTGGGACAAACTCACCAGATTTGGTCACTTCATCCAATATGTTCCAGGGTTTTTGGTTGATTTGGATTGATTCAGTGATAGGTGGCTGTGGTTGGGTAAGTTTTGAGGTGGAGGTTTTCTTGGAATTAACATTGGTCCAAGCCTACACCCAATTGGCTGGCATGGGTGTGAATTGGCCAGCTTGGGTTTGAAGTGCTTGTTTTTGCTTCTGATTTGAGTGCATGGCCTGTGGGGGTGGGGGCAGCCAAAATTTCCGCAAGAACGCTGTTGGTGTGGCCTTATGGGTGGAGCTGGCCATGTTCACAGGGTGTGAATTATATTGACATACCTTTTTGTATGTTCCAATTCATAGCAAAAGGGGCAAATTATGTGACCATTGTCAGTGTGGGCCCAGAAGAAATGGTCAAGTGTGGATAGGACATAGGCACGCAGTGGAATGTGCTGGGCCATGTTCAGCTGGTGTGGGGTAATGTTGGCCATTGCCTGAGGTGCCGCAAGGTGTTCAGCACCACTTGGGACAATGAATTGGAGGATAGGGTTTTCGCCATAAGTAAATCCTGACATCAACTCATAAAGTGTTTGAGGGGGAAGGTGTGAGGGGAGGTTCGCAAAGGTTGCCACTAGTGTGGTATCATCTGGGAGGCGTGTTTGGGTGGTGGTAATGGGAGTGTTTTTATAAAAGTTAATGGTGTAACTGCTGCAGCTGCATGCTCTTCAGTGGGGAATCCAGTAGTGAAATAGCCCTTGTAAGGGTGGAAGTTAATAAACCCTGCTGGCTTAGAGGTGGCCGTTGCCAGCTCAATAATCACTTTGTTGGTGTATGGAAAGAGATGTCCAAACTTGATGCGGAGACAAAAGTGAATATTGGATTGGGGTAGGGCTAGGGGTTTGGGGCAGGTTGGGTGGGCTTGTGTGAGGTGGAGTTCCAAGTCTCTTGGAGGGACGTAGCAGCCAGATGTATTTGGCAGACTGGATGAGCCAGTACGCAAGCGTTTACCTGCAAGGCAGTAAACGCTTGCTGGTGGAGCACCTCTGCCCCACACTGAGGCAGCAGGTGGTGGGTCTGAGGACATAAATTTTATAATTGGTGCAGTGAGGCGGTGGTGAAAATTAACTTGTTTTTCTAAAATTGCTCAAAGTCAATGTCAAGCAGAAAGAGGAACTTAGTATGGTACATTTTTAATCTATATTATATCATTCCTTCTTATACCTATAAGATATACAAAAAGTGATTATCTCAATGCCTTTAGGTTATATGCCTATGTAGCTGTTATAAATTTGGCGTTTTTGTTGAGATACGCCATAATCAATATTTGCGCAGGGTTTGACCCACTGAGCAATAGGACCAACAATATGAGGATCGTTGCCCTTGAAACAACAGAAATGAACTTTATTAATAATATGAAGCACTTGCCCCCAATATAATTCTTTATTTGATATAATAAATACAGCTGATCCTCACTGTTTCGCCCACTCTAAAACTATTAACAACCTAACCTCCTTGATCATCTCATCTTGCTTGTATGGTAGCAACTTTAGATGGTACCACTTTCATGGCTTAGTAATTCACTTCGCCGTATCTCATTGGTTCCACCAATTCTTTATTCATTAATTTAAGATCGCCCAATTTGGCCAATTTCTCAACAACCCAATATCACCTCATTTTGAGGCGCTCAAATAATCATACTCATAACAACTCGGCAGATTCCATCCGTTCCACCATACTGACTTAGGGCTTATCATCCAGTCATATTGGAATTGCGACATTACCCCCTCCTTGACTGGATTATAAGGCTCCCATTGCTTATACACCTGGAGAAACTTCGCATGCACTCAGTTGATGATCTGACCGCTAGTGGGGTCCTTGATAGTATATACATCTAAACTGTCTTCTCAATGACTTTGAATGGCTCAATCCAGATACTGGCCAGCTTGTGCTTCTGGATGAACCATGTTGATCATGGAATAGGACCATGTCGCCATTTGAACTGTGCAAGGCCACTTCGCCATATCTGATTGGCAGTCTGGCTTTTGATTTTCTTGGCTAAGCTGAACGAGTACGCTTCAGTTTGTAATTTAATCAGCGTATAAGTTAGGATGGTCAAATAACATTGCGGATCCATTCTGCCAGTGTCCTCTACACAGGCATACAGAAGTGTGGGCAGAGCGGGGTGCCGTCCATAAAGCAATTGGAATGGGATTTTCCCCGTGGAAGAATGGTAACTAATGTTGTAGGCAAACACCGCGGTAGAAAGGAGGGTACTCCAATCAGAGGGCCTATCAGTGACCAACTTCTGGAGAATGTTCACCAGGGTCTTATTAACCCGTTCAACCATTCTGTTGGACTCAGGGTGATATGGAGTGGTTAGAACCCCGCGGATGGCCATCATTTCGTTGAGTTTGGGAAGTATGTGAGAGGTGAAATTAGTGCCGTTGTTGGTAAGGATAAACTGCGGGCAGCTGTGATGCTAAATGATGCATTCCATTACAAACTTAGCCACAGTAACCGCGCCCAGATCCCAAATGGCCCGTGCCTCAACCCACCTGGTCAAGTGGTCAATTGCCACCAGGATATACTTGGACCAGTTAGCTTTAGTTGGCAGAGGGCCGATGACATCAAGCGAAACTGTATGCCAAGCAAAGTGCAGCTTTACTAACTGATATGAGGTCTTCCGGTGAAATGGCTTTTCCACTTGGCACTGGTGACAGGAGGAGATAGTATCAAGAACATCAAAGTTCATGCTTTCCCAATAATACTGAGGTTGCAATAATTCCAGTGTCTTGCGCACACCACCATGCCCAACTGCCCTATGTGCGCTCATGATAATGTTAGGCTGCGTTGAGGGTCATGGAAAATTCACCGTGGAATCACCAATCCACTTATACAACTCACCATTCTGCTGGAAAGTATTGGCTCTCATTTCATTCAATGCCTTGATGACTTGGGGCAGCTCATCATCGTACTTTCTGCTGAGCATCTTGTCATACATAATATCGCTCAGGTCCGCCGTAACTGCAATAGTTGGTAGCCTCAACAAGCAATCAGCATTCTGGTGTTTTGCTCCTGGTCGGTGAAGGATCTCAAAGTTGTAAGCCTGTAGTTTAAGGGCCCATCATGCTAGATGACCCTCAGGCTTCTTAAGGTTCTGCAGCCAGCATAACGAGGTGTGATCCGTTACAACTTTAAATTTTACACCATGCAAATATACTTAAATTGCTTGTAAGCATAAATCACTGCTAAGCACTCCCACTTGGTCACAGTATAATTTTGTTCATGGCTATTCAGACTTCAACTGCAATATGCCACTGGGTGCTCCTCCCCCTCATCATCTTTTTGAGACAGAACTGCCCCCACAGCGGAAAGAGATGCATCCATCTGTACAATAAATTCCTTCTCAAAATTTGGGTAATGTAGCACTGGCGCCTCAATCAACGCTGTTCAAAGAGTATCAAAGGAGCGTTGACAGTGTTCCGTCCATTCAAACGTGACATCCTTTTTTAATAACTCAAACAGCAGTCCTCCAATACAACTAAAGTTAGGTATGAAGCGGCAATAGTAGCCAACCATCCCTAAAAATACTTGTATATCTCATTTACTGCTTGGTGTAGTCATCTTCCAAATGGCCTCCACCTTAGCTGGTTGAGGCCTCAGCCCTGTTGCATCAACTACAAACCTGAGGTACTCTAGCTGATCCTTGAAAAAGTGGCATTTCTGGGGCTTGATTTTGATGTTGGCCTCAGCCAACCAGCGGAATACCTCTTCCAAATGACTAAGGTGCTCAGAAAACGTGCAGGAGAAAATGTTAATGTCGTCAAGGTATACAAGAATGCATGACAACTTCAAGTTGCCAAGGATAGTGTCCATCGCCTGTTGGAAAGTAGTAGGGGCATTACACAGCCCTTGGGGCATATGTGTCAGTTGAAAAAGCCCTTTTGACGTGATAATGGCGCATTTCTCCTGTTCCGCCGCAGGTAACTCAATCTTCCAATAGCCAGATATTAAATCCATTGCAGAGAAGTAATGAGCTCCCCCAACTGGTCCAACGCATCATCAATCCGTGGCAAAGGATATGAGTCTTTTTTTGTAATGCTGTTGAGCTTGTGGTAGTCTATTACTACCCAGTTAGTACCATCCTTCTTTTTGACAATTAGGACAGGGGAAGCCCATGGGCTCTTTGATGGTTCAAGCATTCCTTGCTCCAACAGTTTATCAATTTCTGCTGTGACAACTTCTTCCGCTGCTCTAGATCAGCGGATTGGTGAGATCTGATGGGGGGATGATCTCCAGTGTCCACTCAATGGATCACTCCTTGGGCGCACCCCAAATCATGATCATCGACAGCAAAGATCTCTTTGTATTTTTGGAATAAGGCTTCCGCTTGATCCTTCTGATCTTCTGTTAACCCCATTAAATTTTCACGCGGTACAACTGCCATTATGCCAGGCTGTGTTTTGACGGGCAGACCAAATTCATCCAGTGAACCAAACTCATGAATCCTAAGGACCTCCTCAACTGGAATGAAATGGAGGAATGCAACTACTTGGTGTTCAGCGGATTTTCATTGGTTTATCCTGAAGATTCGCTACCAAGACCTTGATCTCCCCATGCCTTGGAAGTATAATGCCAGGGGCCATGTGGGGCTCGAGCCATGATTTTTGATAAGGCCCAATGACCTCCCCATATAGCCCAGCAGGCACTTCCACCTCTAACTCAGTGCTTATGATTGCTTGGTGTCCAGAGGGAATAGATATAGGGCCAGCAGCTCTAAGCGGTAGCCCTTGATATTCATAAATTTGGGTAGGAAGGGCTTGGGTCTTGCTTTTTAATTGATGATAGCAAACCAAAACCACCCCATCACCATATGCAAGATTAACTTGACTCATGTGTACAGGATCCTTTGGCATTCCGCTGGAAGTGAAGTAGATTGTGATCCACTGCCCCAGAATTTCAAATGTCTCTGCTGATCATATCAACAACAGCTCCAAAGTGATGCATAAAAGCGGTACCAATTAACAGGTCATAATTATTTTTTGGTAACACTATAGCTGGGGCTAAAATGACAATTGACCCAAACCGCAAAGGTAGTGCACTGTATGCTCCTTCTGAGACTGTGCTTTCTGCACCTGCGGTCCCATACACCATACGGTGCTCTACATCAGGCTTTAATGCTAACTTTGACACCAACTTTGAGGACACTATGTTGATTGGGGCACCTGTATCAATTATTGCGCAAACTCAGGTTTTTGCTACAACAGTGTCACAGTAGGTACACTCAGAGTAAGATGCATCTGATTGTTTTAAAACATGGACATTTAACTGATCTCTTTTTCCAAGGAAGCTCATAATACCCTTCCCCACTGTAGGGTATTCTTTAACAATAGCGTCCACAGGGAGGGCCACGTTTACCCCTTTTAAGAGAATCGCATCAGCTAATGGATCTGGTTCATTGGTAGGAAGGTAATCAAACAATTAGAAAGCATACAGTTTTGGGTGCTCCTGGGAGCCTGCTTCTGCCATGTCCATGAATTGAGTTTGTGTCAGCACATTTACCCCTCCAACCGGCTGCTGGTATAGAAAAGCATCATCATACCAGGAAACATCCGCTAGCTGTGTAGGAATAGGTTCAGGTGGGACGTTTTGAGTCAGAATAGCGGAGGTAGAGAGTCCCATCTCTACTCCGCTCTGATTTTTCCCTGATTATACTGCTCCCACGGTAGGTACTGAACCCAACAATTATGACAACTCCTAGCCAGGTGCCCAGGGCGACCGCACAAAAAGCAATTAACCCTATGAGACCTGCGTCCTTGAGTGTTGTAAAATGGGCCACCCAAAAAGGTGGACTGGTATTGAACAGTGTAACCAGGCCCATCCTGGGAGGTGAACTGCTGTTGGCAACTTGGTTGAAAATGAGGCTGGTGATGATAATAAGGCCAGGGAATGCCAACCGGGCGCTGAACAGGGAGGGATGATTCCTCCATATAAACAAGGCTAGCAGCGGAGGCAATAGGGTTCCGCTCTATACTGGGTGGAGGGAAGGTAGCAGATAGCCAGCGTAGAATTTGAACAAGTTTAAGCAAAGGTACGTCAACCTCTAAATATGGAGCCAAAGCATTAAAAGCTCTCAGTATGGTTTCACAGCAGAGGTCAACGCTATGCTTATGTCACATTCAGTTAAAACTCCTGCCCCAATTAACACATGGGCTTCTGCTGAGAATTGATCAGCAAACGCAGTGAGGGTCTCGTTATGTTGAAACCCAATGGTTAAAAACTCAGCCTTCCATTGTGCCATTTTTGAAGTTCCTCCAAACAACCACAGCACAGTATCCTTCACTTCTTGATAGGTAACAGAACTGTTTGGAAGATAGCAAGTAACTTGGTCGGCGCTTTCAACATCCAAAGTGGACATTAGTAATTTGGCTTTACGCCGATCTGAAGCTCCTTCTACTTCAAACTCGAATCGTTTAAAGAATCCATGGATGTTTCCATCACGGTCAAATGGAGGCAGCTTGTCAATACAACATTCTTGCAGAAACTCCTTTTTCCAATTGAGCACAGCGTACAGGGCAAGCTTGAGTTCTGCATATTCAACAGTTGCAATGTGTTGAGATGATTCCTTAGTAAGCAAGCCAGATATGACATGACTAGCAACTGAGGAGCGCTTATTAGTCTATGTGATTGATCAATGGGCCCCCTGTAGTGAGCACCACTGTTATAAAATTGGCATTTTTGTTGAGATACGTCATAATCAATATTTTCGCAGGGTTCATCCCACTGAGCAATAGGACCAACAATATGAGGATCGTTGCCCTTGAAACAACAGAAATGAACTTTATTAATAATATGAAACACTTGCCCCCACTATACTTCTTTATTTGATATAATAAATACAGCTGATCATCACTGTTTCGCCCACTCTAAAACTATTAACAACCTAACCTCCTTGATCATCTCATCTTGCTTGTATGGTAACAACTTTAGATGGTACCACTTTCATGGCTTAGTAATTCACTTCACCATATCTCATTGGTTCCACCAATTCTTTATTCATTAATTTAAGATCAGCCAATTTGGCCGATTTCCCAACAACCCAATATCACCTCATTTTGAGGCGCTCAAATAATCATACTCATAACAACTCGGCAGATTCCATCCATTTCACCATATTGACTTAGGGCCTTATCATCCAATCATATCAGAATCGTGACAGTAGCCTACAAGCTTATAATACTAGCCTAGATCATTTTAGTATAATGTTTAAATTTTAAATTGTATTTGATGTCTATCTGCCATACTATGCTATCAGTAAGATCTTTGAATAATAGCTATAAGTGTCATACAATTACAAGTCCAATATTGTGAGAAGAGTGTTTTGAAGGTAAATAATAATATTAGCTAAAAGAACCTGGCCAATTCTTTTATGAAACCCCTATAAATTGTGGTAATAATTATATTACTTCTTGGCTAAATGACATGAGTTCAAGTAGTCAGGTTGCACCAACCATGTGGCGAAATCAGGGGAGTACGTCCAAGGTTCCTCCTTGAGCCACTTACAGTTTACTTCACACCCCTAGGCGGAGAGCACCCCCTTTTATAGAGTTGGAGGGGGTCCTGCAAGATGAAAATATTATTCGCCCATTGATTGGGTTAAATACATTAATTCTTGACTAACAGACTTGCTCTACCTAGTATTAACCCTTTATTGGCCGTTCCATTGAAGCAAGGAAAGAATCAAGAGTTCCAATAGGTTGAAACCCTATAAACCCTAATTTAAATGCTCATAGATTATTATAACTTTCTCATCCCTCTCAATTAAAGCCTCAGATTTTTTAAATACTAAGAAGTGACATATTTATAAGGTTCTTTTTTGACCCTGTTGCTGTAACTAATAAAATTAATATAAAATCTTCTCTTTTTATAGATTAAAATTTTAGTTTATCTTAAAGATACTAAATAAATCCCCTATATTCATAAAGATTAGCTGAGAGTTTCAAAACTCCTGCTCTGCAAAATTGTTGAATCCTGTGCAAATAGCACCAGCAGGCGTTAGTAACGCCAGGAATTTGGCAAGTTGTGCTCACTACAGGGGGCTGTACACTATTAAACAAACTAGTAAAAATAAGGTCGGTGGGGATAGTAACTCTCACAACCTTCCTGTAGACCTTAGTCCCCAGCTAGCTACTCTGTAAAATCAGTTAGTCAGTGCTTTGTCTCGCCTTAAAAGGCTTTAGCAGCACTCTTTCCAAGTCCCTTATTGGGCCTCCCATAGTATCCATAACCCCTTATTAAGGGCAAGTTTATTCCATGAGAAGAAAATATTTTATCCACTCTCTTTATGTATGAAGCTGCTATGGAAGGAGCAACTGACCATTTTAAAATTAAGTATATCCTTTCCTGATGAAGTCAAAATGGCTCAGGAGATAGTGGTTCCACACATGGACACACTCAGCACCTGGGTGAAGGTTAAAAAAGCACTTATGAGGCCTTTTGTTCCTCCACAGAGTTTGAATAGGCAAAAGCAGACCTTTATGTACCTTATCCTGAAAGAGGGAGAAACAGTCTCCTTTTTTGTTAAGAAGTTTTACAGAAAAGCTCAACTTCTACTGCTTGCATAAATGATACCATTAGACAATGCATTGCGGCTAGCTTAGCAAGATAAGCGTCCCATAACTCTTTAACAATGTATATCTCTTCAGATAAGTGCTCTTTCCAAAATTTGTGAGATATCAAGGAGGCCTTGTTAGCGGTGGCTACTTTTATGAATTTGACCCTACACGAGAAGTTCTGGGGCAAGCATCTACTCTGACCACTCTAGCCTTTTCTACGGCTGTCACCCTCTGGAAACCTGCTACTGGAGTGTAGCCGCCACAAAATGCTTCCCCATCCCATAAAGATAGCTTGAGGATAATGACCGTGGCGGGGCAGTGCTCCCCTCTGTTTTCAGCTCAAAAGCCAGTTGGTGAAGGCAGTCATCCCTTTGCCTTGCCCCTCTTTTCTCCAGAGCGGCCTTCCCAAGTGGTTCCATTGTACCGTACTTCCAATATGCTACCTCTATCTCCCTCACCCGCTCCTCTGGTCATCTCTAGTCTAAAACTAGTAGCCATGGGGCAGCCCAAATCCCCTACATCAAAGTCTCAATACAGAGCTGCAACATTTACAGCATCTTCTCCAAAAACTAATAGGGTAGATGAGCGCCCCCAGGATCTCTCCTGCAACAAAGGAATCCCTGAACTTACCTCAAAACCAATGGACTCCCTGACGTGCATTGATAACCCCTCTGATGATGAGTCTGAAGGGGGTTGTGAAGATTTTGGCTACTATGTGTAAGGAGCTCCAGGTGAAATGGAGGTACCTGACAGGTTGAACCTGGAAAAAAAGGATATTATCATGGAACCTGCTGATTAAAGTAATACTGGGCTTCCAATATGGATGTGTAACAACCCAGTGGAAATCCCAGAATGACAATGGCATAGCAGTTCTTATCACTTTTAGAAGTGTTCCCCTATGATTCTTGTGAGAGAAATAAAAATTCAAGAACATACCAAAGGCCCCCATGGCAAACCAAATGGTTGCAATGGGGCAACCGCAGGTCTTGCTGGGACATCTCCCAAGGGTGTGAGAGGCAAGGAAGATGACCAATCCTTCTGGGTTTGCAGTTGGTAACTTTTGGGCTCTTCATCCAGATTTTCTGGTTCAATTTCATCATAATAAATTATCTTAAAGTCATTTGAATTTTTAAGAATTTGGAAATGCTGATTGGGTTTGCATTTCAAAATCAAATCAATTTTGAATTGACTGTCCGGAGGCCTTGTAACTTGCCTTGCACCTGTTGAGAGGTTTTGTGATGGGTTGAAGGGTTGGGGACGTTGATAGGATGGCGGATCAACTTTATAAACGGATTTGGGCCAGATTGGCCTTGTGAGATGCCCTGGATAGTCTGGTGGCTGTTTACCACCTTGCATTTGCAAGGACGGCTGTTTCTCATCCTTAATGAGGAATTGCAATTAGCGGAGATGCCCTCATTCCGCCCAAATTGTTCCAAACCACCAGCAGATTGGCAGGGAGAATTAACCAAATTTTTCAACTATTTTGTGAAGAGAAAGGTGGAACTATAGCTTATCCACTGGGTACTAAAGGAGGAGCAGATTGTTGTGAAGGCTATAGCGGATAAAAGCTCTTTCTAAGTGTCAGATTGGTGTCACACATCCATGGAAAAATCTTTGATCATCATGATCACTGTTTAGTGGGCCACCAGACTGATGGTTTGGGGGCCACTTGATAACCATTGGCTCTAAAACTCAGATTGCGCATACTTTGCTGGGTAAGTGAAAGTATATTGGAAAGAGGAGGAGTATTCAGAGTAGGTTTGGGTAAAAGATCAGCTGTATTTGAAACTTAAAACGGAAATGGACAGACAACTGCTCCTTCCAGAGGCAGTTGCCTTATATGCAAGAACAGGGGAAAAGGGGGTCATGGGTGTTCCTAGGCAGGGGCAGCTAACGTACTCATGGGTAACCAGCCTGGGCATAGGGCATCGTCAGCTAATTTATGCACCAGGTCATAAAAGCTTTGGCAACGTAATTCCCTGATCTGCCAGGGATAGACCCTCATTGATCCAAACCTAATTGGATTTGTTTGGATCAAAGAGCTGGCAGAATTGGATTCCACAAGGGTTAATTTTGACAAATTTTTAAAAAGATTTTTTAAAATTTTCAAGAATGGAGTCTCAACTTGGATTGGCATTCCTGGACCTGGAATTCCGGATACCATGTTCCAGACCAGTTTTCCTGACTAAGAACCATTTCCTGAGTTTTAAGTCACTTTTCTTTTCTAAGGAAGTGGGTATGGCGGGGTGGAGGCCAGGGGAGGGTGGAGGTGCTGTTGGTGACTTTTGGCCTGGATTATCTCCCTGAAAACCTCCTTTATCCTTTCAACAAGGAAAGAAGCAGCCAAGTGGGATACTGTGGAGGGATATTTTGAGACCAATTCGGTTACCCAACGTTTATCACCCACATGTTCCAAGTCCCCCAGTTGAGTCAAGGGCTCCACGGAGGCATTAGATCCCTTCTTCTTCCTATAAGGTACCTTTTCCTGGTCCAACCAAAGAAGTTGAGTCTCCAACAGTACATATATGACCAGGATCCCCTGTCAAACTTATCTCCATCAAGTGTTGAGGGAAAATGAGTTTACTGACATTTTCAGTGACGCTGACCAGCTCATTGCCACATTGATTTAACCAGCCCAGTGTGCTCATGCCCTGCAGTATATCCAATAGAAATACCCTGAGACTGCCAAAATACTTGCCTCTACTCTCCTCCTAAAGGAGGTCCTCGCTCTTTCCCTCAACTTGGGTGGAACCTTAACCAAAGTGGAGGTTATTGTCAATGAAGTGCAGGCTAGGGCTATCATCAACACTGGGTCCCTGGTGAACGTTGTGTCATTAACCTATTTAAAAATTAAGCTAACCCCTGACCTTGACTACTCCCAAGTGTTTAGAAATGCGGGTCCTTCCAGCACCCACGCTATTATGGCCTACTCTTCTCTACCCATTCGCTTTTGGAAGCTCATATTGTCAGCCCCAGCGATGGCCTTGGCCAACAATACCTATGATCTACTCAATGGTACCCAATTTATGCTCACATATGAAGGGGTTATCAATTTGAAGCAGGGCTATCTCTCCCTAGTTGACTATGAGGTTTCTCTGATTCTAACTAATGATGAGCTCAATAAAAAGTATATGCTTGTACTGTTGAGTACCCCTCATTTGCCTTAGCACTACACTACACAATGACAGGACAAAATATAAAAACGTTTCCTAAATCAGTTGACGCCCTAGAGGGTATTCTTTTTATGCTTCTGAAGAGGTAGTCATCAAGGCCGGAGAACAAAAGTTAGTTAACACAAAGATTACCCTACAAATCCCCACAACTGCTTATTGTATTTAACCAGAATTGAGGGTGTTAGTCACTTAGAGCCCAGATTATTGCCATGCGTATTGGACCCAGCTTATCAGCGACCTATCAATCTGTTTCCATGGAATCTTCAACCATTAGATATGATCTTAAAAAAGCACCAGGAGATTGGAAGAAACCTGCTCATACACATTGAGGACATCAAGCAAGTCCACTGTATTGGGTCTATGGCTGATATGAGCTTATCCGCCAATCCATCATTATGTACATTGCCTACTGTTATCTCTCTGAGGAACTAAATCCAGCGGAGCTCTACAAAGTCAACACTCTACTTGAGACATATAGTAACGTTTTCTAAATTGGATACTGACTATGAGAACATAAAGGGTTGGACTCACACTATTGATGTTGGGGATGCTCATCCCATCTGATCAAAACCCTATCATTAATAAAAAGTTGAGGAGCTACAGATGCGGATGGAGCTCAAACAGTTTCTGGATGCTGGGTTGTTGGTGCCGTCAAAAGCCCTTGGTCACCCCCTCTCTACTATAAAAAAGAAAAATGGAGGTCATTGGGTAATTATGGACTACTGCAAATTGAACAACCTCACAAAGAAGGATAGTTACCATATCCCCCATAACGACAATGCTATGGCCCAACTCTCTGGGTCCAAGTTCTTTTCTGCCATACACCTCGCTAGTGGGTATTGGCAGATAGAACTTTGCTCTGCAGGATCAGGATAAATGCTCCCTTATCTGTATCAAGGGCCTACTTTAACCCACTCAGTTATCTCAGGGGTTATGTATTGCACCTTCCACTTTTCAAAAGCCGGTGGACCATATTCTTCAGGATCTCAAGCTAAGCAGTGTGATTGTTTATCTCAATGACATCACAGTTTTCTCCAAGACCTTCAACAAGCACTTTACACATTTAAAAGAGGTGTTTCAAAGGTTGCGGACATCTAACATCAAGCTGAAGAGCTCCAAATGTACTTTCTTCCAGAAGAAGTTGTATTTCCTTGGCCCTCTACTCTCAAGATGGGATTCAGCCCCTTCAAGATAAGGTTGAAGCAATTTTCAAAAAAATCCTGCGCCCAAAACCCTTCACAACATACAGCTATTCTTGGTCATGATAGGGTATTACCATCAATTCATCCCCAAATTTGCCCAGCTCAGTGAGCCCCTCATACATCTCTTGGCTAAGAACACTCCGTTCCATTGGGGTACTGAAAAAAAGGCTGCATTTGAGACCCTGAAGGAGCTATTGAAACAACGGCTAATCCTCCATCACCCTGACTATGGTAAGCCCTTTATACTTATTCATGGATGCCTCCACTTATGCCGTTGGAGCTATATTAGCTCAATTGGATGAAAATGGGGTCAATCACCCAATGTCCTACTTTATCAAAATGCTCTCAAAAGCTAAATGCAACTACAGCGTCACTGAGAAGGAGTGCTTGGCTGTCTTGCTCGCTTTAAAGTACTATTGCCCCTTCTTATATGAGACGTCATTCAAAAAGGGTTACTGACCAAGGCCCCATGAAGTGGTTGCAAAGTATGAAGGACCCCACTGGACGGCTGGCTTGCTGGGATCTAAAGCTCCAGCACTATTACATGATCATTGAGCTTTGGGAAGGAACTCACCATATGAATGTAGATGGTTTGACATGGCTGCCTATTCTTAACTTAGATAATAGTTAAGCGGAGAGGTTACATGATATCATGATTACTGACGCATGGGCTGATGAAGACAAACCGGTATAGATGATGCTAGCTTGGAACTCCCACAACACCAAGATGTAGAGCGGGAAGTTATACAAGAAATTACGAGTAAACTGGTTGCCCTATCTCTGGCCATCTGAGCGAGTACCTGTGATCCTGAAGTCTCACACTATTATGGCTATGACGGAATCTGAAAAACTTACAAGTGGGTTAAAGAGCATTATTACTGGGAGGGCATCATGGAGACCATAGCTGAAGTTCTTGATGCCTGTTTGACATGTACAAAAACAATCCATATTTAAGACCCATTATCAATACCAACCCACAATGCCCCAAAAATCCTTCCACACCATAAGTTTGGATGTGGCAGGTTCTCTCCCTTAGAACACCAGGGGCAATCATATATCTTGGTTAAAATTGATCATTGCAACAAATGGGTTGAAGCTATTGCTCTCCCCGCTCATATTACCAAAACTACTGCTACCTACTTACATCAAAATATCTTCATGCAGCATGGTTGCCCCAGGTCCTCCTTTGTGACAATGGGAAAAAATTTACCTACTGAGTTATAAAGCTTCTTGCCACCTCCATGGGAACATAGCAGCTCTTCTTGGCCCCCTACAACCTCTCACAAAGGGGCCATAGAAAAAGTTAAAGGAACCCAGGTCTCTATACTCCACAAAATGGCTAATTCAGACCCACTCCACTGGGATCTCTACCTACTCAGCGCGCTCATGACCTATTGTATTAGTTACCATTACATCCACAAAATGTTCCCTTTCCATGTGTTGTATGGACAAGAACCTGGGGTGCCAGCTTTTTATCCAAAGATATTTTCTCTGACAGGAATGATCCTGAACAAGTCATAAAAAGTTAGCCCAGCACATCATCCAATTACAATCAGAGGTTATGGCTAACCTGGCAAATAATGTCACTAAAGAAGGCCCAGCTGCTAATTGAGCATGTGACTAAAGAAGGCCCAGCTGCTAATTGAGCATGTCACTAAAGAAGGCCCAGCTGCTAATTGAGCATAACCCTTCTTTTTCCTTCCAAGTATCAGACTTGGTACTATATCACCACAATTGGATCACCCCTAGGAGTGAGAATCTTGGGTCTATCTGGGAGGGACCTTTTGTAGTCATATAAGCGAGGGGATGAATACTCCATCAAATATCTTGCTTCTGGAGTTACCATTAACTGGATTTATGGCCAGGATTTTGCCGTTATTCACCCCCTAACACTGTTAAAGGGGGTGATATCAGATAATTACAAGTCTGATGTTGTGAGAAGAGCGTTTTGGAGGTAAATAACAATAATATTGGCTAAAAGGCTCCGGATGATTCTTGGTGGAACCCTTTAAATTGAGGCAATACAATTCCCCACACT
Organism: Massospora cicadina; assembly: GCA_022478985.1. Lineage (NCBI taxonomy): Eukaryota > Fungi > Entomophthoromycota > Entomophthoromycetes > Entomophthorales > Entomophthoraceae > Massospora > Massospora cicadina. The sequence continues at coordinate 185,000 of JAKSZP010013139.1, forward strand.
TTAGCCAAAGAGGCCTACAGTTAGTAGCAGGGTTATACCAAATTGTTGGCAGAATCAGGGGAGCTGTTTGGAGGTCTCTCCGCATCCTACAGCTATTATAGTTCAACCTACACTGTGGAGACTGGCCCCTTTTATAGGGTAGGAGGAGTTCCCACAAGGTGCAAATATTTTTCCACCCAATGATTAGGTCAAATATATTAAATCCTTACCTCATGGACTTATCCTACCTGCCATTGCCCTTCATCAGCCATCCCATCAAAGTGATTCAAGTCTCAAGAGCTCCAATAGGTCAACTCCTAATATTCCCTAATCTGGCCATTCCAAGCCTAATCCAAACTTTCAGCCTTGATACAATTAAATACTAGGCCTTGAGATATGTAGAGGGTTTGTTATTTGACTCCAAAATTAACCTAACAAAAATCATATAAAATCCAGCTTTTAAGCATTACTAAAATTTTTATAGTTTAACTATAGGTGATATAAATCCTCTAAAACTACTTATTTCCACAGGTGAGAGAATTCCTCCCCCTGAAAACTATTGTTAAAATTCAGGTGCAAAAAGCACCAGCGAGCATATAACTAGCCTGAATAACAACATTATGATAAGTAATTTATAGCAAATTATGTAAATGCTGAAAAGTGATATTAATTTAAAGGGTTGAGAAGGAAAGAATAAAAAGTAAATTTTGGTGGCAATGTAGGTTAGTAGTATCATCAAGTTATCTTTACTGATCAAATGGATATCTAGAAGATATATTTTTCCAGATAGTATTCAATTTAATTAAGATTTTAGAGCATGCAGTTTTGAATATTAAAGCTTTGACTCAATATTGACTTTACTTATTACAGTTTAGGATTTCTTATGCTTGCCCTAATTCCTAAAATGTTACCCAAGTTCAATTAAACACTTTAGATAGCATATAATTTTCAAAAAAATATTCATTAACCTTGAATAGGCAGTAAAAGAGAGTTTTATGCTTAGAAGCTTTGACTATAAATATATTGATATCTTTTAATTACCATAATAAACTTTAGTTTAGGTTGGCAAAATGGAGTATATGAGTATAAAATTCCTGATCTTAAGAAGCATAGGTACTTCAATAGAATATTTATCGTTAAATTTAGGTAAGGGTTAGAGAAGAATTTATAGATAAAAGTTTTATTATAGTAATTATAAATAATTAAAGAATGGTAAATTTCACTCCAGATAAGATAAAAAAGGTTTTTAAGATTATGAACCTTGAATCAAATGAGATAATTTTTATATTTATATTAAAGTTTGGTAGGTGTTAGGAAAAGGGATTTATATATCGTATCAGTTTTAAGAAAAGTATTAGTTATTAGTTATTATAATAATACCCAAAAAATAAAACTAATTATATATCTGATATAAAAGAATTGAGATAGTTTGATTAATATGAACATAATGTTGATTAAACAGTATATTCAGATTGTTTATAAATAAAACTTACCTTTTAAAAAGTAAACCTAAGGTATAGCTGATTACTGTGAGAAGCCACAGATGGCAGCTTATTAGATTATATATTCTAGAGAAGGATAATAAATAACATCTTCTTGGATTGGAAGGATGTAGCCTCACTAGCTATCAGTTATTAATGTAATGCGCCTAGTTCCCTCATTTAATCGCTTTGAATGGGTTTTATCCTCTTACTATGATTGGATCCTGTTCCTAAAATATATACACTATGGAGTAGAAATTCTGGGTGTGCAATTGTTTAATAACATGAATGTTTATAAATTTGGTTCTCTATCTTAATTTGATTTCAAGCTGATGATTAAGGGTGATAAATTTGGTATGGGGTTTAAGGTGAAACATCAATGGGTAATTGAGTTTTCCGGAATGGTAAGCGTAACCTGATATGGCTTCAGTTTGAAGTTGCGAGATGAGATTCGCCCAATCTCAGCCATAGCTCAACGAATCAGATCATCCAAGGGTAGATTACCCCCTGATTAGTGGATTATTCAACTTGGAGCCTTTTTCAGGAATATCGCGTTCGTCAGATGCGGTCTGGAATTGAAGTTCTGCCCGATAGTGTAAGAGGTTGAATAAAATTTAAAGGTTACGTTTTGGATTGGGAGCTGCACCCTTTGATCGGAGGAGCGTCATATCACTGCAATTTGGTGACCTCAAACAACTTAAACTCCTCCTTGACTTCGAGCGCATCGTCAAACCGAATCGTTTTCTGATATGCCACCGTCATCTTTTTTACCCGAATACAAGATCGTCGTGGTTGGTGGGGGTGGTAGGTTAACTTCACTTTTTGCTATTTGATTCGTATGCTTCTTTTTCATAAGTTGATGGCATGTTATCTTATTGGTCCTTTACGCTTTAGGGGTTGGGAAATCGGCGTTGACGATCCAATTTATACAGTCGCATTTCGTTAACGAGTATGACCCAACGATTGAAGGTAAGTTGGTTTGAGCCCAACCCGCTGACTGGTTAGATTCCCTATCGTAAGCAATGCGTCATCGATGATGAGGTCGCTATGCTTGACGTTTTGGATACGGCTGGCCAAGAGGAGTACAGGTATAGCTGCTTGTGAGTAGTTTCAACTAATCCTTCTGCTTAAAGCGCTATGAGGGAACAGTACATGCGGACTGGGGAGGGGTTTTTATTGGTGTATTCCCTTACCTCACGGGAAACTTATGAGGAGATATTGACCTTTCACGACCAGATTCTACGCGTTAAGGATCGTGACCTATTCCCGATGGCCATTATCGCCAACAAGTCGGACCTTGAGACCGAGCGGCAGGTTTCCTTTGCGGGTATATTAACAGTACTACTTTGAGCTAATTTATTGGTTTCAGAAGGGAGAGATCTTGCCAAAGGGTTCAACTGTCCATTTATGGAAACCTCCGCTAAAAAGAGGACCAATGTCGATGAGGCATTTTTACTCTAGTTCGTGAAATACGGAAATTCAATAACGGGCCGGGGTCACATCCTGCTGGCGCTGGGGTCAAGAAGCTGGGCTCAGATGCGAGCTCCAGTGGCTGTTGCATATTGCTTTGAACTGGGGGGTTTAGTGAACCTAGTTCCTTATAGCCTATGTAACCTGCCTTTGGGTTTAGCACCCCTTTCAATTGTGTTGTCTTTCCCACAAGCAATTTCACAACGAATCTATTTTGAAAAGGTCAAATCCAATTTTTGATACATTTTACCCTTTCATGCTTGAACTGGCACGCTTAAAATCTCAGCCAGTGATGAATAGTAGGATTAAGGGTCTCAAGCGTTCTGCCGAAACCTTTACCCGCTTTTTACCCCAATATATAACTTCCTAGCCCCAATCCTTCAACTTAATTTTAATCTTACACCTGCGCCTCTGTCAATAAAAGGTTTGTGGGATTGGTTTGTACCGTCTTTCCATTTCAGTTTATACTTTTGATACTTTATAAGCTACCAATTTAAAAATTTGTGGTGAGCGTTTTCACATACGAGCTGTCCAATTTTTATGGGCCATCCAACCTTTAAAAGCTTCGTGGGTAAAGCGGCAACCTTCCCGCTGCATAACCCAGCCTCAAAAATTTGAACAATTTCCACCTTTTAAAAGTAACCCAACCTTTTATTACCAGAAGACCTTAACCCGAGGGGGTTACATAAATCTGACCCAACCCCAACTTTATCCTTGGATGATGCCCGAGAGTGCCACTTTCTTAACAATAAGTGCCCAAACTGTTACCAACGTTAACTAAATCTCAAACCTGATGTGAACTAAACTTCGATCCATACGTACTACCCTTAGCAAGTATCGTGGATACCACGTTTTAGGGTCGACCAAAAAAATGTTTGATTTATAAGGCGAGGTTGATCTTCACTAATCAAGATGACCCGGATAGATCGCCGTTCAAGTCGGATCCAAAGGTTATGTTCTCAATTGTGATTATGGTTCGATCACTATCTTTGGTAAAAGTTTAATGTAAGTGTAACGCTCGGCATCTTAAAAACCTCTTCTAATCTGGCCATAGTCAAAGCATTTGCTTTTAGCTAATGAGCTTTGGAGGGCTGATAGTTGGCTATAGCTAACGTAGCAAACTACCTCAATCAATAACCTCAAAGTTGTGATTTACCCAATTTGAAGCAAGGGGTGGGGTGTATCAAATTTTACGGGTTCCTATAAAACTTTTGTGTTATAGGATGTACAGCTGTTATGATTCATGTTATGCATGCGGTATAAATCAAATTGTGCTTTAATTACCCTGATTCAATTGCATTCACTAATCTGGACACCCAGCCTCAGACATGGCTTCACTCACCTAGTAGTTTAAGTCAGCCTTGGTCATTGGCCAAGGGTAAAGCTTAATCAATGATATCATTCTCCCCATGTAAAAATTTACTCCGTTGGGTTGATTATCAGTTATCAACCCAGTAACCTTTTTACTGCACAGGTTTGGTTTCCTCGTGCACCTCGCATTGTAAGAATATATATATAATTTGATAATAGTATGACAACTATTATCTGTAGTTGAGTTAGAATTATTTTCAGGCCCAATGCTTCAGCCAATATTTCCAATTAATACTTGATATTGTACTCATAGGGATTCATTCCTTGTAATCCTGTCCACTCGATCCTCATTAAGATCCTCTGATGACAGTCTCCTTTGGCCCAATACACAGTCAGCAGCAATCCCTTAGCCGTGGTTCCCTTCATCTCTAGATCCCCGCTCAGATCTCTACTCTTCTCTGAGAGTCTACCAATTATTGCCTTCTGCAATAATATCCTTGAGATGGAATCTTCACACTAGATGCTGATAGTCTAACTATTACTGAATCTACAATAAAACTAATAATATTCTAAAGTAGTAATATATATATTTTTATCTATATTAATATCTATTCTAATATCTATTCTAATGTCTATTCTTTATTAGAGTGAATCCTAGGGAATTTATAGGGGATTCAGCTATCTAACCCTCAGTTGATACCTCTTTGATGAAATGGCAGCTGTTACCATTGAATCACCTTTCCTCATCTCAGCAGCAATGGTCTTCCCCATCCTGACTATGATTCTGACGTTGGATATCCTTGAGACCTCAAATGGAAAGAGTCAGAAATGTGTCCCTAATATTTTCCTCTCAATCCAAGCAAATCAACTAAAATTGGCTAGTGACCTGCTTAGATAATAGGACTTTTTACCTATTATGGCAGGTCACTTCACCAACCAATTGATTTGCTAGTTGCAGATGGCATCACTCACCTCACAACTCATTAAACATTCCTAATCAGTTGGTGATGAAACCTGACTGATCCCAATCAGTACACCTGATAGTTAATCACTATTAGATGCCCTTATTTCATCAGTAGCTCTGCCCAATGAGATATTAGGTATTCATCCAGATTGATCCCCAACAGATACAACCAGACAAATATCCTAAAATCCCCTGAATATAGTTCCTCTGAAATTTGGGTCAACCTTTTTCCAATTCACTTCACTTTAGGGAATTTTTCCCCTAGTGATACCAGGTAATCTAGCAGGCTGGGAATATGGGCAAAAATCCCAACACCCCATTTAGCTCCCTTCAGCAGTTTTTAATAAGTGTTGAAAAAGTATTTTTGAGACTTGGTTTTAGGATCATAAAATTAATCATACATGATATGGCCATCTGATCCTAAAACCTTGGTGACTATACCACTGGCCCCCACTTGGGTTTAGGATCAATTAAGAGTAAACAGTTGAGGGTTCAGTCTGTCAAATTTAAAGGATACAATTGATTGAGCTTACCTGAAGTTTGAAGCACTTGTACTACCAGAGGAGAGGGCAAGCCAGTGCTTCTCATGTATACCTTAAACTTATCAACGCTGCAGAACTCAGAGGTGAGGTGGGTTTATATAACTCCTTTGTAATAAACTAAACCCAAAAATAGGTTAAATCTTTGTCTTTTGAATAAATAATACAAATCAATTAATATTAAATTAAAGGTGATTATATATGCTTATAGCTTTAAAATTTTTTAAATTTTTGATCATGAACCAATTTCAAATAAGCAGGAAATCTATCTAAGCTTAGCCTTTAGTTTAAATCAGGATTTACCATATTTGTTAGCCAATCTTGACCATTAGTATCAAAAGCTTAACTGGGCTGCTTTAATTTTTGATCTACCTGTATGTTGATGTGGTAATGTATATGAGTATATTTTCTAGATGCAGCAGCTAATAGTTTACTGTTAAGTTTGGTGCTGTTTTTTAATCTATATAGACCTTATTTTTTGGGATTGTATATCATCTAAAATATTTTCTGATTAACTATTCATGAATTTATAAATTTACCATAAGTAGCCATTTTTCTGCTACTAGATAAACACTTTAATTAACTTTTTATGGAATCAGCTAATACTGGGGGTTATTATTATATAAGCCTAAATTACCTTTTTGGTTATTTCTATCTTTTTATAAGGATTATGCCTTTTGCTACAAACTTAAGGTTGATATAATTTGGATCAATCTCTCATTTATGGGGTATAGTATCCTAAGGTGCTTAGATATATTTTGATCAATGCTTTGCTTAGATCTATTAACTCAAATTAATTATAGCTTATTTAGCGCACATGATTAGAATGATTTTTATGATAAAATTTAGAATAAGGATTCATATCACTTTACATAAAGCTTAGCCCGAGCAGGTAATTTATTGGGCATGAATTGTTCAGTAGTTTTTATACAAGTTTCTAATGTCTATAACTCTATATAACAGGCTAGAATATTCTGTCAGGCACCGCCTATTAGTTGATACATTAAATTGTATACAATACTTTGATATCACATTAAATTTCATGTATGCTGATTTTAGAAACAGGTGTGACAGAATAAGACTGAAAGGTTATTTATTTTTACCAATAATCTTCTTGATCATGGTACTAATGATTGATTATTTTGTAAGGAATTGGAGCCTAAAATTTTATTTGCCAGTGGTAGAGCAATACCTATCAGGCTGATGTAAAAATATAAGATACCAATTGGAGTAACTGTCATGGTAGTAAAATTTTGTTTTTATTGATTGGCCACATCAGGAATTATAATCTTGTTTATAATCCCACTCATGGCCTAATAGTTGATATATCCCCATGAATGCCTAGTCCTAAGACAGTGATAGGCTAGGTGGCCCAAGTCTAACCCTAAGGGAATAATTGTGCTGATGTACTGATATGAAATTGATGCAATTCCAAAGCACTTCATGGGAGGATGGTAAGGGTATAAAAAGATATTGTAGCAAAGTAGATGGGGAGAAGTAATAAACTTGAGGTAAAATCCTATGGTAGACCAATAAGTGTAACTCTGCCCTTTTGTAAAGACCTTCTCCTCTAATAATTTATCATTTCTGTCACAATCCAGGCTCTGCCTGGACATAACATTGCTCTCATATTTTATAACTATAAATCAAGTTGGGCCTCAATCCTGTTGAATTTTAGTAGGATTAAAAGGTTTGGCAACATACCTTGAAGAGCTTAAACTCAATCAAGAAGCTGAAGCAATCACAACTGCATGAAATATATAAGGTTAACCTCACAAAATTAATACCAAATCAAATATGACAACTGAACCCAAGAATAGTGAGTCCCAAACCAAAGGCCAAAAAATGAGTGTTTGGCAGCTATTCATGAGAATACTGACCCCAAACTAATGTACCAGTGGAGTGAAATTAAGCAGAAAATATATTTAAACTCAGGAATTATTTCTGACTTTAGATTCTTAGTAAGTTTACTATATCTAAAAGTGTTTTTTCATGAATACTCAACCTACATTCCAAATTTACACTGGAGAGTATTAATATCAGTGGTTTCCCTCCCATCTAATCATCACTTCTTTCATTAGAAATCAAAAAAACTTAATTTACTTTGAAGCATTGGTCTAACTTTATAAATTATGTCCTTTTATATTTTGACAACTGATGCCCAAGTTTTGGCTCTTGTTCTGGAACCCTAGCAACTAGCAAATTTATTACTGTGTATATAATTCTCACTGCCAGCAATTTCATACCCACAAAAAGAATCATAGGCAGTATTACCACATGTGGTTCTTGGCACAACCTTGACCTGGGCATGCATGTGGGTATGCCTACTCAACGGTCTTGCAAAGCACCCTATGGAAGCATATTGTGACAATTTATTTATCCACACCTTCTGGAAAGGTGGCCACCTCATATTGCTATATTATTGCATCAGTGGCTGATTAGACAGATGGCATGTGAATGCCAACTTTAAGACAGCTACCTAAGCTAAGTATACAATTATTTTTAAAGTTATTATAACTAATAAGTTTCAATGCAGTGGTATATTAGGTCTTTATTAGGTATTGCTATAACTTGTTTACAAAATATAGATAAGCTTTATAAATTATAAATACTTGGGTAAATTTTTTGCATCAACCACGTTCTTGATCTTATACAGATTTGTAAGTTTTTTTAGCAAACTGTTGCTATTCCACCATATCAATTCTAAGAGGTTGATGGGTTTGATGCCTGCTGTTCCTACGTGGGGTGGTAAAACCTCCTGATGTTTTTTATCTGTTGCCAAAGTGCACCCAGGATAGCTCTTCTAGCCCCACTAATACCTCTGCTCACTTTGTCCCCACTTGGGACTTAACCTATCATCTCTCACACTCCCAGTTGGTGCTTTAAAGCCCCCTGGTTGTCATGAAGCCAGAAAAATGAAATTGAGACCAGTATGCCAGTTAGGGTGCATGAGCACCCAGAATGCAAACCAGAATTCTGGGGGAATAGCCATCCATATGAACAGATAACGGGTGGAAAGAGATGAGATTGTGGGACAGCAGCTGACAGCTACCATTATCACCATACCTATCAACAGCCAAGCCTTAGCCATTGCAGAGGCAACTTATTCTGCTTATGTTAGCTTTTTTGGTCCCGTGGGGAATCCAAATTCGCTGTGGTGACATGAGTTGTTGAGAGCATGGAGAAGTCATGAAACTTTACCCAACGAGGGGAAATGATTTCCAACATCAAAAGTACATCCAGACGCCAGATGGCGTTCAAGAGCGGGGACATTCCAAGAGGCCACTAAATTGATATCCACATTCAAGGATAGAGGGCAGGAACATGATGATGATAGCCACTATGACCCCATCATTGCGCAACTCAGGGAACATGACACATGCTAGGCAGCAGCTGTGGAGAAATGGTAAAACTTTTTAAATTGAAACTTTTGAGGTAAAATTATTTAAAGACATAATCTTGAAAATTGTCTGACAACTGTACCTGTTAGAGATGGTTGTTTGAAGTACTGGGGGCATATGGAATAAATTTGTTCTGCATGAACTGAGGGTAATGTGATCCAATTTGATTATGAATGATTGTGATTTTGCAACTAACTCAACGCAAAAAATTGATCTCCCGCTGGCCAGCTGACTCTCATTCAGATTTTGCCACTAAATTTCCCCTCCTCAAGTGATCTACTTAGCAGATTGGTGATGCTTTGTTTAGTGGGCGACTGGTTGCACCTATGGCCAGGCCACATAGGGGCGGTCCTTTGGGTATTAAACAGATTTACCGCCCTCAAGCCCACTGGTGCTGGATCCCCCTCTTCCAGTGGAAGGAAACCCCCTGGCAAGGTTTAAACATTAATATACTTCAACAAGATTAATTCCGCTGAACTTCAATCTATCTAATTTACTGGCCCCTCATCAAGACCCAAAATTATCACAGGTGAGAGATTCCCATCACTTTTCCTCTAGTGGTAGCCTCTTGCCACCAACTCCACACAACCCCTATAATCCGCTGAATCAGCTCTTAAGTGGTGAGGTAATAGGGAAAGGGGGAAACTTTGAGGGGGTACGCTATCATCCACCTTTATTCCACCACATGGGCCAAATCTCCTTGGGTCATGAGAGGGAGCCACCTTCTTCACCCCCTTCTTTGTGAGTAATGGGAGTTCTATGTGGTTGATACACAGGGGGTGCTCACCTGGACTTACATTATCCTTCACTCTTTGAACAGATGGAGCACCCCCACTGGGAACTTGAGTGAGAATGACATTCTTATGGGCTTTCAGCAATTAAATAGCCAAGATCATGGCAACTAATGAGGGAATTAGGAGTATTGGGGTGCAGAGAGTAAATGGCCTCCACCAACTCCCCACAATTGACACAGTCCTGGGCGCTAACCCAACTGTTCTCATACGCTGGGAACAACTTCCAATCTATGAGATACTTAACTGAATAGTGAAATTTCCAGGAGACTAAGATTGCACACCCTTGCCTCCTCCAATCCATTGACCACAATAGGCTTTGTCTCCACTGGATACTTCCAGTTAGACAAGGATAACTGAGAAACGTGGAAAATGGGGTGCTGTTTCTGTTGGGCTGGGAGCTTATACAAAGACGCACCTTTTCCCAGATTCACCTCCACCACATGAGGACCAGAGAACTTGCTTGCAAATTTTATGAAGGGCATTTGCATCTGCAGGTGGTGCATGTCCAACATGATGGAGGACCCCACCATAATTTCATGGTCTGGGAGATGTTTCTGGTCCACAAAACGTTTGTAATCACTGACGGCATCAGTCAGATGCTCTTGAACCAAAGACTGGGTGATATAAATGTGCTGCACATAAACTGAAGCAGCCGGAACTTCTGTGCAAAGACATGGTCCAATAGAAAGCGAGGGGTTATGCTCCAGTGTGGCTTCATATATCGAGAAACCTGTGAATGCATGAGTACCATTATCATATGTTAATTGAGCCAAATGAAGATTATCTGCCAAGGCTTCCTGTGTGGCAGTGGCATAACAGCAAAGATATTGTTCAAGAATCTGGTTGACCTGCTCCTTTTGACCATCTGACCAAAAAATAGTATGCATTTGAGCGGCATGGATTTATCTTCAAGATCATCTGGAGTTTGGTCCAAAATTGCACCATAAACTGTATTACCCAGCCACTTACAATCTCTTATGGCAAGCCAAAAATAGAGAAAACATGCTGCACAAAGATCTGGGCCATCTCTTCAGAGTTGATGGCTGAAAACAGGGGACATAGAGTAAGAATTTAATAAAGCAGTTTACAAGCACCATAATTGTGGTAAACCATTAGAGCTGAGGAGCTCAACAATGAAATTGACAGACCCTGAGGTCCATGGGCTTCTACCAGCTTCAAGGTGAGGAAGACCATTTTTATCTTATCTATCCAATTTAGTCTGCGCGCAGGTCACAAAGTTCATGATCCATGCCAAAAATATCATTGGAAATTCCGGTAAATTGTATGTCTGATTAACCAAACCTAGTCTTATTTATGTCCTGGGTGGCCCACCATGGGGGCCATGGTGAGCCCAGATGACTTCATTGTGGAATTGGGGCGGCACCCACAATACTGACCTAAACTAAATGATCTCCTCCGCCAATGAATAATGGGTTTGCTTATGCATTGGAAGTGCCAGCTGGTCCAACAACTTCAAGCCCTCCAAGCAGGCCGTTTAATCTCCCAATACCCAAGAGACTAGAGGCAAATCCAGGGCTAATCTGCCACTGAAATTATGGGAGGAGCAATGGCTAAGATCTGGGTCAACGTAATAACTTTGGGTAATTTCTGCTCATCTACCCCAGACTCAACGCAGGTTTGAACTCAAAAAGTTGAAAAATTCAAGTCCCCTTTTACAAACTCATATCTAAAGTTAATACCACAGAGATCACAATACATCCAGGCCTGAAAATGCTACAACTTCTGTGGTTTCTGAAAATACATAAGGGTCTGATAATCCATATGCACAGTTACCTCATGCTGCGCGCCCTGCAGAAGGTACTACCAGTGGGTAAGAGACCACGCCATGGCAGCCAACTTGTTGTTGTAGATGGCTCAGGATTGTTTGGATGAAGAAAACTTGTTCAAAAAATAAGTGACTGGGTGTTCCAAATTATCATGCACATGCAACAATAATGTCCCCAAAGTATCAGATGAGGCATCTCATGCTACAATAAATGGCTTGGTGGGGTCTGCAGTTTGATAATAGGAGGCTTCAAAAACACCTCCCTGATGGCAATAAACGCCCACTGGCACTCCACCATCGAGTGGAATGTAACATTCTTCCTAGTAAGGGGGTGCAGCGGCACAGCTAGTTTGAGAGTTCAGGAGAAAATTTCTTTGGAAAGATGATTGTGCCAAAGAAGCTCTGCAACTGCTTCTGGGTTGTAGGAGTGGGTCACTTGAGTATTGCCTCAGGCTTGCTGGGGGGAATAGCATAACCATCTTTCAGGACTAGGTTATCCAGAAAGTTAACTTCCTCCTGGAAGATCTCACACTTGGAGGGCTTTAATTATTGTTACCTCGTGCAATGCAGCCACCACCTCCAGGAACTTCTTATGCTTCTAAGGAGTGGGGGAGCGAATGAGGTTATCATCAATATATGTCATTGTGCAGGTGAACCTGAAGTCACCATGAACTTTATTGGTCATCCACTGAAACGTGGCTGAAGCATTCTTTAGGCTTAAGGGAATCACACGGAACTTTAATATTCCCTTTTGATCCAAATCGCTATAAGCCACTCTTGGCCTTCCACCAACCAGAATTGGTTAAACGCATTCATAAAATCAAAACTTTAAAACACCCAGGATTTGAGATTTCCTGGCTAATAGTCTGCTCAAGGTTTGATGGTAATGGATCATGAATAATGACATTATTCAAATTCCTATAGTAAATGCAGGGGCATAACATACATCAGCCTTCTGAGCAAAACTATAGGCGGCGCAATAAAGATGTTTCTTTGAGCACCCACCCCTTTTTGAGCAAATTTAAACACAATTTCAACGCCTTGTCTTTCTGCGCCATGTAGGGATAGAATGGACATTTATCGTTAATCATGGGCTGTCAGCGTTACAGTTCTCTAGACTGTTGCCAAGGTCTGAAGGTAACTTGGAGCTGTATATTCGCAAAAACTTCAAGAAGGAAACGGAAAATGGTTAGAATACCAAATTATTTATTAGGTTTAAAGGTATCAATATTTATAGGGTGAGTGGGGACATGGTGCCTTGGTAATCATCGTGGACCCATCCATTCAGGATCTTTTCTTGTCTTCCAGATTGACCACCTCATGGGCATCTTCGATGTATTTTACTATCCACCTGACTGAGCCGGTGGAAATGCCGCCTCACGTGACTCAGGAATTGGGGATGAAATTTAAAATTCAACTTCGTTTGGATAGGTTTGAGAGTTGATTCATTACAGCTAAATTTGGAAAGTGGGGAATTCAATTTGCTTGTTATCTTCGATCCCAACAATGTCCCCTCAAGATCCTGTTGGAGGGGGTATACGCCAAAGGAACTAGCCATGCACCCGATTGATCACGGTCCCCTGGTTGACATTGGCAGTGAAGTACTCAGACTTCACATTATGAATGATTTTATAGGGTCCAGACCAAAGAACATCTAGCTTATTTTGTCAGCCTCCAAGCTAATGGTGATAGAAGAGAACAAGGTTACCTAATTGGAAAGTTGGTAAGGAGGTTCATCCAAGATTAAATTATATTCTCTATTTCTGAAGTAGTGACAATGACTTGTGTGGCTAGGGATTGAAGCTGAACAATTTCTTCAGTTAAAGCCCTCATAGTTAATTCAGAGTTCTCAGTTGTGGAGGTCTCGAGCAATGGATGGACACTACTTGGTATCTGAGGTTCTCTCCCATATGGGCTTCAAATGAGGACATATTAATGACTTGGTGGTAGCTTACCCTGTAGGCAAGCAAAGCGCTGGGTAGGTAGTGGTTCCAAGGCAGGATCTAAGGTGGTCAACCTTTGTAAAATGGAAATAAGAGTTCTGCTAGCGCGCTTTACCACCCCATTAATAGATGGCTGGTAAGGGGTAGTGAAATTCTGGGTAGTGCCAAATATTGAGGTAAGTTCTTGTATTACCTGTGAAGTGAAGTTCAACACATTTTCCAAAAGCAAGGTTTAGGGCACCCATGCTGAGTGAAAATGGATTGAACAAGGAAGAGAGTTGTGGCTTTGACAGTGGCAGCTGGGACTAAAATCGCTTCAACCCACTTGGCTAAGTGGTCCACTGCTAGAATAATATACTTATGGCCATGCAACCCAGTGGGAAGAGGGCCCACCACATTAAAGCTAACAATATTGAAGGGCCCAGTTGGGGTGACAACCAAGTGTTGGAATTGAGAATTGGCTTAGTCTTGAGATCAGCAAGTCATACATACCTCCAAGACCTCTTGGATAGTTTCTACCATTCAGTCCCAGTAACATCATGACTTCAGCCATTCATGAGTCTTCTTAACGGCCCCATGTCCCACAGTAGAGTGGCCCTCTAGAATAACATCAGTTTGGGAGGAGGGGTGGACATAAGGGAGCTACTTCTTATTGACTTTCTTGTAAAGCAGCCTAATTTTAACTTGAGTGTCTCAAGTCATCCTTCAGAGTTCAGCTTGAACCTTGGGAGTTTCCAGCTATCACTGCTTAGGTTGGTCCATTAGATTAGCTGGTCCTCCTCGGGGTTAAAGCTGCTAGCACCAGCATCATGGAGAAGTCATCAGAATTTTGGTGAATTGCGCCTGCACGATGGACTATAGTGAAATCATAGCTCTGTAGTCATGAAGCCCACCTGGATAGTTGGCCATCTGGGTACTTCATTTTCTGGAGCCACTGGAGCGAAGGGTGGTCTGTAACAATATTAAAATGAGTGCCATAAAGATAAGGCCGGAAATTTTTGATGGCTAGCAAGACAGCCAGGCACTCCTTCTCAGTAAAGCTGTAGTTCCGTTTATCTTTACTCAGCTTCTTACTAAAATAGGCCATAGGATGGTCGACTGGTTTTCATCATTTTGGGCTAGGATAGCCACTAACGGCAACATCACTAGCATCTGTAAACAATAAGAAAGTTTGGTCGAAGCATGGGTGGGATTGAATGTGTTTAGTACATATAGCAGTTCTCAAGGCATTAAAGGCTTTTTCTTGTATAGGCCGCCATTTGAATAGCACATTCTTCTGAAGGAGATAGAACAATGGCTCAACTAGGTCAGCAAACTGGAGGATAAACTGACAATAATAGCCCACCATGCCTAGGATTACCTGGATAAATATAAGCTTTGGGGACATGACATTCTCTCTATGGCGTCGACCTTATCCAGTATAGGATGTATGCCTTCCTTGGAAACTTTGTGTCCCAGGAACTCCAGTTCAGATTGGAAGAAAGTGCACTTTGAAGGCTTAAGCTTTATGGAAGCCTTCTGTAGCCAATTGAAGACTTACCTGAGTTGCTCAATATGCATTAGAGGTTTGTGAGAAGACAGTAATGTCATCTAGGTAGAAGAGGATGCAAGGAAGCTTCAAGTCCCCAAGGATCCCGTCCATGGCACGTTGGAAAGTAGCTGAGGCATTGCAAAGGCCCTGGGGCATCCTTGTGGGCTCAAATAGTCCTTTGTTGGCTATGAGCGTACACTTAGCTCGATCTTCAGGGGCGAGCTAAACCTGCCAATATCCGCTGGCAAGGTCCATGGTGGAAAAGTACTGGGATCTGGCAAGCAGATGGAAAGAATTGTCAATTTGAGGAAGAGGATAACTGTTTTTCTTGGTGATGGACTTGAGTTGTCAGTAGTCCATCACCACACGGGGGCTGCCGTCCTTCTTCCAAAACAGCAGAAGATGAGAGGCCCAAGGGCTGCGTGATGGTATCAGGAGTCCAGCATCGAGTAGTTGTTTGAGTTCCACTGCCACCTGGGCTTCTTCAACCTTGCTTTTTTGGTAAGGTCGGGACTGAAAGGGGGGAGCGTCCTAAGTTTCCAAATGATGTAGGACTCCGTTCATTCTTCCAAAGTCATAGGTCAAGACCAAAAATAGATCTGAATACTTCTCCAAAAACTCTTGAACATATGTTGTTGATCGTCTGAGAGGTCCTTGCTGATATTGGTGTTAACCAGGCTGACCAATGGAGGTGTCTCCAAGCTAAAATCTTTCAAGTCCCCAAAGCTTTGGACATCAACAATAGCCTCCACAGGTAAAAGGTGGGCATAGGCGGCAGGACTGTTGGGACTCACTATTTTGGGTTTGTCAGTAAGGTTGTCTAACAGCACTGATATAGATCTAGAATAAGCTGGATCTAGGATCCCCGGGAAGGTTAGCACCTCCTTCATAGATGGGTTGTCTAGGCCTTAAATTTCCAATAGGTATTCTGAGGGGATGTTGACATGGACCCAGGTGTCAGCAATGACTTGGGACTTCAGAGGTATAGTATTCACATTAGGTAATTAGATCGGCATGCCCTCTTGTCCATCAACAGCAGGAGGGGGAAATTAGACTCGGGAGCCCCTATTGCGATATTCAAGCTAATCAATTTGGCCTTCACTCTCCAGTAGACAGGCTCAGGCTTTGACCTTAGTTTTAGAATCTTGATAGGTCTCAAAGATCAGAGGGACCTGATGCCCTAGTAGGGATAGAAAGCTGTCATCATAAAGGAGTATGACTAAATATTCTCATAGGAATTGAGTCCCAAGGAGCATGTCATATCTAGGGTTATCCAGCGTAAAAACGGGTGTGGTTACAGCAAGCTTTCCAAACTGCAATGGTAGTGATGAGTAAGCTCCTATAGATCGGGTACATCGTGGGTCAGCTGGGCAATACTCCATATAGTGTGGAAAATCCAGAGCGATAGTTATGCTTCATTAGCTTGGATGTTATGGCGTTCAGGGGGGAGCTACTGTCAACTATGGCAAGGACTGGAATTTCATGAGCTTGAACTGTGACCTGGGTAACCAGACTTTTGAACTGGGGCGGCAGCATGAGGAACATGGGAGAGTCATCAGAAGAAGAATATGCAGTATCAAATTCTTTATTATCAGACACCAAAACTTCTTCTTTAGGTACAATAGCTCCCAGTTCATTCAAGGTTATGGAGGATTCTTGAGGCTAGGTAGGGATGTCAGCATGAAGCGCCTCGTCCTTCATGCTGACGGCCCATTTCCCGCCTCCTTGGAAAGTCATTTCCAACAGGTCTTGGCACTGTGTCTGAAATCGTTACAGTAAGTGCATTGAAGCAAGGATTTTTCAGGTTTTCGACCACGTGTACTCTAGGACAGTTAGAGGAGCCTGTAAATGTAGCCTTAGAGTGTAGAGTCAATGCAAGGATCTCATTAAGCGCTTCCTTGATCTCTTGGATTCAGGAAAACCCATTTTTCTGTCCAATCATATGCATCTGAACCTCATAGTAGGATCCCAATGAATAAATGATGGTGATAATAGCATCATCTAGGGTGATACGATTTGAAGTGACTAAGGGCTGTGCTTGGGCATAAAAGCGGCTGGCAAACTCCATGAGGCTTTCTCCTTTATTCAGTCGGATACCCATAAATTCCTGTTTTTGGCTGGCCAAGGTTTGTTTGCTGCAGAACTCTTAAATTAAGGCATTACAGACCTGTTCCCAGGCGGTGCACTCCTTAAAATGGGGGGTCATGATCTCCCAGGTGGTGCTATCTAGGCAGGAGTGGATATACTTTACCTTCTGCCAGTTGGTGACCTCCTCCATGGAACTCTCATATTCATACAAGAAGGAGGCAATGTACTCCTGGCTAAGGTTAACATTTCTTTAGAATTAGGTTTAAAGTTGGTTACAAGCGGAGTGGAAAGGGTGTTAACACCAGAGATGGGCGCTGGCTCTGGGGATCTCACTTTCTGCATAGTCGCAGGGGCTCTGATGGTCTAGCCATTGTCATAGGCCCTCAAGGTCCTCTTGGATATCATCCCAATCTTGGTTGAGGGAGGAAACGGAAGCCTTATCTATGAGTTGCTCCTTTAGGGGATTGAATGTTGGCACCTTGAAGGTGGAGCTGGCTCTTGAGGGTGATCAAATGGGTTTTTAACCCTCAGAAAGTATGTTTGAGCTGGGAGATGCATTTATCAGTAAGTTCAGTGAAGGCACTTAGGTTGCCCATATTGTCTGAAAGGGCATCAATGGAGACCCTAGGGTAAAGGGGGACCCCATCCACTTGGAAATTGCATCCCTGAGCTACATTCCAAATTTGATCATGTAGGGCGGCCAAGGATGTTATCACATCCTTACGCCATGGCTCCTCAGGGCCATCAGAGGTGGTAGCTGAGGGATCTGGGGTCTGGGAGGTCCACGGGGACCCTCTGGCCCTTCAGGTCTAACACGCCCTTTGGGGCCTTCAGGCCCCTTAGGCCCTTCAGGACCTTCACTTATGGAGGAGTAGTCATGAGAGGCCAGATCCCGATAGTATTGGAGGGATTGTACCAGATACTCAACTTGAAGGAGGCGCTGATTTCATGTTGCCTCAAGAAGTTGGAAGTTTTGGCGCAGCTGGTCCTCAAGATATCCAGAGATACCACTATCTAAAACCTCAATCTGGTCTCAGACCCCGTTGATCAATCATTGGTTATCAATAATGGCCTCACAGTTGTTGTGAACAAAGGAGGAGGCTGCATTATAAAGATCAACGATGCAAGAGTGAAAGGCCTGGGTGATCCCCAGTTGTTGGGAAACCTCTAGATGGTGCAACCTAACTAGTTGGAGTAGGTGGTGAATAGCTGGGCGAACAAAGTTGTGGAGGTAGAGTTTAGGAGCCAGTGAAAGTTCTCCTGCCAGTAGCTGGGCCAAGTCATTTAGGTCCCACATGGTAGAGGGGGTGGAAGAGTCACGGGAATGGTTGGAGCGGGCACCCATGAAGTAAATGCCATCTATTAATTGTTGGACAACATCAGTAAGGTTCTCGTACTAAAGTTGGTACTGACTTCCATCATTGGAGGGCAGGGAGAACTGGAATGCGGCCCAGAATTCTAACCTTTCAGGTTGCGCAGGTTGTATTTTGTATTGTAAGGTACTAACCCATTGAGCAACGCTTCTCAAACAACCAGCGGCTTGGTCTTCAGGGCTGCTAGTATTTTCCATTGTTTGTGATAGACGTTTAAACTTAAGACAGCTCAGAGCCCCCTGTAGTGAGCACCACATTTGTTGGCATTACAGTTCTCTAGACTGTTGACAAGGTCTGAAGGTGACTTGAAGCTGTAAATTCGCAAAAAGGTTAAGAAGGAAATGGAAAATGGTTAGAATACCAAAAGTTTTATTAGGTTAAAAGTTATTAATATCTATAGGGTGAGTGGGGACATGGTACCTTGAAGATCGTTGCAGCCCCATCCATTCAGGATCTTTCCTAATCTCCCAGGTTGACCGCTTCATGGGAATCCTCAATATATTTCATCGCCCACTTGAGCAAGTCGGTGGAAACGCCGTCCCACATGACTCAGGAATTGGGGATGAGAATCCAGAAGTCGTATTTATTAAGATAGTTTCAAGAGTTGACTTGTTAAAGCTCAATTTGGAAGTGGGGAATTTGATTTGCTCATTATCTTGAATCCCAACAATGGCTACTGCCAAACAGAAAGCCAGGGCTTACTTGGAATGTGGTAGAAGGAAATTAACCTTTTCCAAAAAAATTAATCCTTATGTCACTAATACTGGGAAAATCTAGCAGAAGACCTGCTTGAGAGAGGAGTGACATGATGGAACTTTCCACCCATTCCATTGCAGGTGTATTGATAAGGGGGAACTCTCCACGTAACTGGGTATTTGCAAAAGGCAAGTAATTTGAGTACAGGTTAACGCTCACCCGATGCTGACGCCACCACCCCACCCCCATAATAACAGGGAGGTGCAGCTCTGGATCTGTGGAAAACCGATTACATAAACAGAACTGGTGCACCAATAAAGTTACGGGTCACCATATTTTGTATGAAGCCTTGAAGTGGAAGATTCGCCCAGCACAAATGCCCACTTCCAGGTCTTAGTTGATATCCTGCACCAGTTTCAAACTCATAAAGCTTCCCGCCGCTCCCATATCTACAAGGGTCTCAGCTGAGACCTTGTGTACACCCAACCAAATTTCTGGCGGCAACAAAAAATAAGCGAAATCCTGCTTATTGGCTATTTCCCAGAACTCTGCCAACTGAGTGGTAATAATCACTGAGTCATCTGAGAAAATTGGATCAATTTTTGAATTAGCACCTTCCACAGAACCTTCTCAAATTCTTCATACTGGGACTCTGACAACTGAGGGACCAGGTGATTCAAGGGCACTAGGTCTTTCACAGGAATTGCCTCACCAACTGGCGCCAGGGCATGAGGAGGAGAAAAAATGGGGAAAGGTAGACAGAAACGTTCCCCAATTCAACACACACCCAGAATCCTGTCTTGAACTGGACCATTGGGCAAGTGAAAATGGGCATGCTGACTTGTCATTTAACAACATATTAAAACATCTTTAGTAGGGAATCTATTGCTGGCACCAATCACTCCAGCCAATGCATGCTGTAATGTAGCACAGATGGAGGTTGTCACCATGAAAACTTGATTCAGCAAACAAACTTCATGTCCCAGGTGAAATAATTGGCGGACACTGGATCCAAGGCGGCATGAAATAACGCCAGTAACACGTCCAATTAAAGCTCAAGTCCAGGGACCTGGCCTCAGAAAGCTTCCACAAACAGAGCCATATTGTACGCCCCAGCACCTAGCTTGAAGAATTAAAGTAGGAGAGCCAATCTTGATACCAGCGCCTATACTGAAAACACCAATATAATCGAAGATGTCAAAACTCCTGCTTGGGTGGCTGAGCGTAAATTCCGCGAGCCCAATGATAAGCATCCCCCTCCACTGCGTCCAACAGAGCCACACTCTGTTGCGCATACATCAGAGAGTAAGAAGCAGCTGTGTTGGAAGAAACAGCACCTTCAATTTGTCAAGGGAGTAAAAAACCTGGTTTGCAATCTCCACGGATAAGACAGAAGAACTTACCCATGATAGAAATATGAGACTGGAACTGGAGCCTATGGGAACATATACTTGGTCAGAAGCTTCCCCATAACCATTCTGAAGTACCCAACAAACTCGCCAACTGACCATGAAAACAGAACCAAACTGAGCACTGATTTTAAGTTCATGTGGTACAATGAGACAATTGCATCACCTATTTCTAACAGAAGGGTGGATACGCAGACAATAATGATTGATCAATTATGTCACAGAGCTGGCTAATGAATTTAAGAACATCCTGACAGTCAGGTTGTGTTAGCGCCAAGAAGGCAAAAAAATGCCAGGGGCGTAGCTATCCATAAGACCTGATAACAGATGGGAATAGAGGCAATTCAGGATGGCCACCATAACCACCATAACTATCAACAACCAAGCCGTAGCCGCCATGGTGGCAGCTGATTCTGCCGCTGTTAGCTCTTTTGGGCCTGCAGGGGGCCCCTGAATTCATTTTGGTGACACGGGTTGTTGAGAATGTGGAGAAGTCACAAAACTTCACCCAACTGTGGAGAAATGAACTCCAACATCAAAGGTACATCCTGGCGCCAGATGGCATCCAAGAGTGGGGACATCCCAAGAGGACACTAAATCAATATGCCCATTAAAGGATCGAGGGCACCAATGTGATGATAACCACTATGGCCCAGTCATTGCGCAACCTGAAGAACATGCACTTGGTAGGCAGCAGCTGTGTAAAAATGGTAAAACTTTTAGATTGGAAATTTTTGAGGAAAAAATGTTTATAAATATAAACTTGAAAATTGACTGACAACCATAACTTTGAGGTATGGTTGTCTTAAGTACTGTGGGCTTATAAAATAGTTGTTTTTCATGAACTTAGGGAAATGCAATCCCATTTGATTCATAAATCAGGATTTTGCAACTAACTTGATAATGGATCGATCTTCTGCTGGCCAACTGACCTCACTTAAATTTTGCCACTAAATTTCTCCTCCCACTTGTTTCAGCTTGGTGTATCAGTGACACTTCATCCAGCAAGCAACTGGTTGCATATATAGCCAGGCCACATAGGGGCGATCCCATTAGGTATCAAATGGATTTGATGCCCTCAAATCCACTGGGGCTGATCCCCTCTTTATGGCAGAAGGGAACCACCCTGGCAGGGTTCCAAACCCAAATGTACCATGACCAGCTAGATTACACCATCCTCAATTTGAATTAGTTTACTGGCCCCTGTTGAAATCCTACTGGGTTAAGTACTTGCAGGCTCTAATTGCACAGGATTACAACATTGTAGCAGTTGCTGGAGTAGTTAGAACTTGCAATAGCTATTTTAAGTTCAAATAATGAGTTTATGATAAAATACAAGAAGCTATCATTTTTTATATGTTTTAATAATAATAAAAATTTGGATAAGAGAAGAAGAATCCTTATTACATTGGCATCACATAGTAATTACGCTAATTAGAGGCTTAGTAGTGAGGGCGATGGGATCTGAATTAAGCAGAGAGCATCCCAAATTTGGCCAAATGATAATTTAGCCTACCACTGCTCTTTAACCCCATATCATATCTATAGAGATTAGAATTATTGTGAGTTCAACTTTGTAATGGCATAATTATGAGGGAGCATTTTCAATGTAATTCCACCAGACAGCCATTTCGTACATATGGTTTGTTCAGTCAATTACCTGAGCTCTTAAGGGGCGATAGGTTAATAAAATGTTTTCACTCTCTGAACCACCTTCAGGCCTATAAATGGAGGTTTCTTTCCCCTAGGAAGGTGCACCAAATACAAGCTGGTGCTTAGGCGGAGTTCCAGGTCAGTTGGCCTATTTTGCCAAGAGTTTGGATGAGCTGATGAGCTAAGATCTAAAGGTTTATGCTGGACTTTTAGTGTTCATGGATTATTCCAGTTAGAAGGTTTTTACTAAAAATCAAGCAGAATATTTTTGTATATAATTTACAAAATTGCCACCAAAACACTCTTCCTACTAGCTTGGGCATGTAAATGTCAATATCACCCCCTTCAAGAGTGTGAGGAGGAAAATAAAGGCTTAGAAATCGTCAATTGACTAGGTTGATAGTAACCTTAGAAGCAAGAGACTTGATGGAAAATTCATCACCTCTCTTGTAGCTGGCAACAAGGGATCCTTACCAGATGGATCCAAGCTCTTCATTTCTGGGGGTAATTCAATTATGATAATAAGAAAACTAAGTCCGAGATTTTAAAATGAAGTTAAAGGTAATCTGAGCTCATTAGCTTCCTGGTCCTCTTTGGTGACACTTTTTGCTAGATTAGTTTTATCATCATATTGGATTTGGAACATATGTTTAGCCAACTTTCTCATGGCCTTGTCAGGATCATCCGTCCTAGCAGGAAAGATATCTTTATCTAGGATAGCAGGAACCCCAGGTTCACAAACATATAGAATGTGGAAGGGAAACATTTTGAGGATCTGGCGATAAGCAATATGATAGGACATAAGGGCTCTGGGCAAGAACTAGCCCCAGTGGAGAGGGTCAGATGTGGCCTAATTCCATAAGATGGATAATAAGATCCTAATCGCCCTTTCTACAGTACCATTAGTAAAAGTATTATAAGGGAGCTGAGGAGAGTTGCTGCGCGCCCATGGATTAGCCAGGATCTTGACTACCTAGAGGTGAAGTTCTACCCATTGTCACAGGGAAGGACCTGGGCAACCATGCTGAGTGAAGATGGACTGATGGAGGAAAGTAGCAGTAGCTTTAGCAGTTTGGGATGAAAGAGCCACTACTTCAATCCATTTCTTGAATGATCAATTCCTACCAATATGTAGTGATTCCCACTGGTATTCTGAAAAGGGGACCCACCACATCTAAACTTATAGTATGGATTTGTTGCTAAAGGTGGTAGGTTGATATTTATATTAAGTCTTAAAACTGAATTGCTTCTTCAGGTTAAGCAGGCCTCCAAGACGCCAATAATGGATTCCATTTTTCCCTCCCAGTAAAAACCGGTCTTTAACCCACTAAGTTTTCTTCACCCCACCATGCCAAAGGGTATAATGGGCTTCCAGGATGGCAGAGACTCGCTCAGAGGGCTGAAGATAGGGAAGCCAGTTAGCCCCTACTTTTTTGCACAACTCCCCACTCTGTACCTTAGTATTGAGGGAGTGTCTTGATAACATTTTCTTCACAGGATCATCTTCACTGTCCAAGGCGTCAGGAGTCATGAGGATGTCATAAATTTCTCAGCTTCACTATTATCCAAATGAAGAACAGGCAGGCAGGTCAGCCCATTGACATTCATATGGTGGGTACCACCCAATGTTCAATTTCGTATCATAGTGTTATTGCTTTAAGGCCCAACGAGCCAGCTGCCTCATAGGACTCTTCTTATTTTGAAGCCATTTGAGGGAGTCGTGATCAGTAACCACAATGAAAGTGGTTATATACAAAAAGAACCAATAGTAACTCATGCCAAAAAGACAGCTAGTCACTCCTTCTCAGTGATGCTGTAGTTATTTTCAGCCTTTGATAACATCTTGCTGAGATATGACACAGGATGATCCGAGCCATTTTCATCCAATTGGGACAGGATGGCTCTAATGGAATAGTTGTAAGCATCAGTAAACAGGATGAAGGGCTTACCATAGTCAGGGTGGCGTAGGAAGAGGAAGCTTCTGAAGAAATCTTTTTAGCTTTTTTAAAAGCGGCCTTTTGTTCAGAACCCCAATGGAAAGGGATGTTTTTTGCCAGTAAGCGGATGTGGGATCACTGAGCTGAGAGAACTTAGGGATGAAGTGGTGGTAGTATCCCATCATACAAAGGATGAACAGGATATCTCTCAGGTTTTGGGGAGGCGGTATTTTTAATATTGTTTCCACCTTATCTTGAAGAGGTTAAATCCCTCTTGGGAAATGGCGTTCCCAATAAATCTTATTTATTTTGGTAGAAGATGCACCTGGAACAATTATGCTTGATGTTAGAAACCCTCAGGCGTAGAAATACTTACTTTAGATGTGCCAAATAATAAAGGAAAGTCTTAGAAAAAACATTATGTCATTGAGATAGACTATCATGCAGCTCAGCTTGAGATCTCGCAGGATATAGACTATCATGCATTGGAATGAGGCGGGCACATTACACAGCCCCTGAGGTAACCAGGTAGGCTTGAATAGGCCTTCACTGCAGATAAGAGCACATTTCTCCTAAACTTGAGGGGAGAGGTCCATTTGCTAGTATTTGCTAGCCAAATCCATAGCAGAGAAGAATTTGGAGCTAGAGAAGTGTGCCAGTGCACCATCAATGTGATGGATGGGATTTCTGTCTTTTTTTGTGAGGTTGTTTAGCTTTCAGTAGTCCATGACTACCCAATAACCTCCGTTTTTCTTTTTAATGAGTAGCAAAGGAGACGCCCAAGGGCTTTGAGAAGGTACTAGTAGCCTAGCGTCGAGTAACTTCTTCAGCTCCAGCCTCATCTATCTGATCCTCAACCTTTGATTTGTGATAGGGCTTTGATCTAATGGGACTGGCAACACAAACATTAATGGTGTGGCTCCAATCTTTCATATGCCCGTAAACATGATTATATTTTGAGAAGATATTACTATAGGCATTTAGTAAGAAGTAGACTTCTTCAAGCTTGTTGGAGGTTAGTTAATCTGATAAATGAACGTCAGGCAAAGCATACAACAGTTTGTCAGAGGGTAGGCCCATTTAAGATATAGACCCGAGGCAATGAACTTTCTCAATATCATTGATGAGGAATAGCAACCCCTTTATTTTCTCCTGGTGTTTTTTCACAATCATGTCTTGCTTGGTAAGGTTCCTCAACAGAATTTTGATAGGTTGCTGATAGGTAGGATCTAGAATTCCAGGCAGTACTTGGAGCTCTAAATGACTTACTAAATCAATACTGATTAGGTGAAATAAGCAGATCCAGGGGATTTGTAAAGTAATCTTGGTGTCCACCACCCGTTGTTCCCAAAATTAATTAATATTTCCTTTGAGACATAGAACATAGTGCCTTCAGAGGCGTCTACTGACTCTGGAACACTTTTATATGACGACAGATGTGGTATAGTGCAGCAGTAGCGCAGAAAAAGTGTACTCAACCAAGTAGAAGTACTTTTTAATGAGGATATTTATTAGTCAGCACCAGAGGCAACCTCATAATTAAGCAGGGAGAAGTAACCTTAATTTAAATTGATGGTTCCATTGTACTCAACCAAGAATTGAGTGCTAATCATAATGTCATAATAATTGCTCTCCAGAGCCACACCAGGGGCTGACAGGATAAGCTTGCCAAATCTGGGAGGCGAAGAGGAGTACTCCCCAATAGCACGAGTACTGGCAGGTCCTGCCGTTACATACATTTGGGTGTAGTCCAGGTCAGGTGCCAAATAGATCTTCTTGATAAGATTTAAAGAAATTAAATTTAGAGGGAGCCAGTGTCAAGAGTGGCCATGACCCGCGCCTTACTGATAACTAAATCCACCTTGGAAACTTATTCACCAAAATTAGGGGGAGAGCTAAAACCTCCTTAAGACGGAAAGAGAGGTAAGTTTTTTAGCATTTTCAGGGTAGTTATCTTTAATTAATTGAAGAGTAAGTACATGCGGGATAAAACGGATCATCAAAGCCACAAGCTGGTCTGCATAACTAGCAGTTTCAATGACCTCAGGGCACCTCAGAATTTGGCTAAGATAGGTATCATCAGATATAACGGCCTTGTCTACTCTTACATGGTTTAGCCGGTCTGTTAAATCCACTTCAACTGGGGCTCCATGGACATAGTGTCCCACGTCCTCATAACCCTCTTCAGATTTATAATCCAAGGGGTTGTCTATGCAAGTCAGAGTGGAGATAAAAGACAAGTTAGGTCCAGACACTTCAGCTTGAGGGCTATCGTCCTTCACGCCTTTACCACGTGCCAGTACTTGGTGGAGGAGATACTGTTGGGGCGCGCAACTACCAGCTTAGTAGTGGGAGAAGGCCCTGCAGTTTTAATGAGCTTTTGCGGTAGCCCTTTGTTGGCTGGACGATAATGTCTGTAATGAGTTGCGCTGCATGAGCAGGTTTCAGGGAGCGAACAGCCACAGGAGAGCCTAGTGAGGTCACCAGGATACCGTCCACTGGCCTACAGTGAAGGGTCCTCAATGGGTAGAACTTTGGGTTTCACCACACCTCCTTGACGAGTTTCAAATGTGAAAAATCTGCAACATCTAACAGAGCCTTTTTTAGGTCATGGACATTATGAAATTTGCGTTCACATAGATTAGATGCCTTGCTAAGAAAGAGTGAGAAGCTAGCCCAGATAGCATGGCAGCGACTGCGTCATCAATGGTGAGCAGATGAGATGCTAACAATGGCTGAGCAGCTAGGTATAACCAGTCAACAAAAGCAGTAAAATGTTCTCCTTCATACATGATAAAACGCATAAAAGCCTGTCTTTCCCTGCTTAAACTCTGCCTGGAGCCAAATTCAGCAATAATCGCATACTTAACCTCTGCCCAGTTACTCAGAGTGTCCATCTGAGGAACCATCACCTCTTGGGCCATGCAACTCAGGCAAGGGAGAATGTGCTTGACTTTTTTTGTTGGTCACACCTTCCATGGCAAATTGACAGACATATAGATAAGGTGATGCTACCCTCACTGGGGGGAATTTGTCTTTAAAGGGGGTTTAAAAGGGGCAAGAGGGATCGCTTACTGATGAGTAGAAGGGGGGCGCTGTTTGAGCCTTTTAAGGTGAGACAGCGTTATGGCTAGCTGCAGTTCAAGAGCAACTATACTTGTTTCATTCCTAGTGAAAAGGGTAGGTGGGTTATCCACTAGAACACCACCATTTTTGTGGTAAGATTGTGGTGTACATGCCCTCTATAGTGAGCACCGCTTGTTGGAATCTTGGCGGGATAAGTGGTTGTAATTGATAATTACACAGATTACAACAATATAGCAGTTGCTGATTTAGTTAGAACTCACAATAGATATTTTTAAAAATTTCAAAAATGAATTTATAATAAAATACAGGGAGCTTTGATTTTTTATATGTTTTAATAATAATAAAAACTTTAGGATTAGGGAAGAAAACCCTTATTATATTGGCATCACGTAGTAATTACACTAATTTGAGGCTTAGTAGTGGGGGTGATGGGATCTGAATTAGGCAGAGAGCATCCCAATTTGGCTAAATGATGATTTAGCCTACCACTGCTCTTGAACCCCGTATCATATCTATAAAGCTTAGAATTATTGTGAGTTCAACTTTGGAATGGCATAATTATGAGGGAGCATTTTCAATGTAATTCCACCAGACAGCCATTTCGTACATATGGTTTGTTCAGCCAATTACCTGAGCTCTTAAGGGGCGATAGGTTAATAAAATCTTTTCACTCCCCTGAACCATCTTCAAGCCTATAAAAGGGGGTTCCTTACCCTTAGGAAGGTGCACCAAATACAAGCTGGTGCTTAGGCGGAGTTCTAGGTCAATTGGCATATTCTGCCAAGAGTTTGGATGAGCTGATGAGCTAAGATCTAAAGGTTTAGGCTGGATTTTTAATGTTCATGGATTATTCCAGTTAGAAGGTTTTTACCAAAAATCAAGCAGAGATAGTTTTTATAACATTTACAGTATTTTTCATCAAAAACACTCTTTCTACTAGCTTGGGCAGGTAATTGTCTGACAGTCCCATCATCAGGACCCTTTATCACAGGGGAGAGTTTCCCATCACTTTCCCTCTGGCGGTGGCCTCTTATCGCCGCCACCTCCACAACCCTAATCCGCTGCACCAGCACTTGGGTGATGAGATAAGGGGGAATTAGGGCAACTTTGAGGGTACGCCATCACCACCTCTCATCCACCACATGGGCCAAATCTCCCTGAGTCATTAGAGGGACGGCTTCCTTTTTCACCCCCTTTTTGTGTGAAACAGGAATTCTGTGCAGTTATGGTGAAGGGGGTGCTCTCCAAAAATTTACACGAGTGTTTATTTGGAGCAACCTGATCTATGGCCTTTGAGTCAAGTATGGGAACCTTTTCTTCTATGATATTGCGTCCGTCATTTAGATGGCTCAATCAGTGTTCTAACCTTTCCAGGTTTATAGAATTCCATCCCGCAAGGGGTACTTCAGCCTTGGCTTCTCTAGTGAAGCCCAAGCCATAGTAATGGCAACATTACCATTAATTTCTAAAAACATCTCAATACTTACAACTTGCACTTGTTGGCATCAGATGCCACTCTGGTGTTTCAGTTTCTGGAGTACCCAACCATCTCTCCCATGAATAGCTCCGCCATGAGCTCCTAGAAGGTTTGTCACATATTATGTCAACCCTGTCCTGCAGCTTGTGGTTCCCAATGGGGTCAGCTGCCTGCATGGCCTTGCGCCTTTTGCAAAAATCTGTCCCTTCCTCCAGGATACCCACCTTGTAATTCCCTCAGCACTGTGATCTCTTCCTCAACCACCCATTCTGGGCCTGTGGTGAGATTGGCTGCACTGTCTGCCACTCATGCTTTGGTTTAGACCATTCAAAGTGCAATTCCCTTTTTCTTGCAGCTGCAGCAGCCTCCACCCCTCTTCTCTCCAGAATCCCTTGATGCTGAATTGAAGAGTTTTTAAATAGGTCTCAATTCTCCCTCTCCACCCTCCAACTGCTGCAAGTGTAGTACCTTCTGTGGCAGCAATAATACTTAAACTTTTCAAACTGAGCAAGAGAAAATTTCAGATCAAGCATTGGTCAAATTACCTTGGCTTGTGGTTTGAGGATAACTGCTTCCACCTTAATCCATAAATCTCCTGTTGCAGGCCCAAGTTTACACATTAGAAATCTATTAAATTCCCTCAAATGGGTGGACGACGCCAAGAAACTGTACACCACAGAACTCAAATTAATTAATTAAAATTTTACAATCCACCTCCCAGTCCCAATCCCCAGCAATGCTTACACCCTTTCAAGGGCTTCCTGGCGTTTAAGCTTTACCACCAGCTTTCAATCAAAGTAACCGCTGTTTCACCAAAACCCTCTTCCACCAAACCCTATATTTGGCTTTTGGAGCCAAATATCATTAGATATTCATGTCCCAGTTTCCAGTATGAATTCCCCTGAGGAAGCCATAGACATTATCTAGGAGCTCACGTTTGCTCCATGCCATTTATTTGCAACACATCCAGGTAAGCAATGTTTAACTCCCACTACCTTAAGCCCTCCAAAAATATAAGAATTTTTTGTGTGCTGAATTCTTAGAGCACACTGAAAGTCATATTGCTAACTACGTCAAGGCTCTTCACACCGCTTGCATCCTTGCCAATAAAATCATAATATTATTACAATTCATTTTCCATAGCATAAACGCCCTGAGTCCTATTCTGTCTGTCTCACGCGCGCCCTTAGGTATGTGCCAGATGAAGATCCCCCAAAACCCCATCTCCATCCAATAATGCCGTTTATGCTAGCCACTGTGATGCCATAAAATGAGTTTATTACCTTGTTTTATTGGTAAACACAAAAAGCACACGTTCCGCCCCCTCTGGGGTGATCACTACTAGTACTAAAAATAGTTACTTTGTGATATCTATAGTAACTACTCATTATTAAATATAAAGTAGTATTTATGGGCTATATATATTTTGTAAAGATATAAGTGCCTTAGTTAAAGTTTATAAAATCACAAGGTTAAAAACACTACTATTAAGCATCTTAAAGGTAGCTAAAAATTCAATTATTTACTAACTTCATACTCAAATCAGTTTATATTTTTTATTTATCCAAAAAAGGTTATACTTAATTTAGCAAGAGGTTACTTATGATATATTTATATGAATAGGCTAAGATCAGCTAAGCATATAAATTTTTAGTTAAAATTATAAAAAGTTAAATATATACATCTTTATATAAATGAGGTTCAGGTAATATAAGAGCCATCAGCAAAGTAATGGATAAAATTAAGCCTATGCTTGTAAAATTTAGAACTTTACTTTTAAAGCTGTCTATTTTACCTTCTTAGTAATACAAAAAAGCTTTAAGATATAGGGCAATGAGTATTTACATTAGATAATATGTTAGTTCAACTTATCTAACCATAAAACATTTTTTTAAATAGTCTAAAACTTGAGTTTATTGTGTTTAACTAGCTTGAAGGTTAGTTTATTGCAAAATACTATCTAAGACAACAGTTTTTACTAAACCAAGTGATATTTTTATTTTTAAATGAGTTTGAGAAAAAACTATAAACAAAATTTTATTCACAAAGGAGAGTTCTCAGTGGTAGATTAATGACTCATGACCACTGCGTCCTGTGGTCATCCCAGTAGATGAGCTTTTAGTATGGGGCAATTTATGAATGTGTTGGAATTTCTTACCAATGCCTTAAATATTTATAGTAAATAGCGAGGCAGTCCATGGAGTTCCTGGACCATAAATTTTCAGGGGTCTGAAGCTCTAAGGAAAGACCAGGTTTTTTGTATAAGTATGTAGGGACCCACAGTGGTATCCATAGTACACACAGCGTAGCTGGTCTGAAAGGACGTGAAAAGGAGCGTGGGAGTAAAGAAAAAAGATAGGATTATTAATAAAACTGGTTCCCATTGCTCAAAAAATTACACTTAAAAATGGTTCTAAAAGTTATCTGTTTTTAATGTCAAAACTAAAAATAACTCACCAATCTATAAAATGAAGGTTGCTGGTTTATATACTATAAAAGGAGGATGCAATAGGTCATAAGGCTCTAATTCTTTTAATCACATTTGCCTTATTTTCAAATAATTTTTAAATCAAAATTTTGACTTTGAGTAAAAATTAATCCAGTTACCTTTATTTGTCTTGGATCTCATTGATACTGTTAATTCCTGCTTAGATCTCTTTACCATTGAACATTTACCTGTAAATTTTTTTGTAAAATATTTTTACCTATGGGATACCCCAGATATCAATTTTTTACAGAGAAAGGTGCGCCTTTTTTCACCCTTTGTTTGACAAAGATTGTTGCACTAGTGGTGCCTGTGTTAAATTTACCTCTAGATTTCAGGCAGAAAAGTTAGATTTTCTGCACTAGTTGTTCATAAAAATCTGGAATTAACGATATGTTTGGCTATGGGGATTGACTTAAGAGTTAGGTGTGACAAAAAAGGGAAGCTGCCTCTACCTATCTCTCATCCAGGGTATGCCCTAGTTCACTCAACTGGGTGAGCAGAAAGCTTTAAGTTGTGCTTCTCTTTTTTCTAAAGTGGCGCAAGGCCCTTTTCAACTTGATAGCTGGAGCCTGAGACCTTAAAATAACGCTGCACATGGAAGTATATTAGAATTTATCCTCCTTTCACAATTAATTTGATTCTCTTATTTCCCATTGATTGGTGTGGTATTATCCCCAAGGTTAGCTTACCTCAAATAAATAAAAGGACTAAAGTCTATTTAATAGATCATTTTGCTTTCCTCAAACTAGTCTTCTTTGACTATAAAATATAGTGTGATTATTCTAACATACCTTTGATATTAAAATAAAGCCAATAGAAAAAATAAGATGCTTTTAAAAAATTATAAGACTTGTAAGTTAAAAAATTATCATATAAATAGTTTTGTACGAGATAACTGTACTTCCCAACTAATCTTTCTTATATACTAGAAAGATTATCAAGTAGGTTTACTTTTAAAAATAAAAACTACTGAGGTATAATTGTACAACAAAGTGTCATCATTATATAATCTATGTCTTTATATTTCTTATAAACTAAATAAAAACTTTTGATTAAGTTAGTTTAGTTTTTGATTTACATCTGATATAACTGAAAATTGTAGAATAGGATCCATCTATAGCTATAGCTTGGTATTCAGATATAATTAAAATATAGGAAATCATAACTTCAGAATATAATTTAGTAATAGGTGCAAGCCAAAATTCTAAATCATCGCCCTATTTTTTAGTACTAGTGAGACCCAAACTTAAACATCGCCATATTAAAAAGTTATAGACTAGTTTTTGATAAACTTAAATTTAAACACAGTGTCATGGAGTCATTTGTTAGTACTAATGTTAATTTTCATCTAGAGAAACAATTATGAATAAAAATTTTCCAGCCTTAAGAAAAACAATGGAACCCATGAGACATCCAATACACTAATAGCAGAAAAGTACAATGAAAAGGCTAGCAAGGCAAACAAACCAAAAAAAACATAATAAGATATAACAAATTGTAAAAATGAACAGTGATAACAAATTGACTATAGGGATTACATATATAATTTGTAAAAAATCATGCCAATGTATCATATTATAAACTTATAATGATTTTGGATTGGAAGACCCCATATCTAAAGACAATGGCTATTCCCATGATTATACTTTTAGATGTGATAAAACTACCAAGATGGTAGGGAGCTTAAACCAAATAACACAATTACACGATGATTGCAATGAGCAGAACACCTCCGTGGATTCTAGAAGTGTACTAATTTACAGTAAAGATCAACTAGACATCTGACCACATGTTTAATATTGAAAATGCTAGTCTAGCCAAAATATGGCTATCCATCAAAGATTGAAATGTAAAACTTGCCCAAGTGAAAATAATTAGCTTCTAAATCCTACCTTTATCATAAAACACTTTAAAATTAAATCAATTTTTAACTAGTTTCATATTTAATGATTTATTTGCTTCTGGGTACAAAACTCAAAATCAATATTAACAAATATCATTACAAAGAATATTAGTGCACTAGTTTTTTTATCTGTATATTATGACTAGCTTATAAGGAGAGCTGGTTACAGGTGTTGAGTTTTATCCACTGGTACTGGGCTAATTCTTAAAAGGGATGAAAAAGGTAGATTTTCTTTAGTATATAAAACTTCTGCTTTATGTTTGGAAATAGTTCTGCCAATATCCTCAAATGTAGCCTACTGCCTTATTGTACATTAACAGTTTTTAATATCACAGGGCAATGATTCAGAATATACTAGACAATTAAAATATAATAGAAATTTCTTCCTTAAAAATTTGGAACTTCTTCCTTAAGAATTCAACATGCACTAGGTAGGGTTTCTTGTATAACATGTAAATACAGAGAACATTTTAATACAGCTTAGATATATTCTTATATAACCTGATGAAGAGAATAAGATACTGTTTCTTGATTATAACTTAATTGGTTGCTTTTATGCTATTTTATTGAAGCCAGGTGCCAGTTTTTACCACTAGAGAAATTTAAAGCCCTACTCATATAATGAACATGTGTTCATCAATACCACATCAATACTATGAAGGTCATAGGCATAGGACTTAATATAAACTTCTCATCCAAATAGACCTATACTTGATTTAAAAAGCATTTTATTCTTTTTTGGTTATAAGCAGAATTTTATAGAATTGCAAGGATCCTTAGGTAAAACTCTAGCCCTAAGGCACCAATAATCAACATAGAATAAGCCCAATAAAGCAACTTCATATTCAAAATGCATATAATTAAAATGGGTAAAGTTACAATAATAATTTTTACTTCATCTTTAGTTAAAACATTGTTAGGCCTCTAATTACCACTATTGTATAACTATTTAGGTTGACAATAAAGTAAGTGTATTTTACTAATCTCATTATAATCATTTTTATATCTTTAGTATCAGTGCATAATATTAATAAAGTCTTTAAATTATAATAAATACTAATTAAAAAATTGACTTAAAGGCATATTTAAAGCACCCAAGTGGAGTTTTACTTTATTAATTATAAAAGTGTTTTTCTATAGTCCTCATCTATTCTAGTGCTACCAAATTGCAAATCACGTGAGCGCCTCATAAATAAATTGGAAAGGATTCTAGATGGATTAATTAATTTATGCTATAAAAACCCAAAAAGAATTTAATAAAGTGGTAATAAGCTTGATGGATTCTTAAAAGGGCTTATGATTTAACTCAGCCATCAAAGTCTAAAGGGATGCCAAGAATGACCTAAAATGGTGTACTAATCATTACTGGGTTTGAATATAAGATGTTGGTACTAATTTATTTTCAAGAAGAAGACCTCCATCAAGTTTGCTGTTGCTAACGCGTTGGACATGTGGAGACTGTTTTAGAAATTTATAGCTCATAAAGCCATAAATTCAAACCCAGTTTTTTTAAACATAATTTTGTAAATTAATCTAAAATATAGATTAGAAACTATCTAAAAGGAGTAATTATCAGCTTATATCTTATTAAATTTTGAGTTATTAATATTCTATGTGAACCTTAGAAACTCCTTATATAACTGAATAAATTCTTTAGTTTTTTATTTTTAATACAATATCCTATTAAAAGCTTCTTTGATGGTATATAGCTACTCTGAGATATTTTTTTATGATATTAGATTTTTATATGCATAAATAGATGAGAGGTCAGTATCTTTATTAAAAAGTAATATCATCAGGCTATATGTTCTTAAAATGCTTGAAATTTATAGACTTGCACCTAGATGTATCATTTTTTTATATACAGCAAAATTTATTTGAGGTATGCCAACTGGGGGATGGACATTACCAAAGCTCAAAGAGCAAAAAATATGAAATAACAGACCTACCCAAGAAGAATGAGTCAACCACCAAAAATGAGTGAGCAAAACACAAATGAATGAGCTCACAACCAATCAGGTGGGACAGCAGCGAGCCACTCATCCCACCAAGGCAGAAGGGGAAGGGGGATCAGGGGGCTCATCCTTGGCATCAGATTCATCCTCATAGGTAAGAGCGCAGGTCAAATTGGTTAGTAATTGTGTGGGGTGGTCAGCGACAAGAGGGGCAAGTTGGCTGATGATTGGTGGGTATGGAAATTACCTGCAGCAAAAGTTGCACCTAGGTACTGAGATAAGCAGGTTTCCATGTGAAGGCGGATGGAAGAGAGCTGGTATAACAAAGCGGCGGTAGCGTGAGTGGCTTTTGACTTGTATTTTGAAGCTTCAGCCACTTTTTGGATGGCTGCAGTTGTTTGTTTGTGGAGGTTGAATATGTCACGTTTGCCCTGTGAGGACAGGGTTGGGGCAATAATGGGAGGAGGGATACCCTTGACTAGTGTTGCCACTGATCCATCAGCACCCTCGCAGATGTTGCTAATATCTGGGTGCTCAGCTGCTGCTACAGCGAGCTGGTGGGTAAGGAAGAATACATATGCATTTGTCTGGGGGGCGTAAAAATGCCGAGGGGTCTGAATGGGGTGCTGTACTTGGATAAATTCTTCGATTTAGACTTCCAAGTCTTCAATAACATTTCCCACTTCATCAGTTTAATACAATGTGGTCCATGGGTTCAAATCATATTGGAAATTGGGGTTGGTGAATTTATGGGCTGTGGCTGTCAATTGAGGAATAACGTGGGACTAAACTACTATCCAAGCTGTCTACTGATTGGTTGAAGTGCATGTGGCACTGGACTTAGGAGGGGCCTGATTTGCAGCTGTGGGCGCTGCATAAGCTGCAGGTTTTTTGGGGGGGGGGGGGGGAAGGATTGTACACCATGCTGAAAAGGCAGTGGGGTGTGTGGCATATTGGGGGCCAGATGGAGGCAATGTAGATCTGGCTGATGCAGCAAAATAGGGGCATTTACTATTAGAGTGATCCAACTAAAGCAGGATGGACAAATAGTATGCCCTTTCTTGACATAGGCCCAGAATGGGTGGTATGGGGCAGAAGGAATGATGGCATGGGGGGATCATCAAAGCAATTTCGTTGAGATTTGGGATAATCATGGTGAATTCCCAAGGCCCAGAGAGGCGAGTGGCCCCATTGGGGACCACAAACTGAAGGATGGGTTTGGAGCTGTATGCAGCCAAATCTTCTATCAGCTCCTGATGGAGCACTGTGGGGGAAAGTGATTAGGCAACCCTGCAAACTGAACCACCATAGTGGTGTTGGGGAGCTGGGTGCACGTTGTGGGGATAGGGGTGCCCTGAAAAACCAGGGGTACAGAGACTGCAGTAGTGGCGTCTGCTTCAAAGGTGAAGCTGAGATCAAAATACACCTTATAGTGGTGGAAATCAATAAATCTGTCTGGCAGAATCACTGCCTGGACCATATCAATAATGGCTTTATCTGCTTTATGAGAACAACTTACCTATTTTACCCAAAGGCTGAATTGCAGGTGGGAGTGGGGGAGAATGAGTGGGCTGCAAGGCATGGCCTGGGCATGTACAAGGTGGATGTCAAGATCCTTGGGTGTAATAAACTGACCTGAGGTTTTGGTAGTACTGGACGAACCAGTCTGAGTGTATTTTCATCAAATGAAAAACGCTGGATGGGGTTTCACCGATGCCCCATACAAAGGACAGTGGAGAATCTGAGGTCATTGAGGATCAAATAGAGAGTATGGCGGTAGGCGAAGGTTTAGATAGCGTTTAATTTTTTATTAAAATCGCTCAAAAGCTACTCTGAGCAGAAAAAGATACCTAGACGTATCAAATATACATAAATTTGTTTTAAAAATGCTCTATACTCCTATAAATTAGAGCTGTAGGTTTTTTTTTTTTTTTTTTAAACATAAGTTTGTCAAGTAAGTGTTCATATGTAAATGTTAAAGATAAATTTTAACCTTGTTGTCATATATAAAATAGTAAAAAATGATATCATTTAAGTTTATCTTTAAACTTTTTTATGCAAAGTTTTATTTCACTTTTAGAACTGACAGGGAAAATACATATAAAAAATCTTACTCCTAAAATAATTGACAAATGTCAAGGATAATCCTCAATGGTTTATTTTATCAATACAGGACAAGGGGACCATGGAACCCTTTTTGTTGAAAAAGTAATATAAGTTTAAAAAAAATTACCTCCTAACAAATTCTGGTCCTAGATATGCTAATATCCAGACATAATTGTTAGCGGTGACAAATGATGGGATCATTTTTTACTTACATAAAATCCCAAGAGATCACACTCTAAGCATGACATTTATAGCGTATGAAAATCAACTCAATTTTTGCAAATGTAAAGTAAAACTCATCTTCAGAACTTGTGCTAGTGCTAACATACAATGTAATCATCCAATTTTACCTCAGATGTAACTCTATAATCAGAAGATTAGCTAATCTAGCTTCCTACTGATATATAATTTTGCTTTAGGCTATACTGTGATGCCTCTATAATTTTTCAACACAGTAACTTGCTTTACCCTTGCTTACTTAAAACCAAAGAGTGCTTAAATCATAAGTCTACTAAACTTATTGAGCTTCATTATTGATGACATAATTTTTGAAGGTGTGAAAAGAACAAATAAGGGTTCTAAAGCTGAATCTAAGTTAAAAATTGGATCACATCTATAATCTAAAACATATCATTGATATGAGATGAGTTATGGATAAAGTTTTCTAAGGTTAATTATAGGGTTAATTATACTAGTTTCCATAAGATTAACTATCCTAAATAGTAACCAAGTATATAGAAAACAAGATTAATGTAATTAAGTTATTATATAAGAGGGTCTTGATCACTAAACTGTTTAAACAATGATTAGGTCATTTAAACCCACCAAGTATTGAAACATAAAGTTTGTGCTTATACTAGGTATTGCACAACCCTAAGGCAATAACATTCAAATTATAATTTCAGCTTTGATATAAAAAATAAATTTGTCCTCATCCTTGATAACATTGTTAGTAATTAAGCAAGGTGTGATCATCCTCAACGATTTAGCATCAAAATTATATTAAGCTCCATCCTCAAAAACCACTTCAAATACTATGATCACTGATCAAATCCCTCATTAATCATATTCTCAACAAAATATTGATAATTTTGCATTTTATTTTATTGCTTCCATGGACTCTGGTCTTGTCTAGACTGCTGCTTCCATTAAAAGGCTTCTAGCTATTTTTCAAGTTCAAAAATTCTAAGGTAACTTTTCACAACTGGAAACTATACCTGGAACACCGCCCTTGCTAGGTTTTAATAAATTACTACATATTAACTTGGTATGAGACTGTGCAGCTTACCACCAATATTTAGAGAGCTACATAGGCTCTCTTGAAATTAGAAGATAATCCTTTTCTACTTACTTGTTGAGTACTGTTTCACGAGGGTTTATATTATAAAATAATAGTTCCATTGAAATCTATCACGGCTGCAATACTCATAACAACCTCCATCTTTCTCGCTATAATTGGCCCCACCATCCTAAAAAATACATGTGGTTCTGGATTTGCACCCACCATAATAAATCACTTTTTAAAAATCAACTACAAAAATGATTCCATACCTATTTAACAGAATGGAGCCTCTTAGCTATTTTTGACCTTATGTCTATACTGCTAATTGCTTTGTTACACATGTAGTTTCCCTTAATCATACCATCTCATAAAACAGCCTCACCATCTTGATTGCCTTGATTGATAACTAAACTGAAACTGTATCTGAAAAGCTCACCTTAGAGCATACTATTATTGCACCTAATTTTTTAGTTATAATTTGACTATTTTTCTAAAAACTAATTAACAACCTTTCATAAACAATTTCCAGTTTTTTTGGGAAATCAAATTTTATTTTCAGTTTCTTTGAGGTAAATGATTATGCTTCAAATTAACTTCAGCGTTCTTCCTAATGAGATACCTCTTCACTAGGAACTATGCATTATAGCAGTATTTAAAAGATGCAACTGAAGAGTAAAAAGCATAACTTTTAATTAAATGATTTAACATTTATAGTTTTTGAGGGGGCGCGTCCTCAGTTAGATTATAGGCCCTCACAATTGACAAGATTTTAGAAAGGCTTAAAGAAGCTAAAGCCTTCAATCAAGGTAGAAAGGACCCTTTGATACTCTCCTAGCAGGTTTTAGCATCATTTTCGCCCTTTTATTCTTTCAGAATTATGGTCTAATCAAAAGTTTCATTACTTGGCAATTTACAAGGTTTAGAGATTTTTAGGTAAAGATTAATCCAAATATGAACCAACTAAACTTCAGCTTTTTCTGACACTACTCCCCTCAAGATCTTGCTGAGGGGGAACAAGGTTTTGGATAATATGTATGAACTTGGATAATGAACATACCCATTTTGGTAGAGTCAGTGAAGGTCTCCAGACCACAGCAGTATATCACCCTATATGGCTCAGATCATAACGCGTCTAATTTATGGGCTCTCCCTCCAGGCAATGATGATAAACCATTTTGAGGTCTCCCAATTAGATATTATGGCCTAATAGGCCTAGTGGCAATTGTTTGTTTCGCCTCCTTACTGGGTAACAGTATTTAGGGATCTAAACACTAGAACTTGTAACCTATATATCTCCTTACTAATGTTCTCATAGCTAAGTCAGTGTTTTCCAGCATGGAATTCTACAGGATAGGCTAAAAATAGAGGGTATATCTAGATATTGATAGTAAATACTTTAAATTGAGACATTTGGATGATTTGATAATAGCTCACATGGTAAGCCATCAGAGCTCCTGGAAGGTACTCGTCCTATACCTTTTTAGTCTGTTCCATCTTTTGTAGAATGGAAAGGAGGGTGCCATTTACTATCTCACGGTCCTTGGTTGCCAGAGTGTAGGGAACAGTAAAGGCCTGATATGGAACACTAAAAATTTAAGTTTTGTCACAATTTATAATATGAATTTGTCCCGTTTTCAGATAGCAGGATCTTGGAGCTATCATGTCAGTTTAAGGTCTCTTTGAGAAAAAACGAGGTGGTAGCATTTAGCTGTAGTAAAAACCACAGAGATGGCCTTGACCCACTTTGAATTTGTCAATGACAATGGTTATGTAGCAGTGTTCAATAACGCTGCAGGTAGTGATCCAATTTCATCTATAATGACTTTGGAAAAGGGAGAAGTTGGTCAAATGGCTTGTTGTTGAAAATTAGGGGATCATAGGCCCTTGTTTCGTACATATGAGAAATGGGACAAGGACATCATTAATAGAATCAATCATTCCCTTCAAATAGCATCGATCCTTAAGACACTGGTATGATTTTTTCATGGCGCCATGACCTACAGACATACGTGCCTCCATAAGATTGTAGTTTTGGATGAGAGACGGACATAGGGGAGCCAAACAGAAACTACATTCCTTATAAAGTAGTTCATCATGTTTTTTTGGTATGGACTATCAATTGCTTTAGCCGCTCCTTGGACCTCCTGAGTCTCTCAATCCCACACTTTTTAATAAACCTATAAGTTCATATAAACAATCTTTTTTGGATGTGTATAAGGGTAATATGAGGATATAAATAGTCCAAAGGTGTTTTGTTGGAAAGCATTTGTCTGATGAATATGTGAGAAGTTGTAACATTGTAGTTCGAGGAACACAAAGATGTCTGCATGAATCCTTCACTGTTGTGGCCACCATAGCAACATATTATCAGTTACTACAATGAAATTTTTGCCATAGAGGTAGGGTAAAACTGCTTGATGGCCAAAAGTATCATTAAGCATTCCCTTCATGTGATGCGATAGTTCTTTTCTTTTTCTTAATTAAGGTTTTAATGAATTATGCTAGGAGTGGTCAGCATGATTAGAGTTGAGTTAGACTGGGATAGCCTTAACTGCAAAATCACTAGAATCTGTAAACAAGCGTAAAGGCTTGGCAAACACAGGGCGGAACAGTATTGGAGCGTTGATTAGAGCATCTAAAAAAGAGCCAAAAGTCTGTTGCTGTGATTCTTCCCACTGGAATGAAACTTCTTTATGAAGCAAATAGACTAGGGGTTCAGCAAGTTTGGCAAAATGAGAGATAAATTGTTGGTAG
Organism: Massospora cicadina; assembly: GCA_022478985.1. Lineage (NCBI taxonomy): Eukaryota > Fungi > Entomophthoromycota > Entomophthoromycetes > Entomophthorales > Entomophthoraceae > Massospora > Massospora cicadina. The sequence continues at coordinate 226,407 of JAKSZP010013139.1, forward strand.
TATCTGACCATACGAAAATAGACTTTCACATTACTCAAGCTTTGAGGAAGAGACATCTATAAGATGGCGTCAACCTTAATGTATAATTTAAAATCCTTGTGAGTAACCTTATGACCGAGAAACTTCATCTAACCTTAAAAAATGCATTTGGATGGCTATAACTTGATAGATGCGACTCTCTTCTTCAAAGACTCTCAGAGGTGTTTTAAGTGCTTATTAAAAGTTTGAGAGAATACTGTCACTTTTTCCAGGTAGACCAATACACAGAACGTTTTCAGATCATAGAGCATACCGTCCATTGCCCGTTAGAAGGTCGCAGGGTCGTTGCACAACACCTGGAGTATGCAGGTGAGCTTAAAAGGCCTTCACTAGATGTAAACTTATACAATTTCCTGTCCTATAGAGCTAGCTTGTTCTTCAGTATCCACAAGAAAGGTTCATAGCTCAGAAAAACTGAGATCTGGCTAAGAGGCGGAGAGAATCATTAATTTGAAGCAAAGGGTAGCTGTCTTTTTGTGTAATTGCATTCATTCAAGATAATTTATCACTTTGCAATGGTAGCCATCCTTCTTGCAGACCAGCAGCAAGGGAAAGCTAGGGGTTTGAGAGGGCTTTAGGAGGCCGGCATCTAGCAGATAGTTTCAGTTCTAGAGTGACTTGGGCATATTTAATCTTAGACTATCAATAAATCGAGACTTGATAGCTGGGAATCTCCATTATAAATTTAGTGCCAAATCTCTCACATTAACCTGAAGTCATCCCGGCCTTTTGGAAAAGATTTCTGCATACTCTTTGGTAAGGAACTGGCATTTATAGTTGGTCACTAGTTAAAGTGTTGCAAACTTAACAATTACTTGCATGGTAATTGAATCAATTTATAGACTAAAATTGGCTAAAGATCCATTGGCGGTGACAGAGTTAACATGTTAAATTAGTAAGGTACAAAGATATGTTGTTGGGATTTTTGCCCAAATTCCCAGCCTGCTAGATTACCTGGTATTGCTAGGGGAAAATTCCCTAAGGCGAAGTGAATTGGAAATCAGTTGGCCCGAGTTTTGGAGGAACTACGTTCAGGAGATTTTGGGATATTCGCCTGGTCATATCCATTGGATCAATCAGGATGAATACTTAAGATCTCATCAGCCAGAGTTGCTGACGAAATAGGGGCATCTGATAGTGATTAACTATCATGTGTACCAATTGGGATCAGTTGGGTTTCATCACCGACTGATTAGGAATGAATAGTAAGTTGTGAGGCGAGTGATGCCACCTGCAACTAGCAAATCAATTGGTTGGTGAGTGTCCTGCCATAATGGGTTATAAGTCCCATTACCTAAGCATGTCACTAGCCAGTTATAATTTGGTTTGCTTGGATTGAGAGGAAAACGTTAGGGACACGTTTTATGACTCTTTCCGTCTAAAGCCTTGAGGATGTCCAATGGCAGAATCCTAGCCAGGATAGGGAAGACCATTGCTGCCAAAACGAGGATGGGTGATTCAACAGAAACAGCTGCCATTTCATCGAAGAGGTGTCAACTGATGGTTAGACAGCCAAATCCTCCACTATATAATTCCCTAGGATTTACTGTAATAAAAAAGTAACCTTACAGAAAAAGTATCTTTACAGAGTTTAGAGTATACAGTTACATTATCAATTTGGTGTATAGTTAGACTATAAGCTTATATTGTGTTGTTCTATCTCAAGGATACTATTGCAGAGGTCAATAATTGGAAAACTCTCAGAGAGAAGATTAAAAATCCAAGCGGGGATCTAGAGATGAAAGAACTACAATCAAAGGATAGCTGTCAACTGTGTGTTGGCTGAGAGAGACTGTCACCGGGGTATCTTAGCAAAGATTAAGTGGACAAGAGTATAGGGAACAAATCCCTACAAGTACGACTTCAAGAGTATAAATTGAAAATACTGGCTGAGCGTTGGGCTGAAATATAGTTCTTTTTTTAGTACTAGATGGTCCCAACCCAAGGGGGGGATTCATCGATGTTTATTGAATTACGCCTGGGCTCCTAAGAGCCTGAGGCGAGGGAAGGGGAGGGAGGAGGCATCGAGAAAGGGAGGGTGGTTTGCGCGCCAGAGCCATGCTGCAGTGACAACTGAGCGGGGGAGGGTTGGCGACATAGTGCAGACCTTCAGGGCCATCTCAAAGTGTACCTGAAAGTGGGTGATCATGTGTGGAAGGGTCCACACCTGCTGGTCAAAGGCAGCACGAAGGAAGGAGTTATGGATGGTCCAGATGGCTGTGGCATAGGCGAGGACACGGAGGGGTCAGTGGCAACCAGGCAATGTCTGCTCAAACATGAGGTCTTTCACAGGGTGTCCAGACCAGGGCTGAGCATGGAGGAGCGCGCGGGCCTTTGGCCAAAATGTGGCGACACCTGGACAGGTGAAAAAACGATGGAGGTGGGAGTCAATAGGCTCCACACAGCGGGGGCAGCTTCGGTGCTGGAAGGTAGGGCCAGTCCGGTCCCCTGTCCTGTATGAACAGTGGAGCACCCTCCATAAGGTGTTGGACACCTTTGCTGACAGGATGGGGTGATAGACGTCCTTCCACAATTCCTTAAGGTCAAATCTCACGGAGGGAGGGAGGAGCTCAAGGAGTCTTGGGCGGATGGGAGGACGATCTTGGGGGTTGAGGCGAGTTGTGACAACTTGTCCATTGTGCACAATTGCATGGCGACGTGGGCTGAGGCCAGGGCCTTCCCTTCTGTATGGGAAGGCATGGTGGATCCGCGCGCCTACTCGTTTCAGGGCAAGGAGAGCCTGGTTCCAGTAGGGGGATGAGGATGGTTTTAGGCGATGGCCTGGGTGGTTTGTGAGCCACTCCCCTAATGAGGTCAGAGATGCTCTAGGAAGACCCAGAGCTGCTGACACTGACTGGCGGAGGGCGGGCGCCCATTGGGGCATGGGGGTCGCGTCCCAGCAGACAATCGGCCATAGGAACTTCAGGAAGATTGTGGTGGCGTGGGATCGCGTGTCCAGAAGACCTAGGCCCCCTTCATTGCAGGGTCGGGCAATGGTTGATAGGGCCATTGGTGGATGGTTTGAGCCCCAGATCCAACAGCGGAGGAGTACATTGAGCCGCGTATAAAAGGCATCTGTGAATGGGCAGACGTGCGCTAGGAACCAGACTTTGGAGAGAAGGAACACATTGGCCATCAGAGCTCGACCCTGGGGGTGATGTGCCGCCGGTTCCAGCTGGCAATCCTGGAGTTAACTGCTGCAAGGAGCAAGTCCTCATTGTCTTTTAGTGCAACTCCTTATTGGTTGATGAGAACGCCCAGGTGACGGAAGGTACCGCGCTCAGGTTCAATACCAAATGGTGGGGGGAAGGTGGGGGAGCCGACCTGTACAACTGTTGTCTTGGAGGTGTTGACCATGGCGTTGGACGCCTTGGTGTACCTCTCAATGGTCACAGCAGCGAGGGCAACATCCCCTGGGCAGCCAAATGCAATGGCAGTGTCATCTGCAAATGCCATGGTGCGTGTGGGGGCTTTACATGGGACCAGAATCCCTGTTAGCTTGTCCTGTAAGGAGGCCAAGAGGGGGTCAAGGGTGATGTTAAAAAGGATAGGGCACAGGGGGTCCCCTTGCCGGAGACCTTGTCCAACTGGTACTGTCACTGTAAAACCCATTGGCGCCAGGACTCTGGTGTGGAGCTGGTCATAGAGCGCTGATATCCAGCGCCTAGCTGCGGGTGGGAGATGGAAGCGGGCCAGGGAAGCATCAATATACTTCCAGGCTACCCGATCAAATGCTTTCTCCATATCCAGGAGAGCCACAAAGCATTCACCTTACGAGAGTTAGCAGTCAAAGTCACGTGAAGGTCATTATAGTTGTCCCATAACGACCTCCCCGGAATAAAACCGTACTGGGATGGGGAGAGGCGAGGTGACACCCATTTGGTGATGCGGTTGGCCAGAAGCTTCGTGAAGAGCTTGTGGTCTGTGTTGATCAACGCTATGGGGCGCCAGTTCGCCAGGTTCTCACGGTCTGACTTCTTGTTAATGAGAGTCGTGATTGAGCCTCTGGAGTCGGGGAGGACCTCGCCATTCACCAAGAGTGCAGCGAAGAGGTCGCGGAGGGTTCTGGCTATCACTGCAGGTTCCAGAAGGTACACCTCAAAGGGTATTCCTTCTGGGCCTGGGGCTTTAAGCCGTGGGGATTTCAGAAGGGTTTCCATCACCTCCTGGATGGAAATAGGCGCCAGTAGAGCCTCACCAGCCCTTGGGTCAATGGGCGGCTCTGGAGCCCGCCACAGGAAGTCTTGGATGTCCGATGGGTCCACCTGGGTGGCATGGAAGAGGCTGGAGTAGAAGCGGTGTAGTTCCTGCGTGATTTCCTCCTTATCTGAAGTGGATGTAGTGCCAATCTTCAGTGCAGTAATATCCTGCGCTGTTGACCGGGCTTTCTGTTTCTGAAAGAAGAAGCGGGTGGGGCGTTCCCATTGAGCATAGTAACGAGATGTTGTAAAGTTTGCTGCCCGTTCTTCCTGCAGTGTGAGCTCCAAGAGGAGTGCTTCCTGCGCCGCTTCCCAGTCTTCCAACCATCTGGGAGAGGGCGAAGGCTGGCAGTTTCGCTCTAGATGTCTGATTCTGGCTTCCGCCCTTTTGACTCTGGCGCGAGCTGCAGTCATCTGGGCTTTGGCACAGTTGTAAGCAACGCGGGTGATGCCCTCCTTGGTCAACGCCCATTTAGCCTTGTGGTCAAGCAGGTGGGGTGGGGGGAGGTGAGAGTCTCCCGGATGGTCATAGACAGCTTCTCCTTAGTGAAGGGGTTGTTGAGAAGAGCTGTGGCAACCCTAGGCCAGAACCTACGCGACGGTCTAAGTGTGGTGGTGAGGACAACGGTGAGTGACCTGTGATCACTCAGATGGTTGTCACGAGAGATGGGAGAGGAGACGCGGCCAATTAACAGGGGCCAATCAGTGCCATATCTATGCGTGACGCTGACTGGAAAGCTCCTCCATCATACTGGATCCTAGTCATGCAACCTAGGCCAGACGCGGAGGGTGGAAGCGCATCTATAAAGCCACTCAGGCGAAGGAAATCCTGGAGGCGACTTGATCCAGGGCGTTCCTTTGCTGAAGGGGGTAAGAGTCACGGACGCGACTTATGGTTGTGTTGAAATCTCCTAAGAGGACTGTATTCCGTGGGAGATTGAGTTGGAGGAGCTCTTCCAAGAGCCGATTTTGCTCCTGACCTGCATTAGGCAGGTAGATGCTTGCAGCGAAGAAGGAGAAGTCAGGAGTGGTGAGTTTGGCCAGTATGAGGCGGCCACCTAGATATTGTGAAAAAGAATGGGTTTTAACCCGGGGATTCAAAACAATAAGGGCGGCATGGTTTGTCCAGAAGGAGTTGCCTCCAAACTGTTCATTCCATGCAGGTTGTTCGTGGGGGAGGATATGGGGCTCCTGGACAGCAGCGATGTCAATTTGTGCTGACCTGAAGTTTCGGGGAGGCGGGCTCTCCGCTTAAAGTCCCGCAAACCTTTGCTTTGATAGATTGTAGGGCCAGGGTGCTGCCATGGGGACTCATAGCTGTTCCCCTCCATGTCCTGGGGGTTGCCAGCGCTTAAACCTGCTGCTGTGAGGCGGCTAGTTTTGAGTCCTTTAGCTTGACTATTAGCTGCAATCCATGAAAAGCGTCGATGGTTCTGAGGGGAAGGAGAGGGTGGGGGGGCGGAGGACCCAGTAAGCCAGCCTAGGATGCTGCCCCGCTCCATTGCAGGGGAAGGACCTGAGGGTGCTCAATGGTGACCTCCGCGGTGTCCCCATTTGATGAGTCTGAGTCCATATTCACTTCCTCCAACACTGCAAAGGATCCGCGTGAAATGGACTGTGGGGTTGGGGTAGGACTCTCTTTGAGGTGGCACTTCTACCGCAGGCCGCGAGTTGCCAGTCCATGCTGGTGGGCATAGCTCCATTGGGAGCTGAGGGTTGATGCGATAAATCGCTGGTGGAGGTTGGTGGGGGTGCCGCGGATCCCTGAGTGGGGGTGGCTGACGAGGGGCACCCTGTGGGAGATGCCTTGCGCTTGGTGAGAGAGGGAGTTGACTTTGGGAGATTGGAGGGGGTGCCCATTGGAAGGGGGCATGAGCGTGAAGGTATCCCATACCAATAGTGGGGTTAGCTGTTTCAACTGCTAGGCGTAAGGCCTCAGGGGACAGGTCTTGAACGGGAACCCATTGTGTGGGTTGTGGAATTGCTGCTGCAGCCACGTGGGATCGTTTTTGGCCTGGTTTAGGCCCCTGGGTGGTGGCTAAGAGGGCTTGTTTTCGAGCTGTGCAGCCACTATACAAGTGTCCAAGGGCGTTACACCATGAACACCGGGGGCGCGCCTGATCAGGGTCGACAAAAAAGATCTCAGGGCATGCCCCAACTACCGCCACACGAGGAATAACCTCAATGTTGCGGGATACAGTGGGGGAGGGGATGAACGACGCCCTAGCAGTGCGAGCTCTTTGAGTGGGAGCATAGTAAGAGGGGACGCTAAAGTCCACTGAAAGAACAGACCCAAACTCCATTAAACCACGATGGAGTGCCAGTTTAAGAGACTCAGGATCAACAGTCGCTGGTAGGTTGGAAAAAGTCACCCATGAAATTTTCTCCAGGTGAGAGCGTGTGCGGGAGATGCGAAGAGATCCGCGTGGAATAATGACCTGGAGGGTGGCAGCATGGTCAGCAAGGGCAGCTTCAGTGAAGCCCACATCGATGTAGTGGCCCTCCACTGATTCATGGATGGTGGTGTTAATAGGGAATGTCTCCGCAATCGCTGCAAAGTATGAGAAGTAATCCTCTGTATAGAATTCAACAGGGTTATGCCCATAATAAAGGCGAATTGCATGGGAGAGGGTTGAGCGAGGTAGAGCTTTTTGAGCTCTAGTTTCGGCCCATTTCTTCTTAACATCAGCAATAAACGCCACTTCACGGGGATCAGCTTTGGGTAGCGTTGGTGCCAGAGGTTTTTGCCACGCCCCAGTGGCTCCTTTGGTACGTTTGTTTTTGCTTTGGGCTGCAATTGCAGGTTGAGTGTGAGCTGGTGGTTTGGACAAGTTTGCGGAGTTCCCTTGTTTCTGGAATGTTACAGCAGTTGCTGGCGTCATATTAAATTGAGGGGCGGTTTGTTGGGCCTTGCTAAATTGGGGAGGCCCATCCAGATTGGAATTAACTCCAGCCAGTTGGGAGGAGGGAGATGTTTCATCACCATCCCAATCTATTTGGGTAAATTCAGCCCAAGTATTTGCTGTGATTTCGTGGGCAAAACTCACTGGCTGATTGGTGAATTGGTCGTTTTCAGCATATTGAGAAAAGTGCCGACTTGAGAAGTGCCGATTATGGGGTTTAAATGGGACGGGTGAGATTGGAACTGGTGTGAAGTTCCAAAATCTGAACCATTTAAATCCCATTGGGAAGAGTAGATTGTCCCAATTTGGTGCTTAGTGAACCAGAGTGTGCGGCTAATCCAACCTTACATCCGAGGGTTTGGGGGCCAGGTGATTGTTGGGCCTCGCTAAATTGGGGAGTCCCATCCAGATTGGAATTAACTCCAGCCAATTGGGAGGAGGGCGATGTTTCATCACCATCCCAATCTATTTGGGTAAATTCAGCCCGAGTATTTGCTGTGTTTTATGGGCAAAACTCATTGGCTGATTGGTGAATTGGTCGTTTTCAGCATATTGAGATAAAGTGCCAACTTGAGAAGTGCCGATTATGGGGTTTAAATGGGACGGGTGAGATTGGAACTGGTGTGAAGTTCCAAAATCCGAACCATTTGAATCCTCATTGGGAAGAGTAGAGTGGCTCAATTTGGTGCTTAGTGAACCAGAATGTGCGGCTAATCCAACCTTACATCTGAGGATTTGGGGGCCAGGTAGCTGGGTATCGCCCCTCATGGAGGGAGCCAGAAACACGGCGTCAGCAATGGTAGATGGGGCTGAATTAGCTGACACAATGGGGGAGGTGAATGTCTGGATGGGCTGAGTTGCATTCAACTGAGCAGACGCCATTAAAACAGCGTGGGTGATGGCCTCCTTGGTTGGAGGGGGCCCAGCGGGTTGGTGGGAGGCAGCGCACACAGAGCTGTTAGGCGTGCAGGTTGCAGAAGTGCGATCAGGTGAACTGGCGCTAGTTGGAGTAGCTCCAGGTTGGGGGGTGGTGCCTGCTTTCATGGCTGCTGCTTGAGAGCGGGTGATTCTGGTTGACCCTGAGGTGGGTAACCGAGGGTTGCTTCGTTTGGGGGTGGTGCTGGCTCGTTTGGCATAGCCTGCGGGTTCTTTTGCAGGGTTTCCCGCCATATTTGCTAATAGTTTTCGTAAATCTCTTTAGTGGAGCTAAATTTCAGGCTGAATTGATTTTCGAAAAGTGATGCTTAGCAGAAAGAGATTTTTGGGGGCTGAAATATAGTTCAATTTCACCTATGGATAATAGTCTCCATACTATTATCAATTAATAATACATTTTATACAACGCAACACAGTGCACGAGGAAATCAAACCTGTGCAGTAAAAAGGTTACTAGGTTGCCTGCTGATAATCAACCTAGAGTAAATTTTTAAAAGTTGGTGTTCACTACAGGTTTATTTGAGTGAAAAATTCATTATAATGTCATACAAAGAAGAGCTACGCAAACTGTGGACTGAGATTGCCACTGTAAACCAGAATGCCCTAAACTCAGTGGACCATCGGGAGTTTGTAGCCTTGGAAGAACAAGTTGCCAAGGTGGAGGAAGGAGTAGAAAATGTAGCCAACTTTGGGAACGAGTTACTCAGCAAAGTAAGCTCGTTGAAGAAGAAAGAAGGAAACCTTGTTTGAGAGGTCCTATACCTAAAAATGGAGCGAGAAGCAGATTGCGTTTATTTAAGGAAATTTGGTGTGGATATCTCGAAATTAAAAACAAGTGGAGGAACTTAAAACTCACAGATGTGCTTGTGAGCCAATATGGCCAGTGATGCTGAAGAGAGAAGTCCATGCACAATACTTGGGAAGTCAAATACCCCAAGGAACATGCCGCCCGCTTTTAATGCCATTTTGGAGATTATGCCAGAAGTCACTTGCAAGTTAGCTGAGTATCTGAACCGAGAGAAGCAGCCAGAAATGACTCAGAGGAATTTAGGGCAACGCCAAAATTGCCAACATTCCATTGGGATAACGCCCCAGTGTTTTTCTGACTGTTTGACATGATCGTGAATGGCTACAGAGATTGTCAAAAGGCGTTGACGGTCATGAACTGCCTAGACACTGACTGTCAAAACTTAGTTTTACTTCACCTAGAGGGAGAAAGCTGGTCGTATGTGGAGGCAAAGGTGGCCATCATGAAGGAGTTTGGGAGTCTGACACGCATGTCAAAATGAAAGCAAGAATTTATGGGAATCCAGTTCCATAAAAATGAGTCTCTTGCTAGCTTCGCGGATCAATTTTACCAGGAATCGCAGATCCTGGCTGGAGCAAAAGTATTGGACAACTTTGATGCTAAAATTGATTTGCAAGCGGCCCTTCAGCCTTATCACAATTTGCATCATATGATGTCTTCCATGTTTGTGACATAAATAACTACCTCACAAATGGTAGATAACTTAAAGATTTTGGGAGCGACATTCTTTTGCACCAAATAGAAGCTTTAAGTTTCATCTGGTATGGAATTTGAATCCCACAAAGGGAAATGAAGGAGCTAAGGAGGCTACCAATTGAACCATGCCAGGAAATAAGCCTGAAGAATTCAGATGGTTAAACAAGAAGGAGAAGGTCTGCTATTAGTGTGGCGGGAAAGGACATTTCGCCCTACACTGTAAAAAGATGAAGGATTAGATTAACGTGGTCCAGGCCAAGGAGACAGAAGTCACTAAGGATTTGGAAAAGGGCCAGCGGCCTAGATAAGGAACAGTCTAGAGCTGCATAGAAACCTATTCCTCCTGATATCATGAATAGATAAATTGATATTAGCGATCTGTTTGTAGACAACGAGCAGGATCAGCTATATCAAGTGGCCAATATAAATGTAAATGCCGTGACCAGAGTTGGGGCAAAGAGAATCGACCCCAAAGTTAATCCAGGAAGTTGCCCAGCCGTATGCCTGACAACTGGCAGAGAAGGTCCAAATTGCCAAGAATCCTGAAGAGTTATCAGACGTCCGTTTAGATGAGACTAATCTGTCTATCCCCCTCAGTGCAATAAAGGAATCATTTCCTGAATTATTGACGCAAATTATTTACACCCTAGATTTGGCTAATAACGCCGCCATTCACTCATTAAATACTATATTACTATACTCCAAGTGTACATATATAAATGTACAAGTGAATCGAGTGAGGGTGAGGGCGATTGTCAACAGCGGAGCGCCCATCAATATAGTCTTGACCAAGCTGTTAAAGAGGATGAAGATCTCGCTGGACTTGGAACACAAGAGAGAATATGGGACAGCTGGGCCAAACACCACCATTTCCTGTGGAGCGTATAGTGCGCTGCCACTATAATTTGGGTCACTGGTGGTATCTGCGCCAGCCATAGTTTTGAACCAAAACTATGACATTCTGATTGGAATGGAGTTTCTACGGAAGTACAGAGTTAAATGTAACTTCAGGGGAAATTATGTTGACCATCCTGTGTCAGACGTTACCATAGGTATACCAGAAGGATGGTGAGGCTCCGTTGAATTGGAGAAACAACTTCATCAATCTGATATACAATGACGGCATTGTCCCAATTTGATACCAATTAGTTGGATGGAAGCAACGCGAAATGCTGGCGGAAATCCTAGAGAACTGGGGAATTCCACTAAGGATCAAGAATGAGAGGACCATACCAGTCAGATCTTAGATAATAGTTGACACAGGGTTGACTTTGGAGATTCCTGAGCTGTTGTTTGGGGAGGTCAGAAGCCCCCGGAAGAAGTTCAGATTGGAGCCACGGGTGGCTCCTGGGATAATAATGTCTGGACATGGAGAAATTCGAGTTCTCCTGGCGAACTTGAGTAAAAAACTGATGAAGATCAAGAGGAATCAGATAGTCACTTTTATTCAAATGATCCCAATGGACGAATTAAGAAGATTCCACAATTTTGGGTCTCTCAATGAAATGGAATTACCAGCCGGGGTAGCTGAAAGTATCAACCTATTGGTTGATTATAAGCAGCTTGCTGATCTTCCAGAAGGCCAGCAGGAGGAGGTGATCAAACTATTCAAGAAATATTGGGAAGTGTTTGCTCAGGATGACCACAATTTGGGATGCGCACAAGATGTGATCCACTAGGTTGACACCGGGGAAAATTTACTGATGTGGATATGACCAATCTAAAGATCAAAAGCTGCCAAAGCGGTAGTGGAGGATAAAACTCAGCAAACTAGTGAAGCATGGGCTTCTAGTTCCATCATCAAGTCCCTGGGCGAGTCTGATTCTGATTGTGAAGAAGGATGGATCAAACTGAGTGGTGATTGACTACCAAAGGCTGAACAAAATTACAAAAAAGGATTCATATCCCCTACTGAGGATTGACAATGCACTAGATTGTTTAGGAGAAGCGAAGTATTTCTCCACAATGGATCTGATCTTGGGATACTGACAGATCAACTTGCCAAAGGAAGACCAAGAAAAATGAGCGATTATTACTGCGCAGGGGCTATACCAACCAACGAGGATGCCCCAGGGTCTCTGCAATGCACCTGCAACGTTTCAGAGAGCCATGGACGCGATACTAAGCGACTTGAAGATTTTGTGCATCCTAGTATGTCTGGTCAATATCAACATATTCAGTAGGACATTTACTGATCACCTACACCACTTGGAAGAAGTATTTAAGTGACTGTCCACGGCTAACCTGAAGATCAAGCCAAGGAAGTGCCACTTCTTCAAGAAAGAGTTGGAATACCTGGGATTTATAATCAACTCAAGTGGATTGCAGCTGCAAACCAGAAGATAGCAGCTATAGAGCGTATGGCTGTACTGAAGAGTGTCTGAGACATTCAAGTGTTCCTTGGGATGGTTGGATACTACAGAAGATTTATTCAGGACTTCGCGCGAATAGCTGAGCCATTATTCCATTTATTAAAGGATCTGAAAAAAGGATTCGTATGAAATGAAGAGGCCCAGGGCTCCTCTGATGAGTTACGCCGGTATTAGATAGATTTGCCAATTCTGAAATATCCAAATTTCGTTTGGGAGTTTATCATTCAAACCAATGCTTCATTGTCAGCAATTGGCGCCATACTGAGCCAAGTAGACAAACTTGGGGATGAGCATCCAGTGGCATTATTGAGCCGGACACTCTCAGCTGCTGAGAGGAACTACACCATGACTGAGCGGAAATTCCTTGCTGTCAGTTATGCATGTAAGAAGTTTGGGTGTATGTCCATGGAACGCACTTTAAGTTGGTAACAGACCACTCTTCACTGCATTGGCTACACAATATAAGAGAACTGGAAGGATGACTGGCCTGATGGGCACTTAAGCTTCAGGCTTACAATTATGAGATAGTCCACTGAGTGGGGCTTCTCACCAGAACACGGATGGATTATTGTGGTTGCCAATGGTCCAGTAGATATACCCGCAGGTGGATGAGCTATCCCAGAGAATGGTTGAAGGAAAAATTGGGGACGAGCCCTGAGAAATCCAAGGTGCACTTCAGAAAGTGATGGAAAACACCAAGACTATGGATGGACAAGTATTCAAGATGATCAATGGGAAGCGGTTATTATTCCCAAAACCATCGGAAAGGGCAGCAATAGTATAAGCAGCACACAAGGTTATAGGGCATGGAGGCCTGAGAAAAACAACTGACCATATTCGCCAGTATTATTACTGGGAATCGATCAACTATGATGTCGCAGATTATTTAACTTGTTGCATGGAGTGCCAGCTGCACAAATCACACAAGAATACAACTGGATACCAACTGGTCCACCCTGGATTTGCCTGGAACACGGTGTCCATTGATGTGATGGGACTGCTGACAATGAGCACAGGGGGAGTCAAGTACATCATAGTTGCTATTGACCATCTGATGAGATGGGTCAAGACAAAGGCCCTAGCCAGAGTAGATGTTACCAGTACTGCGAGGTTCATCCTGGATCAAGTGGTATACTGGCATGGATGTCCGCAGGTCCTGATGAGTGACAATGGGACCAACTTCACATCTCATGTGATCCCAAGGTTAAACAAAATAATGGGGATATGAAGAGTCAAGTCATTACCATACCAGCTAGAGACAAATGGACTGGTAGAATGGGTCAATGGAACGTTAACCGAAAATGCTGAGGAAGCTAGTCTCAGGAAGAACTTTCGCGTGGGGAACGTACCTGAGTTTGGTAACGTTTGCCTACAACATTAGTCATCATATGGCGACGGGAAAGATGCCTTTTGAATTATTATATGGAAGAAAGGATGCGTTGCTGCCAATTTTATATTTGGTGGTAGAACCTACTTTGGGGAAGAGTACCAAGCAATACTTGAACTGACTGACAAGTATCCTGATTGAAATGCAATCACAAGCATTCGATACAACATTGAAGAAAAGGATATGAGTGAAATTGACGGATGACAAGAATTGAACAGCATTAGAAGAATATCAAATAGAGGAAAGAGTTGCTTATTGCAATATGCATGATTTTGGATGATGAAACAAATTAGATGCATTGTGGTCAGGTCCGTTCAAAGTAATCGTTAAGATGGCAACCAATGCTTACTCCATCAAGAATCTTTTGGATGAAGAGTTGTGAATCGAGTCCACACTAAGTATCTAAAGCATTGGATCAAGGAAAAAATAAAAGAGTTCCTGAAGGACCGATGAACCATTAAGTTGGTCATGTCCTGATGATAAAGCAAGTCCAAAAAAGGACCTCTGAACCAATATAGATGGTTAAGTCCAAAAAAGGACCTCTGAACCATATAAAACTGGCAGGTTTAAGTACCCAGGACCCAGTTTGGGGGAAAAAAGATGAACCGCTGAACTAAAACAAGATCAAGTACCATAGTAAAAAAGAATAATAAAGATAAAAAATTGATAAAGACATGGGAAAAATATAAACCGCATAGTATAAAAAGCTGATATATCTTTATAATTTTAATTTTTATTAATTATCCTTGGTATGGGGATGATTCCGCCATTGTCACCTCTTGGGGGAGGGAGGATGGATTGCAGTAGGAATGAACAGTCCATCGAAATCAATATGTGATTATACAATAGTGAGGGCGAGACCTACACAAAACCACATTCATTGAGCAGACGCTGAGCTTTGAGAAAAAGCGACTAGGGAAAGGAAATTGAGATGTTGAAGGAAGTCAATCGCAAAACCCCAGAGCGTGGAGGAAAGCAACAGTATAAAAAGAGAAAAAGCAAATAACCCCAAGTAATCTCAATATGGCACCAGAGCCAGAAGATTAGTCCTGAGCGCCTGCTGACGGGCTTCATCAAGGACACTGGACATGTGGGCCAGCAATGAATAAAAGATGCTCAATGGAGGTTGCTGAATCATGCCCCCTATAAACGCCATAAGTGGAAGATACTGATGGGAAGCTCCGGAGAAGAGATGGTTGTGCAGAGAGCGGATTGCATCCTGCAAGTGGCGACTACAGGCTTCTCAGAAGCTAAAGCTGAATGAACGGTAGAACCCAGGCGAGGCTGGAAGCTTCATGGACCAACTTTGAAGAATTTGGCCACCAAAGTGAAGAGCATAAGCAGCAGTATCCCAATCCAGAAGGTTATCAAGATCAGAGGGATTCAGTGCTAAAGTCAAAGCCTTGGTGACTTGGGCCCGGAGTTCAGCGTAGGGGAGCTTGAAGTGAATGCTGTTACCAATTGAGAGCTTGGAGACCAGAACAGCGGGTTTGTAAAATTGACCTAGTCGGAAGAGGAACTCAGGGAGCAGGTCTGACCCAGCCAGAAACAAATGTTCCAGAGCAACTGGCATAATCTCTGGAGCATCTATGATGATGTTTGGAGCATCAGTGAAAGGAGCTGAATCCAGGAGAGTTTTGAAGTCCAACTCTGGAATTGACAACAGAGGAAGAGTCAGCTGAGAGTTGTTCAAAACAATAGCCCGCCTGGTTTCATAGGGATTAGTTACCATTTCCAGTAATTTGACAGAAGGACTAGCCACTTGAATCAGACTAGGCGTATGAGTCCTGGAAGGACCATAAAAGAGTTTCTTTCAAGCATCCCAACTCATCTTTTGGAAGAGATGGAGGTCTGGATCAGACAAACTATTGAGGAGCCGCTGGTAGTGAGACATGGAATTTGACATATGAGCTGGATGAGAGAGGGGATGTTAGACTTATAAAAAGTTGACATTATGCACTCTATAATCTTTAAGCTTCAATTTCTGGAAAATTAATCTCAAAATTAATGAGATAAGCTCTCCTAGAGAAGAATTAAGAATGACTTAAGCCAAGAGGTTATGAGCGAAATAACAGGGTAAATAAGAAATAAGTATTCTTAATTACGCCACAAAACAAACATTGACAGAAAGGGTCTCCTGTCTAGGATGAGGAGAAAATCAGGAAATCAAGGAAGCTGAACAAATAATCCTTAATATGACAGAAAGTCATATACCCTGATGGGGGAAGCTGGATCCTAGGACTAGTATCATCACAAGTAAATTGATCAGCCTAGCATAACAGAAGGTCATAAGGACTGCTCTCTGAGAAGGCGGTAGCAAGGAGGAAGAGAAAGAACGCCATATGCTGAAGGTTGTCCTGAGCAGCATTGAGATTTGATGAGTGTACTCCGCTTGAACCCATGAAGTATTTGACCAGGTGTCCAAAGTGATGTTCTCATGCCCCAGTCCTTTTCTCGCTGGAAATCTAGGCAAGAGGGGGATGTGTTGGGATTCTTGCCCTCATTCTGAGCCTACTAGATTACCTGGTATTGCTAGGGGAAAATTCTCTAAGGTGAAGTGAATCAGAAATCAGTTGGCCCAAGTTTTGGAGGAGCTACATTTGGGGAATTTTTGGATATTCGCCTAGTTGTATCTGTTGGGGATCGATCCAGATGAATACTTAAGATCTCATCAGCCAGAGTTGCTGACGAAATAGGGGCATCTGATAGTGATTAACTATCATGTGTATCAATTGAGATCAGTTGGGTTTCATCACCGACTGATTAGGAATGAATAGTAAGTTGTGAGGCTGGTAATGCCACCTGCAACTAGAAAATCGATTGGTTAGTGAGTGCCTTGCCATAATGGGTAATAAGTCCCATTACCTATGCAGGTCGCTAGCCAATAATGGTTGGTTTGCTTGGATCAAGAGGAAAATGTTAGGGACACATTTTCCAACTCTTTCCGTTTGTGGTCTCAAGGATGTCCAATGGCAAAATCCTAGCCAGGATGGGGAAGATCATTGCTGCCAAGATGAGGATGGGCGATTCAAAAGCAACGGCTGCCATTTCATTGAAGAGGTGTCAACCAAGGTTTAGACAGTTGGATCCCCACTATATAATTCCCTAGGATTTACTATAATAAAAAAATAACCTTACAGAAAAGGTAGCTCTACAGAGTTTAGAGTTTACAGTTACATTATCAATTTGGCTTATAGTTAGACTATCAGCTTCTATTGTGTTGTTCTATCTCAAGGATATTATTGCAGAGGGCAATAATCGTAAGACTCTCAGAGAGAAGAGTAAAGACCCAAGCGAGGATCTAGAGACAAAGGAACCACAATCAGGGATAGCTGCTGACTGTGTGTTGGGCTGAGAGAGACTGTCACCGGGGTATCTTAGTGAAGATTGGGTGGACAAGAGTATAGGGAACAAATTCCTATGAGTACGACTTCAAGAGTATCAAATTTGAAAATACTGGCCAAGCGTTGGGCAAAAATATAGTTCAATCTCAACTAAAGATAATACTCTCCATACTATTATCAATTAATAATACATTCTATACAACGTGATGCAGTGCACAAAGAAATTATACCTGTGCAGTGAAAAGGTTACTGGGTTGCATGCCAATAATCAACCTAGAGTAAACTTTTACATATGCTATGGGGTAGTTCTGAGTAATCAATATAGACTAATCATTGAGATTTTCCATAATTACAGTAATGGTCCCATGATATGCAAGATCAAGTATGCCAGGACAGGACAAGTGTTCCTAAATCAATGGATTGGCTTCCCCAAGAATAATCAATAGAAAATCCCGGGGTACAGTTACTTGGATCTATGTTTAAACCAAAACTAGAGATTTGGGAGTTTAATCGTCTATTAATGGGAAAGATAGGCATTCCTTCAGTACCATTCACCACTGGGGGAGGAAGAGCAACCTTAGAGCCCACAATTCAATATCTCATTCTTTCAAAGGACTGATATGTTCTAGCATGTAGCTATGAGGATTCCTTCTTCACTTCTCTTTAGATAATTTTAAGTAATAAGTGGAACGAGTTATCCTATGATGGAGAAATATATGTACCTGTAGCTAATTTGGGCTGTCAGACATCTGCCCTCTCAGCTTCATGAAAAGAATTTTAGAGTCAAATAGGCTAAAAGGGGGAAATGTTGCACATTTACAAATCCGATATTTATATAGAAGTTGTTTAGATAAAAAACGATAGTATCGGCCAAAAACCCTGGACAATTCTTGGTGGAACCCATTGAATTGGGGTAACACTTTACTAATACTACATGGGAAATTAGCACGAGATGGGCAAATGGATTGCCCTGACCATGTGGCAGAATCTGGGGAGTCCATTGGAGGTTCCTACCTAAACCACATCTAGTTCCATTCAAACACCTAAGCGGGGACCACCCCCTTTTATAGGTTTGGCGGGGGTCCCACAAGGTGCAACTATTTTATATAATGGTGATTGGTTAAAATATAACAATTTATTACCTAACGGGTACATTTTATCTAAAAATATCTTCCCATGAATTGTCTCATAAAAGTGAAGCAAATTTCCTAAGCTCCTATAGGACAAATTTCCATGTTCTCTAATTCAAACCTTACGCAGCTATTCTGATCATTAGCATTAGATTCCCTTCATCCCTCGTTACTTGATATAGCTTAAATAATGAGCGGTAGTATTGAGAAGACTCACTTTTTTCTTATCCCACGCCATAAAAAACCTTTACAAAACCCAACTTTATTTTTAATTAAAAAATATTAGCTTTAGTTTTGAGAGTGTTTTGTAATAATCCAGCTGTTGTCAGCACCCATGAGCAAAAACCTTGCTGGATTCACACAAAGTTAGTGCTCACTACAGGGGCTCCTGTACACCACACAATTTGTATCTCCAAAAGGAGGGAGCACCTGCTGGAAGTGTTACTAGCTGGGTGAGAAACAGAGATTGTGTAGAAGATGACTGCATGGATAGCCCCCAACCTTATCATTTGGAGAAAACAGTTTAGAAGCCTGATACCAGAGTCTCATAGCTTTACTTGGCCTTCAGCTGAAGTAGTGCGAGACCTAACTCATGGCATATTAAACCCTGGCGCTATTGCTTCCAGAAAAAGAGGTTCTTCTGTATAGGACTGTCTTATGTATCTCTATGAGAATCGAATCCTTCCTAATGCCTATAGCCAGCTTACCAATTTGACTACCTATGTCCGCAAATTTCCTCATCCTGCATTGTTTCACATGATACACCTATTGGCGTCCATCATGAAGAGCTTCATCGACACCTGGAAAACCATGATTCTCTAAGATTAGCTTATGATAATTTATACCAACTGACTTCTGAATATATTGGAGCAGCTAAATATGGTGTGGAGGCAAACTGCAAATTTTATTAGTCAGTTGCATGAGCGGCTCACTACCATGGATACTGGTGTAATAAAGTTTGTAGAGAAGGTGATGAAAATCTTATGGAATGAGTTAAACGCCTCCGCTGCTAGCACCCGCTCTCTACTTGAGGAGTTTTCCAAGTAACTTGAAAAGCATGAAGAGCAAACTCACCGCAACCTCTTGGAGCATGTGTCCACTCCTCACCTGGGGATGAGCAACATGTGGCTGTGGTGGAGCGGCAACTAGCCCAAGCCTCGTCACGCGTTGATGAGCTTGAGCAACGTCTATTGCAAGAACCTATTAGGGCTACATCCGTTCTAGAGGTTAAGGTTGCTTAACTGGGAAAGGAGCTATCACTTAATGCTTCTCTTGAGAATACAAAATAATTGACCTGACGGTTTAGCGAATGTGAGAATAAGCTATGTGGTCAAAAACTCACTTTAAGAACCCGCTCTATTTAAGGATATGTATAATCAGTTGAAGCAGGTTGAGCGTACCTATGAACAGATTAAGGGTGGCATACCTTTGCAAGGCTCCCACCCATGTGACAATGAAGGGTGTAAGCGGATGAAAGAGGAGCTCAAAAACTGCGTGTGGGTGGTGAAAGTTAACAAATAAAACCTAAGCTCTCTTGTGTCACAACTCCTTTTTAAAGTCAAGGCACTGGAGAGTCGGGTTGAAGAACTGGAATTTCGAAAAGCTTGGGATGGAAGCCTGATTGGCTTCATGTGAATTTGCCTCCCAAAAGCCCATCATTGCTTTGAAAACCAAACTTAAAACTATCTAAAAACAGCTTGATTGACTCTCTCACTCCTTTAACCAATCTGACCTTCACTCAGAAACCACAGGGATAGATGCGCCTGCAGTTCATACCCTCTCTGGGGGTGACCATGTTTCATTCAAACCAACTTTCAAGAATAGGTTTATTCCCGGCGAGGGTAGCATTGCTTCGTTTTTATATGTCTATGAAGCTGCTATGGAAGGGGCGACTGACCGTCAGAAGGTCAAGCATATCCCCTCTTGTTTAAGTCATATGGCCAAGTATGTGATGTTGCCCATATGGATGCCCTTAACACCTGGTCTGAGGTTAAGGATGATATTATTGACGATTCTGGCAAAAAAACAAAACTTAAGAATGAAGAAGCAAGCGTTAATGCGCATTAGCATAAGAAGAAGAAAGTCAGAGGTTGCCTTTGCGGAAAAGTTCTATATTTAATTGCAGACGTTAACTTCTAAGATGTTGTCCTTTAATAACGCTGTTGCCAATATCTTGACTGGGTTGGCGTCTCACCTTCCTTTGGCGATGCACATCACTTCTGTCAAGCTCTATTTCAGCAACAGCCATGATATAAAAGAGACTCTACTAGATTTCTCTGACTTCCACAAGCTTAAAGTTTTTCTTGGAGTATCATCCCAACCTCGCATACTGGCCATTGAAGGTCAAAAGCCCAAGCCCCAGGTCCTGGAAAATGAAGATAAAAAGGAGACCCTTCAATTTATGGGCCCTGAGGAGCCAAAACCAAAAAGCTAAGCGGCCTGAACTTCCTCGGTGTGCCTACTAAAACAAGGTTAGGCACTATGAGACTATGTGCTGTAAAAAGAAAGCCAACACCGAGGAGCAGGAGCAGGGAAAAGAGATGCTGGAGTAGGTTAGGCACTCTTATTGATGATAAATTCATATTCCTGGCTCATTTACTTCACTTATGCTATTACCCCTTGTTGAAAATACCCATGGGGATGAATTTAAAGGGGGTTACGAGGATGTTAGTAAAAAATACTAGGAGTACCCGCTGAAGTGGAAGTTCTTGATTGTTTGAATTCTGGAGGAGTAGACAAGTCCACCATATCTGAGGATACGTACATCTGCCAAGTTCTAGGGTATACTGCGGTTATTGAAACCACCAGCGATGCTGAAAAGCTCCTATCTGACTTAATTCATCCTCTCCAATGAGTTCACACCAAGAAGTTCATCTTGGTGAGTTACCCTAAGACTGCTCACAAACTAACCTCCACCTTTCCAGCTCAAGGAGGTCTTAGATCCGTCACCTAACTTTGGAAGAACACTCAAAAAAGTGGAAGTGGTCATTAAAAAAGTCAAAGTGATGGCCATCCTGGATAATGATTTCCTGTGAACGCAAACTCCTCAAAGCTGATGAAAAAAGATCAAGCTGGTGCATGACTTAGAATAAAATCAAGAGTTTGGAACTGTAGGCGCAAACAACACCTGCGCCATTAGGGCATATTATTCCTGTTAATTTTCGGCGTAAAGGCTTGTTCCGCCGAGTCAGTTTGCACAGAGTATTAGCCACTGAGCAACCAAATTGGACAATATGAAGATCGCCAACTTAATAAAACTTGATAATTTATATATGGAGCAATCTCCCCTTATTTGACCTTTATTATCTTTATACTAATCGAAGACTTATCTGCAACAACCTAATCATGGGAAAAGACCTCCTGTTCAATCCTCAGTATGACTCTTAAATCTTGGTTCCCCAAGCGGATACATCCTCAGCTTGGTAGTCTTCTATTCGTTTTCCCTTATCTAGAAGTTCTCATTTATATCAAAATCTTGGCATACTTCCCCTCGATTTGCTGAATGGTCAACATTTTAAATTTTTTAAATTTTAAATTTATTGCGGGGAAGGCCGACCATGGGACGGACACTTCCAAATATGACTCAGACGAGACAAAACTCAGTACCAGGTGAGGCACCCCAGAGAAGCGATGCTATCTCTTGTTGCCAGCGGGAACGCCACTTATGGGAAGGGGGAGGGAACGTGTGTAGGGGGCGTAGCCACTATTGAGCACGTGTGGAGGAAGGGGTCTGATTTGATGAACCAGACTGGGAACCAGGAGGAGACCAGCTGCCGGCGACGTGGTGGGAGATATCCAAACATCCACGCTTGAAAGTGATCCACCAAATGAGACCGGAATCTGTGGACAGCTTCAGGGAGGGTGGGTATGGATCTGGCGATGGCATCCAAGACTATCGTGTGGATAGTCCACATGGCGATTGCAACCGCCAGAGCACGAAGGGAGGGTGGGAGGGGAGGCCATTGATGAAGCAAACATATCTCTTGACAGACTGAAGGGATGTGTTTGATCCTGGCCTAGCAGACGTTGGACTTCGCGCCATATTACTTTAGAGGTGGGGCACTTCTCCAGGCGGTGAAACAGCGTTCCATAATGGCCACACACGACACAGGATGAGTGTAAAGCATTAGAGCGCTCAGCTGTACGATACACCCGCCTCAGGCAGCGCCACACATGGGAACGGACTTGAGGCTGCAACAGAGGATGGTGTGCGTATTTCCAGATAGTCTTTTGGGTCTCAGTGGAATAAAGGATGTCCATCATGTCCAGGTGGTCCACCCTGGATAGGACTTGGGGTCGAATGGGGATCACGCCATCATGGATGGGTAGCCCCTGTACCTCTTGTGTGAACTGAGGAGAGGGGCGGCCTCTTTGGGTTGTATGTCCACTAATACGAATTCTCCACTCTGCGCTTCGCATGGAGAGTAGGATTCGTTTGTAGTGGGTTTTGGTCCCGTGAGGACCTGTGGCTGATGTGTGTGATGCGAGGTATTTCATCAGGGAGTGGGGGTTTGATGGATTGTTGAGGCCCAAGGCTCGGGAGAAGTTGGAGCGGGCCGCGCGGGACCAGTGTTGGGATGGGAGTGTAGGAGCAGTGACGGCCGCAATCCAGGTGCCTAGGATCTTGGCTGAATAATCAACATTTTAATTGATTATTATCCATATACCTTTTCCATCAATCTTGAGACTCATCTTGATTCCCACTATGATCCGCCCATATGGGTAGCATATCATCCAGTCATATTAATTTTCTGACATTACCCCCTTGACTGGATGATAGGCTCTTACTGTTTATATGCTCAAAGGAGCTTTGTGTGAACTCAGTTGATAATCTGACCCCCTCAGGTTCCTTAATAGTGTAGACATCCATGCCAGTCTTCTCAAATTATCTTAAAAGGCCCAGCCCAGATGTTGGAGACCTTGTTTTTCGTCAAAATCCATGCTGGTCGTGGAATAAGACATGGTCTCCTACAGCAAACAGTGGAAGTCCACTCCATCTCTTCTGATCAGCTACCTGATTGCAAATCTTCTTGGCCAAACTGGAAGAGTAGGCTTCCATTTGCAGCTTGATCAATGTATCTCTAATAGTCCGCAAATATCTCTGAGGGTCCACACCACCAGTGTCCTCTACACACGAGTAAAGCAAGGCGGGAAGAGATGGATGTCAACCATACAGCAGTTGGAAAGGTCTCTTACCAATGGACGAATGATAGCTGATATTATATGCAAACAGCTGTTGGTAGAAGGGTACTCCATTCTGAGGGTTTATCCTTTACCAATTTACAGATTATGTTCACTAGGGTTCCGTTGACCCATTCCACCATTCCATTTGATTCTGGATGATAGGGGTGGTCAAAACCCCACGGATCGCCATCACCTAGTTCAACTTAGGCAGGATGTGCAAAGTGAAATTGGTTCTGTATCCGTTAAAATGAACTACGGGCAGCCATGTCACTGTATAACACACTCCATAATAAACTTAGCAGTGGTGAACACTCCCAAGTCATTAATGGCCCTGGCCTCCACCCATCGAGTTAAATGATCAATGGCGACAATTATATACTTAGATTAATTGGCGCTAGTTGCCAGAGGTCCCACTACATCAATGGAAATGGTGTGCCAGGCGAACTGGGGTTTAACCATCTGGTATGTGGTCTTCTTGTGGAATGGCTTTTCCACTTGACCCTGATGGCAACAACTAACCGTTTCCAATATGTCATAATGCATGCTCTCCCAGTAGTAATGGGATCACAAAAACTCCAGCGTTTTCAACAATCCTTCAGGTTCTACTGCCCAATGAGCATCCGTAATAATCGTGGGTCTAGCCAAAGGTTTAGGGAAACTCAGCATTGAGTCTCCAATCCACTTATATAGTTCCTCCTCACATAGAAAAGTATCCTCCCTGAGCCCAACTAATACCTTGATCACCTGCGGCGGCTCATCCTGGTATTTGTTCGCCATCTTCTCATACATTATGTCAGCTAAATCCGCTGTGATAGCGACCATTGGCAGCTGAAAAACACAATCCACATTTTGATGTTTTGCTCCTGGATGGTGTATAATCTCAACATTGTATGCCTATAGCTTTAGTACCCAACGTGTGAGCCATCCTTCCAGTTCATGCAAATTCTGCAGCCAGTGCAAGGAAGTGTGATCCGTCACTACTTTGATCTTACCTCATGTAGATATACCTGAAATTGTTTGTAAGCGTAGATCACCGCTAAACACTCCGCTTGGTCACGGTGTAGTTTTGTTTGTGACAGCTCAAGCTTTGACTATAAAATGTGAGAGGATGCTCCACACCGTCATCGTCCTTCTGGGATGATACTGCCCCTATAGTTGAGAGGGAGCATCCGTTTGTACTAGAACTATTTACCAAATTTGGGATATTAAAAAAATGAGTGCGCTTGCTAATTCAGTTTGCAGCACATCAAAAGCGTTCTAGAATTGTTCCATTCAATTGAAAGAAGCATTTTTCTTTAACAACTCGAAAAGTGGGGCCCTGATGCAGCTGAAATTGGAATGAACCAGTGGTAGTATCTTACTATCCCCAAAAACACTTGAATATCCCGCTTATTACCTGGGTGAGTCATCTTGCTTATTTCTTCCACCTTAGCTGGCTGTGGTTTAAGCCCATTTTAATCCACAATGAAACTGAGGTATTCTAATTGTTCTTTAAAGAAATGGCACTTCTGAGGCTTAATTTTGATATTAGCGGTAGTGAAGCGATGGAACACTTGTTCCAAGTGGGCAAGGTGCTCTGTAAAAATCCATGAGAACACATTGATATCATCAAGGTAAACTAAGATGCAGGGCAGGTTCAAACCACCTAAGGTCATATCCATGGCATGCTGGAACGTAGCGGGGCGTTGCACAACCCTTGTGGCATGCGAGTTGGCTGGAATAACCTTCTCAAAGTGATGATAGTGCATTTCTTCTGTTTCACTTATGGCAAATTGATCTGCCAGTACCCTGAGATCAGATCCATGGCGGAAAAATAATTCGCCCACCCAATTGGTCCAACTCATCATTAATCCGCAGAAGAGGGTAGAAATCCTTTTTTTGTTACGCTGTTGAGTTTGAGATAGTCAATAACCACTTGATTCGTACCATCTATTTTCTTTACAATGAGCACAGGTGATGCCCACGGACTGTTTTATGGCTCTAGCATCCCTTGCACGATAAGTTTATCCACCTCGTCTGAGACAGCCTCTTCCACCGCTTTTGATCATCTAATAGGTCGCGCTCAAATGGGAGGGTGATCCCCCATATCTATCTGATGTACCACCCCTTGAGCGCACTCCAAATCATGATCATTGTGTGTAAGAATATCTTGATATTTTTCAAATAATGCCATAGCCTTATCTTACTTTTCCGCCTCTAATCCAGTAAGTGCTTCCCACAAAACCACAGTCATTACGCCAAATGATGAATTTGTTGGTAGTCTGAGATCCTCCCATGAGCCAAAATCATGAATATGGCGAACTTCCTCTATAGGAACTAAGTGTAGGTAAGCCATCACTTGGTGCTTCTGAATCGTTATTGTCTCCTTCTGTAAATTCGCTAGCAGCACCTTCACCTCCCCATTCTCAGGGAGCAGTAGCCCTGGAGCCACATGTGGTTCAAGCTGTGAGTGATGGTGAGGCGCCATAATTTCCCCATAAAGACCTTTAGGGACATGGATTTTGAGCTCAGTCCCTACTATGCACTGGTGTCCAGACAGTAGGCTCAAAGTGCTCGCTGCACAAAGCGTAATCCCTTTGTACTTATAAATCTGGTTGGAGAGGGCTCTTGTTCACTGCTTCATTTGTCAATATTAAACAGGAATCACTCCAACGCTGTATGCTTAATTGATTTGACTGGAGCGGAACAGATCTGTTGGGATTCCACAAGAGGTAAATTAAATGGGGATATGTTGTCTTAAATTATCAAGAGTTCCCTCTGCCATATTTATCAAAACACCAAAGTTCCTCTTAAATTCTGCACCAATTAACATGTCGTAGTTGTTATTTGGCAGAACCACTGCTGGAATGGAATCCTGGACTGACCCAAATTGTAAAGGCAACGTGTTATATGCTGTTTCAGACACAGTGCTATGTATCCCCGCAGTCCCTTATACTACTTTATGGTCCAATCCGGTTTCAACAGAAGCTTAGCCACCAAAATGGTAGAAACTATGTTCACAGGGGCTCCTGTGTCTATGATAGTGTAATTTTTGTGTTTTGAACGAAAATGTCACAGTAAGTGCATTACAAGTAAGAAGAACCATCAGTGTTTATTACATGTACATTAAGGGCTTTGTGTTTCTCAAAAAGGAGAAAATGTCCTTGCTGACCTGAAGATACTCACTAGCGATTTTCTTCACTGGAATGGATATGTTAACCACTACTAAAAAGGTAACATTCGTCAAGGGATCTGCGTTGCTGGTGCCATCTGTTCCAGGATCTGCAACGCATATGGCTTCTGCACGTCCAGGCGAAACTCAGGGCTTGGGGGAGAATTTTTACTCTCTGAAATGGAAGAAGGGGTATCTGACAGAAGCTGTTGGTAGAACAAATCATCTTATTGAGTTCTGAATTCTACCTAAAGAGATGATTGTGAATCATTAGGGACAAGTAAATTGGAATTAGCGTAGATAGAGCATCCTGTCTCTACTCCAATCAAGCTTTTCCCTGCTCGATTTTTTCAGTTAGCATCACATACATTTGTGATTTGCTAGGACAATTGCCCGCGTAATGCCCTAATCGTCAGCACTGGAAGCAAGTATTCATAAAAGGTTCACATATATAGCTTGCAGTGGAAGGAACAGTTCGAAAATTGATGGTGTGGTTCCAGGGTTATGGTAAAACCAGCGGAGCGTACATAGGACAAAAATGATCTGCGGATTTGTATGATCGACAAATATGTTCCAGCAGTTGATAGCTCATTCACCGTGGCCCATATCATGAAGAATTTGGTGCGGAGACAGCAGAGGTTTTTGGGCTACATTGGGGCACTGATCGTGGCAGAGAGTCGTCATAAGGTGTTCACTATTCGAATAAGTCCTGCATTTCTGTCTAAAACGTGAGACATAGCGTTATGTAGCTCCTGATATGGTTTGACAGTGGCCGTCATTGCTATACTGACATCCTCAGTGGATAAAATACAAGCTCCGAGTAGTAAATGTGCTTCTGCTGAGAAACGTTCAAAAAATTCTAACAGGGTCTCATTTTGGTGAAATTTTATAGTCAGGAAGTCGGCTTTCCATTGGGCCATCTTGGTCGCACCCCTGAACAACTGGAGAAAAATCGCCTTAATTTCTTTGTATGATGCTGAGCTGTTTGGAAGGTAGCAGGTAACTTGATTGGCGCTGTCCACATTGAGAGCATACAGTAACAGTTTCACTTTCCTTTGATCAGAAACTCCTTCCATGGCAAATTCAAATTGCTTGAAATAACCATGTAGATTCCCATCATGACTGAAAGGAAGTACTTTCTCTGTTTATACAGCTTCGCCTTGCTTCAGGATCCTGCTATAAGGAGCAGGAGCATTAATTCCTGAGCGACTAAGGGAACCACCACCTTGTGAATTATCATATGGCCAACTGGACAGACTCGAATTTTTTAAAATGGATTTAGAAGAAAAAGTGTTGCATGGGGAGTCCATAGCAATGCCCAAGATTATTCATTAGTGATCCTTAGCAATCTTCCCCCAAATCGCCACTAACTGCACCACTCCCCACAGCTCAGGCGTTCTCCACAAAATGTTCATTGATTAACTGCTCCATTTTAACTGAATAGCATATACACCATCCATCCTGGAATTCCTGTTGCAGTGCCTCATATTAGTATTGCAACTCCTGATGATATTCCCACTCCTTGTGCAACTGCTGCTCCACTGCTTGTAGTCATGAGAGGACATCTTCGATTGTATTCTGCATGTGGGCGTGCTGCCAGCTAGCGTTATCCACTTGTTGATTAGTGTCATTTATTTGGGTAATGAGGGCAGCTCTTTCCCTCACTAAGTCCTCGTTGGCCCATCAAAGGGTATCAAGCCATACTTGCATTTCTGCATACTCTCTCTTCTCACTTATTGGAAGAGGAAAAGCTCAACTGCGCTCAGCCTGGCTAACAAATTCCAGTTGTGTAACCCAACAGATTAGCTAGAGATATTCAGGGGACGTTGACAAAAGTATAAGCGCGTAATCTGTCATCTGTTGGCTATTCCATTCAATATGAAGTTAGATTAATTCAGCTGCTATGGAACTGACATGATCTGTCACTTGCTGTTCCATCAGTGTTATTTTTTACCTAAGCTGAGCTATCGTGGCTTCTAGCGCTTCTGCCCATTCTACTAGATCTTTTATAAAGCGCTCAATATTGCTTCCTAACGTTGTTACATCCTGAATCCATTCCGCCAATAGGCCATGTCAATCCAACAGTTCTCCTATTACCCGGGTAACTCTAGATTTAACTGTGGTACCAAAGTGTCCAATCTAGGGCAGATGTCCCCAACATGATGGTCCATCTGTACCAGCGCCCCCTGCACCTCAAAAAAAGAGCAATTGAGGTGTTCAAGCAGGAGGTGAGTATCATTTTGCTGTACTTGACTAGACTGCATTACATCTCCAATCTCTATATTGTGGTGAGCCAGCACACGCAGTAACTGGCGAATAGACAGTTGCACATAAGCAACTAGATACTCCTCAATTCCGTGGGCACCAAGGCGGTGAGCCAACCCCGTTGTAGTGGCATCCAGATAGGACATGTACTGGGCGTAGTGATTATCTTGAGCTCGTTGGTTATAAAACAAACTCAAGGCATACTCCACCGCCTCATCTTTGTATAGTCAATACCCGCACAACAGACACTCCATAATATCCTGCAGCTGCTGAGGGGTCATAATTGTGGAGCGTCCTTGTTGGTCAGCCATCAGTTCAGGGCAGTCTTCTAATTGCAAATTGATCGTAACTTCATTATCACCCAGTTCAGCCACAGTAAATAATACTGGTTTGTCGTTAGGTGCCTCCCATGCTTCTTCAGCATAACGTGTGCGGAATGCAATCAAATTTTGTTGTACCAAATGAGGGCTCATCATTATATCCTAGCGTCAAAGAACTACAGTTGACCAGTGGCTCCTTGTAGTGAGCACCACTGTTAATTCTTGGCATAAAGGCTTGATTCCACCGAGTCAGTTTTCACAGGGTATTAGCCACTGAGCAACTAAATTGGACAATATGAAGATTGTTAACTTTAATAAAACTTGATAAAATATATATGGATCAATCGCCCCTTTAAGTAACCTTTATTATCTTTATACTATTCGCATACTTATCTGCAACAACCTAATCACGGGAAAAGACCTCCTTTTCAATCCTCTGTATGACTCTAAATCTTGGTTCCACAAGACAGATGCATCCTTGGCTTGGTAGTCTTCTATTCATCTTCCCTTTTCTAGAAGTTCTCATTTATATTAAAACTTAGCATAATTCCCCTTGATTCGCCAAATGGTCAACATTTCGTCTAATTATTATCCATATACCTTTTCCATCAATATCAAGACTTGTCTAAATTCCCACTCCAATCTGCCGCTATGGGTAACATATTATCAAGTCATATCAACTTCCCAACAATTCCCTTCCCAACTAAATTAGGAAGCACATCTTATTGGCCCCCACAGTGACCTTGAACAACAACACCTATGTTATGCTCTAGGTACCCAATTTATATCCAAATATGAGGAATTATCAACATGAAGCAAGGCTTCCTCTCATTACTCAATTATGAATTCCATTTAGATTTGTCCAATAAATGTCCCAGCAAGAATAAATACTCTTGCCTGGTAGAGGTACTCATTTTCCGCTTTACCTTTACATTATACCACCGCAGGACAAAATATAAAAATTGCCTGATTCAGTGGATGCTAAGGACGGTATTACATTTTTATGCTACAGACTAGGTAATGATTAAGATGGATGAACAACGAGTGGTTGACACAAAGATCACCCTCATATCTCACACCACTGCTTGTTGCACCTCTAAAGTATTGAGGGCGTTGGCCCCTTGGAGCCTAGGGTATTGCATGGAATTCTAGACCCAGTCTCCCAGAGCTCTTACTAATCTTCTGTTGGGGAACCACACTGTCAAGAAAATATTTGTAAGAAAACACCAGGATATTAGCAGAGGCTTTTTAGTCCCTGTAAGTGCATTAAACAAATTCACTTCATTGGTTCTACGTTGGATATGGGCTTGACAACGAATAACTGTTATGTACTTTACCCAATGTCCATATCTCGGATGAGCTGACTCCAGATGAACTTGACAAAGTTTACACTCTATTAGAAGAATTTAGCGACATATTCTCCAAATCAGATATTGACTATGACCATATGAAAGACTGGAGCCACTCCATTTAGGTGGTGATGCCCCTGCTATTTGGTCAAACCATTACCATAAGTCAAAGGTGGAAGAAAAGCAGACGATGACATAACTTAATTTTCTACTAGACGCGGGGTTATTAGTTCCTTCACAAAGCCCTTGGTCTTCCCCCTTTTGCTAATCAAAAAGAAGAACAGAGGTCATCAGATAATCATGGACTACCACAAACTAAATAACTTCATGAAAGGTTAGCTATCATATCCCCTGCATTGACAATGTCCTGGCAAAACTCTCTGGATCTAACTTTTTTCTCCACAATGGACTTGGCCAGTGGTCATTGGCAAATGGACCTTTCTCCCCAAGACCAGGAGATATGTGCTCTTTTTTGCAGTGAGGGTCTCTTCCAACCCACCCAATTACCTCAAGGGTTGTGCAACGAACCTGCAACTTTCCAGTGTGCAATGGATCACATCTTTCAGGACTCGGAGACAATTATGTTATCATCTATCTTGATAACATCACGGTGTTCTCAAAAACCTTACAACATCTTGATCACCTGACGGAGGTGTTTCAATGAATACATGAGTCAAAAATCAAGTAGCAAACCCTCGAAGTGCACCTTCTTCCAAAGGAGATTGGATTTCCTTGGACACTCCATTTCTCAAGAAGGAATCCAACTCATACAAGATTAGGTCAATGCGATCTCAAAAATGCCTCCTTCTAAAATTTATGGGATATTAAGGCATTTCTAGGGATAATGGGGTATTAGCATCAGTTTATCCCTAAGTTCGCCAACTCAGCATACCCCTCGTCCACCTACTGACTAAGGACACCCCTTTCCATTGGGGCTCTGAACAGGAGGCCGCTTTTGAGACATTGAAACAACTGCTACAATAACGCCCTATCCTGAGGCACCTCAGCTATGGAAAACCATTTATCTTGTTTACCGACGCCTTAGACTATGCCATTAGGCCATCTTAGCTCAACTGGATGAAAACGGTGTGCTGATCATCCAGTATCTTATTTGAGTAAGATGCTTTCAAAAGCAGAGCGCAATTACAGCTTGACAGAGAAGGAGTGCCTTGCAGTTCTGTTGGCTAAAAATTCTACCACTTTTTCCTGCATGGGACTACCTTCACTGTGGTTACAGACCACGCTTCATTAAAATAGCTACAGAATATGAAGGATCCTACTAGACGTTAGCTTTCTGGGCTTTAAAGCTCCAGCATTATGACATGAAGATCGAACAATATTCTGGAACCTGTCACAAGAATGTTGATTTTTTAACTCGGCTGTCAGTCCTTCACCTGGATAATAGTGAGGCGGAGAGGCTATATGGCCTCTTAATGACCCCCTACTACTAGGAGATGAGGATAAGCCCATACAAAATATGTTAGTCCCGCACTCCCATAGCACCAAAGTGGAGAATGGGAAATAGTACAAGCAGGTGAGGAAAAGTGGCGCCTTACCTTCGGCCCTCAGAACGTGTACCTGTTATCCTAGAAGCTCACTCCACTCTAGGTCATGGGGAGCCAAGAAAGCCCATGAGTGGATTAGAGATTGGTATTATTGAGAAGGAATTATGGAAACTATTGTCAACTTCTTGGATGCCTTCCTCAAGTGTAAGAAGCTTTCCAGTTTATAATAGTAGATACCAATATTAACCAACTACTCCTCAACAACCGTCCTACACCATCACCCTAGAAGTAGTAGGTCCCCTCCTGAAGATTACTGGTGGAAAAAATTTATCCTAGTAGACATTGACCAAATTACTGAGTGAGTTGAAGCCATGGCTCTCCCTGCCCAAACGACCAAGGCCACAGCCACGTTTTTACATCAAAACCTTTTTACTCATTATGACTGTCCCCAAGTACTACTCTGCAACAATAGTAAGAACTATACTCCGGAGTAGCCAAAATCTTATCTACTTCCATGGGAGCTCAACAGCTTTTCTTGGCTCCGTATAATCCATCTACTAACTGGACTGTTTAGAGAGCATATGGATTATTGGTCTCCATTCTACGAAAAATGGCATACTCTGATCCACTTCACTGGGATCAATTCCTACTCAGTGCTCTTATGGCATACCGGATCAGTTATCAAAGGATTCTAAAAATGTCTTTATTCAATGTCTTGTATGGGCGGGAACCTAAAATATCTGCTCTAGCTAAAGAAGTTTTTTCCTTTAAGGTTGAGAAACCTGAGAGATCCATGAGAAGATTGACTCAGCGCATCATCCAGCTCCAATCTGAGGCTATGACCAATCTAGATAAAACAGTGACTAAAGAAGGGCAGGCTGCAAATGTGCTCCAAACCTCCAACCTTCTTTTCAAGTGTCTGACCTGGTTCTGTATTATCATAATCGCATCACTTCTAGAAGTGGTAAGCTTGGGTCATTCTGGAAAGACCCTTTCAATATCACATACAAGAGAGGCGCAGATTAATATATCAAATCCTTGGCTCAAGGGATATCATCAACTGGGTACATGGACGTTTCCTATGGACCTATTCTTCCCCCAACATTCTTGAGGGGTGTAATGTTGGACATCTGCCCTCCTGGTTTCATGAAAAGAATGTTTTAGGTCAAAATAGGCTGAAAGGGAAAGAAAAAGGACATTTACAAATTTGAGATAAGGACAAGGGTTGTTTGAATAAAAACAACAATAGTATCGGCCAAAGGACCCTTGTTAATTCTAGTGGAACCTCTTAAATCAGGTAACACTTTTATTAATACTACATGGGAAATTAACACGTGGTTGGGCTATCAGATCTCCCTGATCATGTGGCAGAATCCGGGGAGTCCATTAGAGGTTCCTACTTAGGCCACATCTAGTTCCATTCAAACACCTGAGCGGGGACCACCCCCTTTTATAGGTTTGGCGGGGGTCCCACAAGGTGCAACTATTTTATCTAATGGTAATTGGTTGAAATATAACAATTTATTACCCCACGGGTACATCTTGCTAAAAATAACTTCCCATCAGTCAACTCACAAAAGTTGCAAATTTATTGAGCTATGATAGGTCAAATTATCATATTATCTAATTTGGACCTTACTAAGCTAACCCATAACACTAGCATTGAATTCCCTTCATCCCTCGTTACTTGATATAGCTTAAATGCTGAGCGGTAGTAATGATGTGACTTACTTTTTTCTTATCCCGCGCCCAATAAAAACCATTACAAAACCCAACTTTAAACTTAATTAAAAATTATCTTTAGTTTAAGGACTGTTCTGTTTTAAACAGCTGTTGTAAGCACCAGAGAACAAAAACATTGTTAGATTCCCACATGAGAATCAAAAATGACTAGGAATTGGGCCCCAATAAGCAGATCATAGGTATCTTTGTCAATATTATGAAAGGAGCTGACATTACTAATGACTAAGCTGTATGGGCAAGGAAGAGTAAGCTTTAAGGTCAAGTGCATGTATGTCTGGTAGTCCCTTATTCCAGAGAATGATCACAATAAGGAGCTACCTTATTATGCTTTTTCAAATAAGATGAGATGAAATTAAAGGGGGAGCAGGTGTTGACTATGGCCATGATCTTCATCCTGTGTAATACTACCCTCACTCAGGTGACTTCTGAAAAATGAGGTATATATTATATGGAATTCACACCAGGATAATAAGAATAAACTTTATTCCCAATAAA
Source organism: Massospora cicadina (assembly GCA_022478985.1). NCBI lineage: Eukaryota > Fungi > Entomophthoromycota > Entomophthoromycetes > Entomophthorales > Entomophthoraceae > Massospora > Massospora cicadina. The sequence continues at coordinate 260,233 of JAKSZP010013139.1, forward strand.
ATTGCCAGGGACATGGGGGGAGTTTGGAGCAGACACAAGAGACATTTGGAAGTAATTTACGAGCGGATTTTTGAGGCGCGGGTTTGTCAGCATAGGGATCTTCACACCCTAGGCTAAGCCTCTTTTTCCACCTCGTCTAATTTCTTCTTTCAACATTTATTTATCTGGTAGTTATAGAACGCAGTAAGAGCAGGGATCAAGTTTAATTTAAAGTGGGGTCTGGCCTACAGAATGAATAGGATGTTTTGATCCCTTAGTCAAAAGGGTATGGAAATTTTTGGTTTCAAATATCTCCATAATGACTAACTTAATTTTGAAGATAGTTTATAAAATATTCCTTAATTGCTTTAAAATAGCCTTAAAAATTGTTGTGGAGGAGAAAGCGGACACCACAGCAGCAATCGCATTGTCTAAGTGACCCAGTAGCAAGAAAATAGGGCCTGAGCCCAAAAATAGAAAAGGTAGTGGATTCAGTATAGAATCCTTCTTTTTTGTTTATACATATAAAAGCCTAGATTTAGGTTAGAAAGAGATAAATTGCAACCTAACTCCTTAATAAGGGTTATCTATATTTTGCCCCCAGGAGGTGCATTTTTCAAAGTAGGGTATAATGATTTAACGCGCTTCACATTTAAGGCAAACTTGGATATGTAATATCCTTATAATCTATAGCTAATTTTACAGCACTCATAGAAAAAAAGGAAAATTTGAGGGTTTTCTTTTCTATAACAATCACATTCGTTACAAAGATTCAATTCAAAACAGCAAATTTGCAAACACACAGGATAGATGGGGGATAAAAATAAAACAAAGTAAATTAGGCAAAACTTATATCAGACAATGCGCAGAATGGTGCGTTGAAGGGCAAGAAACACCCTGAAGGGGGGGACCAGGAACCGATGCTTCTAAGACACCACAAATCCACACACTTTCCAATTTGTGGAATTCACAACTAAACAAAAAATATACCAAAAAATTAATGCTACTAACCCCTCTCACCAGTAGAGCACAGGATCCAACTCTACATAGGGGTTGATTCTCCAACTTTGTGGTAAAGTTTAGGCACAAGCCTCCCTATTCCCCCATGCAGTGTACGTTACCACCCACACAATCCACATGGCTGCATTGATATGGGATTAGAAAATAAAGAAGATGCAGACGTCACAGCAAGAGCCTGCGTCAATTTGCCCTCCCCAAAGGGAAACAAATTGTGCGCACCTTGCGCACCAAATGGAACAAAGCAAAAAATTTGTTCATCTCTTTTGACTTGCTCCCAACCAACATCACCCAAAAATTGATCAAGGAGGAGCTTTGAGCTAGACTAGCCAGCTATGGAGAGATTAAATTACTTGAAGTGCAGCGGTTTCATTGATGCCAAACCTGTGCACAGGTAAGGCGATAGCCATGATCAACCTGCTCCCTGAGGTGGATGATGAACTCGAAGATCCCACGCTCAGCGGTGTTTCACCTCCCAGATGGGGGCATGTCAAAGATATTCTGTGTCACACCAGAAAGTTCACCAATAATCTGCAATCACTGCATCGCATTGGGGCACAAGGTGCACGCATGCCCCGTGAAGGAGGGCCTAAAGGCCTAGACTTCTGTGATGACACTATGGATGAAAACAGCAAAGGCTTCGCCAAAATAATTGACACCAACCACGACTTCCTCTGGGGAGAGGATGAGCAGTAATTCTCATAGACCCAGTTTCACCCAAAGTGCGCAAAATGGCACAGAAGGCCTGCAAATGGGCCGCGACCATGGCAGCATCACTTGCGGCCTCCTCCATTATCCCCACCAAAATTCAGGGAGAGATGGAGAAATTTAACCGAGACAAACAAATAGATCATAATACCCAAGATGAAAAATTTCTCAACAATTTGAATGAAACACCATGTGATACCAATCAAGCCAATTTAGCTGAACAATTAAGCTCCACCATTGGCAAACATGCGATACATACACCCACAAGTTTAAGCCCCAAAACCACAGAGAGCAACCAGCACACTGCATCAGACCACCACGAGACACATGTGAAAGAGACCAATTCAAACCACTTTGTTTTAATTTGATGAAAGCGTTGAGATACGTCATATGGGATTTTTGCACAGGGTTTAGCCCACTGAGCAATAGGACCAACAATATGATGATCGTGGCCCTGGGAAACAATGAAATAAACTTAACTTAATAAATATGGAGCACTTGCCCCGCTACACTCTTTTATTTAATATAACAAAACACAGCAGATCCTCGCTGTTTTTCTACTTCTATCCTGTTAACTACCTTTTCCCTCTTAATGGTCTCCTCTCTATCTATATTGTAGTGACTTTGGTTGCTACCGCTTTTATGGCTTAGTAATTTGATTAACCTTATCTCATTGTTTCCATTAATTCTTCATTCATTAATTTCACAATAGCCTAATTTGAGGCGATTCCCCAACAACCCAATATCGCCTTACTTTGAGGCGCTCAAATAATTGTTACTCATAGTAAACTCAAGGGATCCAATCCATTCCGCCATCACAACTTAGGGCTTATCATCCAGTCATATCAGAATCGCGACATTACCCCCCCTTTGACTGGACAATAAGGCTCCTATCGCCTATAAGCATGAGGAACTTCGCATGCACTCAGTTGATGATCTGACTGCTAGCGGGGTCCTTGATAGTATATGCATCCACACCTGTCGATTCAATAAACTTTGAATGGCCCAATCCAGATACTGGCCAACTTGTGTTTCTGACCAAACCCATGTTGGTCATGGAAGAGAACCATATCACCTTCCTTGAACTGCGCCAACCCACTACAATGTACCTGATCAGCAGCCTGATTCCTGATCTTCTTGGCTAAGCTGAAGGCATATGCTTCAGTCTGCAATTTTATCAGAATGTTTTCAAGGTTAGTTAAATAGTGGTGGGGTTCCACTCTGCTGTTGTCTTCCACACACAAATAAAGTAATGCCAGAAGAGCCAGGTGTTGGTCATATAGTAGTTGGAAGGGACTCTTCCCCATGAGGGAATGGTAATTGATGTTATAGGCAAACATGGCAGTGGAAAGAAGGGAGGTCCAATCAGATGGTTGATCTGTTACTAATTTTCGTAGGATATTCACCAGAGTCCCATTCACTCGTTTGACCATTCCATTAAATTTGAGGTGGTATGAGGTTGTTAGAACCCCGTGGATACCCATAAGCTTGTTTAGTTTGGGGAGGATATGCAAGGTGAAATTGGTTCCATTATCAGTGAGAATAAACTCGGCATCCATGTCACTGAATAATGCACTCCATCACAGACTTGGCCACTGTAACTGTCCCCAATATTGTATTACCCTTGCTTTGAACCACTTTATGTGGTCAAGTGGTCAATAGCCACAAGAATGTATTACACCAGTTAGAACCTGTTGGCAAGGGACCAACGACATCCAGGGAAACAGTATGCCAAGAAAATGGGGTTTTACTACCTGATATGAAGACTTATGTTGGAATGGATTCTCCACTTGGCACTGATGGCAACAAGAAATGGTTTTGAGCACATCAAAGTTCATACTTTCCCAATAGTACCAAGGGCGCAACAACTCCATTGTCTTGCACACCCCACCATGTCCGACTGCACCTGTGGGCGCTCATAATAATTCCCAGCTGGGCTGAGGGTTGTGGAGAATTTACCATAGAATCACTGATCTGCTTGTACAGTTCCTCGTTCAGTTGGAAGGTATTCACTTACATTTCATTTGAATCTTTGATCACTTGGGGCGGTTCATCATTGTACTTCCTGCAGAGCATTTTGTCAAATATTATGTCACTTACATCCACCATAACTGAAATTTTTGGCAATCTTGATAAGCAATCATCATTTTGGTGTTTTTCTCTGGGCCTATGAAAAATTTTGAAGTCATAGGCTTGCAGCTTAAGAGCCTTTCAGGAAGTTGATATGACTGGACAATATGCTAACCATATGAAAGATTGGAGGGAGAACTGGGACGAGTCTTGAGACTAACAAAGAGAAGTATACGAATAATAATCCATTGAAATGTCAACCAATCGGCGAGAATGGGAGATTATAATGAGATTGGGATAAATGAGAGTTTTGAATCAAAAGGGGAAAGACGAATAGAAGACACCAAGCTGAGGATGCATCTGGCTTGGGGAATTGAGATATAAAGAGTTACAGAGAGGATTGATGGGGGTCCTTTGGAGATTAGGTTGTTGCAGAAAAGGTCTGCATACTAGTAAAATAATAAAGGTTGAAATAAGAGGTGGTAGCTCCGTGTGAAAAGTTTATTAGTTTTATTGAAGAATCGGCGATCTTCATATCATCTGATTTGATTGCCCAGTGGCTAATACCCTGTGCAAACTGACTTGGTAGAATCAATACTCTACGCTGAGAATTAACAGTGGTGCTCACTACAGGGGGCCATTGGTCAGCTGTAGTTATTCAACGCTGTGAATACAATGATGAGCACTCATTTGTTACATCATCATTCTATGGGATAACGCGTGCATCATGTGGAAGAAATACAGGAGGCATCTAACAATGATCCAATATTATTCACTATGGCTGAACTGGGTGATGATGAAGTATTGATCTGTCTGCAACTAGAAAAAAGCCCTGAGCTGATGGCTGACAAACTAGGGTGCTCCATGAATGTGACCCCTCAGCAGCTGCGGAATATTATGGAGTGGTTTTTGTGCAGATATCAATTATATGAAGATGAGGCGGGGGAGTATTCCCTGAGTCTATTTTATAACCAACGCGATCAAGAAGATCGTTGTGCCATTTACATGTCTTATCTGAATGCAACAACAATGGGGTTGACTCGCCACCTTGGTACTCGCAGAATCAAGGAATATCTAGTTACATATGTGTAACCATCTATATTTGACAACTACTATGAGTATTGGCTCACCACAATATAGAAATTGGAGATGTGGTGCAATTTGCTCAAGCACAGCAAAGTGAATTTTGCCTCTTTCTCAACACCTTGATCGCTCTTTTTGGAGGTACAAGGGGCAATTGGGCAAATAGACCACAGTGTTGAGAACATTTGCCACCATTTAGACATGTTGGTACCCCAGTTGCATCTTGAGTTGTCTCAGGTAATTGATGAGTTGTTGGATCAACATGGTCTATTAATGGAATGGATTCAGGACGTCATGACATTGGGACACAATACTGAGTATTTTATGATGGATTTAACTGAATGGGCAGAAGCACTCGAAGATGTGGTGACCCAGCTTAAAGAAAAAGATAAGACTGGTGGAACAGCAAGTGGTGGATCAAGTAAGCTTTGTATCAAATGAAGTAAACCAACTTTGTATTGAATGGAGTAGCTACCAAATGACTGATAACGAGCTTAACCCTTGGTCAACGTCCCCCAAGTACCTGCAGCTAGTCCTCCAGGTTACCCTATTGGAAGCAGATAGTCAGGATGAGTGGCGTCGAGTTTTCCCTCTTCCAATCTATGATACATGGGAGTATGCTGACATACAAGAATGACTCAATACCCTTATATGGGCCAATGTAAGATTGGTATGGGAACAAGTCGCTCTCCTGACCCGGATAGCCAATGCTAATCAACAAGCGGATTATGCTAGCCAACAGCACAGCCATATATGGAGTACAAATTGGAAGCATCCTCTCGCGCCTACAAGCAGTGGAGCTGCAGTTGCTCGAGGAGAGGGAATATCATCAGGAGCTGCAGAATCAATATGCAACACTGCAACGGGAATTACAGGATGGGTGGTGTAGATGTCATTTGGTTAAAGATGAGCAGATGATCAATGAACATTTGCAGAGTCAACTGGAGCTGGGGGGAATGGTGCAGCTAGTGGCAATTCAGGGGATGAATGCTATAAATCCACTAACGAATATCCTTCAAGTGATGGAATGTATAACCTGCGCAACTCTACTTCCTTTGAGTTCATCACGTCAGATTCCAACTTGACCAGCTGGCGGTATATTAATTCACACGGGGATGGTTCCCTTAAATTTTTAAATTTTTATTCGAGGTGGGCTGACCTGGGGACATACTGTACCAATTAGGGAAGTGAAGAAAATAGGAAAGGAGGATAAAACCTGAAAAACCTCCATGCGCGGCATATGATAGTCTAGGAACTCCATGGACCGCCTTTGCTATTTGCTATCTCGGTTTGGGGCATTGGCGCGCAATACCAACACAGTCAAAATTGTCCCCTACCCAAAGTCCATTACCAGGATTGAACTCAAGAAGCAGTGGTAGAGGGTCCATACTCTACCACTGAGGTATCCTCCCTTAGGGGGTGCTTCCCTTAGTTGATCTGGAACCAATTTGCCTGATCCTTGCTGCAGAAGTCTGAAGCAAGGCGAAGCTGTGTGAATCGAGAATTTACCTCCTTTTAGTCATGATGGTAATCTACACGGTTACTTCAAGAAATTTGAATTCACCATAGAAGGAGTTTCTGATTGATGGAAAGCGAAACTGTTGCTGTCTGCTCTTGATGTAGACAGCACCAATCAAGTTACTTACTACCTCCCAAACAGCTCGGCATCCTATGAAGAAATTTTGGCGATTGTTCTCCAGCTGTTCAGGGGTGCGACCAAGATGGACCAACGGAAAGCTGACTTTCTGACTATACAGTTTCACCAAAATGAGACCCTGTCAGATTTTTCAGAACATTTTTCAGTGGAAGCACATGTACTAATCGGAGCTAACCTTTTATCCACTGAGGATGTTGGTATTATGATGTTGGCGGCCATCAAACCATATTGGGAACTATCTAATGTTATGTCTCACATGTTGAATGAAGAGGCAGGACTTATTTAAATCATGAATACTTTACGCTGACTCTCTGCCATGAACAGCACCCCTAATATAGCCCAGCAACCCTCTGCTATCCCCTCACCAAAGACTTCAGAGTATGAACTACAGCAAATATGCTATCAACCACTGGAACGTATTTGTTCATCATACAGATCTGCGAATCCTTTCTGGCCTAGATATGATCTGCCAGCTCAATACCGACCTTGGAAACATACCATTAATTTTTGCACTGGTCCTTAAGTTGCATGTTATATATGTGAACCCTTCATGAATACTTTTTTAATGCAGCTGGAGGGGGCATTATGCAGAAAACTGCCCTAGTAAAACATGAGTGTATGTGTTACCAAATGAGGAAACCCTGCGGGGAAAAGCTCAAGTGGAGTAGAGATGGTATGCTCTACCTCCACTATGTCTAATCCACTTGTCACTAACGAATCCCCAGCTCCTAATTGGGAAGGATCCAAAACTCAATTGAATGAATTACTATACCAACAGCTTCCATCAGGTATACCTGCTTCCAGTTCCAAATGTATAAATTTACCCTCAAGCTCTGTGTTTCGCCAGGAAGAGCTGAAGCCATATGCGTGGCAGACCTTGAAACATACTTGTACAAGTATTGAGGATCCTCTGATGGCTGCTACTTCTTTGGTAGGAGTCCACACCGCCATTCTGGTGGGAAAAATCATCAATGAGTACCCTCAGGTTGGCAAGAGCATCTCCTACTTTTTAAGTAACATCAAGCCTTTGGATGTACACGCAATAAACATTGATGGTTCCTCTTACTTGGAATGTACTTATTGTGACATTTTCATTCACAATACAAAAATCCACGCTATCATTGATACTGGAGCCCCTGTGAACATAGTCTCTACCCAGTTGGTGGCTAAGATTTTTCAAAACTGGATGTGGACCATCAAATAGTATATGAAACGCGGGGATTCACAGCGCTGTGTCTGAAGGAGCATATAGCGCGTTGCCCTTACAATTTGGATCAGTCCAGGCTTCCACCTCAGCGGTGGTTCTGCCAAACAACTATGACATGCTAATTGGTGCAGCATTTATGAAAAAATTTGGTGTTGTGATAAACATGGCGGAGGAAACAATTAATATTTTAGGACAACAAATTCCTGTTTATTTTACCTCATGTAGAATCCCAAAGGACTTGTTCCGCTCTAGTCAAATCAATCTAGCATACAGCAACAGAGTAATTTCCATACACTATCGAAAACTGAAGCGATGGACTAGGGTCCTCCCCAACCAGATTTATGAATACAAAGGGATTCCGCTTTAAGCAGCGAGCGATTGGAGAATACCCTCTGGACACCAGTGCATAGTAGGGTCTGAGCTCAAAATCTAAGTCATTAAAGGGCTTTATGGAGAAACCATGGCTCCTTTCCAATACTATTGGCTCAAGCCACATATGGCTCCAGGACTACTGCTCCCCGGGAATGGGGAGGTGAAGGTGCTGCTAGAAAATTTACAGAAGGAGACCATAACAATACAGTGGCACTAAGTGGTGGCTTACTTACACATTTCTCCTATAGAAGAAGTCTGCTGTAATTATGATTTTCGGCTCTTGAGAGGATCTTGGACTGCCATCAAGCTCTCCACTCAGCGTATTGACCGTGGTTCTGTGGGAAGCGCTTACTGGATTATTGACAGAACAACAAGAACAGGCCATGACGTTATTTGAAAAGTACTGAGATATTTTCACAAATGATGATCATGATTTGGGGTGCACTCAAGGGGTGGTACATTGGATAGATATGGGGGATCACCCTCCCATTCAATTGTGACCTATTAGATGTTCTAAAGCAGCAGAGGAGGTTGTTTCCAATGAGGTGGAAAAACCTATTGTGCAGGGGATGCTAGAGCCGTCGAATAGTCTGTGGGAATCAACAGTGCTCATAGTGAAGAAAAAAGATGGCTCAAAATTAGGTGGTTATTTAAATTTAAATTTATTGCATGGAAGGCTGACCATGGGACGGACACTTCTGAATATGACTCAGACGAGCCAAAACTTAGTACCAGGGGAGGCACCCCAGAGAAGCGATGCTTTTCTTGTTGCCAGCGGGAACGCCACTTATGGGAAGGGGGAGGGAACGTGTGTAGGGGCGTAGCCACTATTGAGCACGTGTGGAGGAAGGGGTCTGATTTGATGAACCAGACTGGGAACCAGGAGGAGACCAGCTGTCGGCGACGTGGTGGGAGATATCCAAACATCCACACTTGAAAGTGATCCACCAAATGAGACTGGAATCTGTGGACAGCTTCAGGGAGGGTGGGTATGGATCCGGCGATGGCATCCAAGACAATCGTGTGGATAGTCCACATGGCGATTGCAACCACCAGAGCATGAAGGGAGGGTGGGAGGGGGAGGCCATTGATGAAGCAAACATATCTCTTGACAGACTGAAGGGATGTTTTGATCCTGGCCTAGCAGATGTTGGACTTCGCGCCATATTACTTTAGAGGTGGGGCACTTCTCCAGGCGGTGAAACAGAGTTCCATACTGGCCACACATGACACAGGATGAGTGTAAAGCATTAGAGCGCTCAGCTGTACGATACACCCGCCTCAGGCAGCGCCACACATGGGAGCGGACTTGAGGCTGCAACAGAGGATGGTGTGCGTATTTCCAGATAGTCTTTTGGGTCTCAGTGGAATAAAGGATGTCCATCATGTCCAGGTGGTCCACCCTGGATAGGACTTGGGGTCGAATGGGGATCACGCCATCATGGATGGGTAGCCCCTGTACCTCTTGTGTGAACTGAGGAGAGAGCGCCCTCTTCAGGTTGTATGTCCACTAATACGAATTCTCCACTCTGCTTCGCATGGAGAGTAGGATTCGTTTGTAGTGGGTTTTGGTCCCGTGAGGACCTGTGGCTGATGTGTGTGATGCGAGGTATTTCATCAGGGAGTGGGGGTTTGATGGATTGTTAAGGCCCAAGGCTCGGGAGAAGTTGGAGCGGGCCGCGCGGGACCAGTGTTGGGATGGGAGTGTAGGAGCAGTGACGGCCGCAATCCAGGTGCCCAAGATCTTGGCGGCATGGGCTTTGAAGTCAAGTAGGCCTATGCCACCTTGATGATGAGGGCCAAACATGACCTCTAGCCGTACTGGTGGAGGGCGGCCTGACCAAAGCCAACCTTGTAGCAAAGCATACAGGGATTTGAAGAAGCTTGGGGAGAAGGGGATGGCGTGGGCTCTGAACCAGACTTTGGATAGGAGCATAGAGTTGGCAAGAACAACCCTGCCAGTGAGGGTAGTAGGGTGGGCTCTGAGAGAGGCGATTCGCTTCGTCACGTTGTCCAGTATATGGCACTCCATTACAGCTGACGCGTATCCACCTGCCTCCAACCACACGCCCAGATGGCGTACCAGTCCTATGGTAGGTCGTGGCACAAAGGGGAGCACCAGTGGAGCGGTGTATTTTGAGTTAGTAGGGCGTGGACGTGGGCGAGCAGATGGGCCGGGTTGGGAACTACTTGCTGGGGCCCAGCAGTTCTGAAACCGACCAAGGAGGATGATTTCAGTTTTGGAGGCGTTCAGTGCCGCGTTGCTTACCCGGGAATATTCCTGGATGAGGGCTTCAAGCGCGCGTGCATCTTTGTTATTAGACACCCCCACCACGCAATCATCTGCAAATGCCATCATCTTGACTGGGGTTTGGCCTGGCACATGGACCCCAGTGAGTTGGGCATTCACATTTCGCAGTAGTGGGTCAAGGCTGAAGTTGTATAAGAGTGGGCTCAGGGGGTCCCCTTGTCGCAGGCCCCTTTGAGGACGGACTACTTCCGTTAGGAAACCTGGGCCGCGCACTGCCATTGTTGCAGATTCCGTGAGCAGCATCACCCAGTTAATGAAGCGGGGAGGTAGGCGGAATTGTTGGAGGCAGGCCCTAAGGTATCCCCAGTTTACTCTATCATAGGCCTTTTGTTGGTCCAAGAATACAAGTGCCCCAGAGGCTGTGGACTGACACACATTAGCCACAGAGTGCACGTTATCCCAAATCGAACTTCTGGGGATGAAACTGAATTGTTCTGGAGAGATGGTGGCAGATGCTACAGTCCCTAAATGGTTAGCCATGATTTTTGTTAAAATTTTGGTGTCTGTGTTTGTTAGAGAAATGGGGCGCCAGTTGGCTAAGTCTAGCCTATCCCTTTCTTGAAGAGTGTGACTGTAAAGGCCTCATGTCCTCCTGGTAGGAGGCGCGTTTCCAACAGGCTTTGGTTGAGTGAGGCTAGCAGCAATGGGGATATATATTTAAAATATTTTTCTGTAGAACTCATATGGAATGCCATCTGGGCCTGGGCATTCTCGGTTTGGCGCACCGCGAATGGTAGTCCATAATTCGTTCAGAGTAATTAAATTCATTATTTCCGGGTATTGGAAAATGGTGTGGATATGAGCTCTGTCAAGAAATTCCGCCATTTCAGCTGGCTGAATTGGTTCAGCTCAGTATAACTCAGAGTAATATCTTTGCATTTCGATTGCCACTTCAGCCAGTGTGTCCACAATAGAATTATCTGATCTTCACACCTGTGTGCAGGCCACGCTCTGGCGTGGTGCAAATTTTTTTTTGAAGAAGTATACGGTGCACTTGTCACCTTTAGTGATGCGTGTGGCCCTGTATTAGACACAAACCCGATGTTTGTGTTGCCTTTCAAGTGCGTTGAGGTGGGCTGCTGCCTCCGCCCACTTCTGGCCCCATGCAGGGCTATATCCTGAGGCTGGAATGTTGGACTCCAAGTGGGCCAATTCCGCCAGCGCACCAATATAACCGCCAATGTGGCTCGTGAGCGTCTGGATGAGAGATGGCGATAGTGGCGGATGGTGTCTTCTTTGAAAGTTGCCCATGTGGAAATGGGGTCCACACAAAACGGTACAACAAACGACTTTGCCAAAGTTGCCTCTTCCACCCACGTGGAAAATCCTGGTGACGCGAGCTCTGGGGAGCGGATTTTGCACCAATGTGGAGCCTTTGCAACTGTGACGGGTAAGTGGTATGTTATCAAGACCAGTCGGTGGTTGGAGAATTCCATTTTCGTTGTTTTGAAGTGGGAGATGTGGGGTTGGAATTTCGCCAGTGCTAGAATAATGTCGATGTGGGTCATGGACCTTAATTGGCCGTTGTGGACGTGGGGACGCGTCATGTTTTTGAGCAGTAGGGCATGTCTCATCAGCACATCCATTAACCCAAGGGTGGCTTTTAGAACGCATAGTTCTATGTGACCCTGTGGGGCGTGGGGTGAGGGCAGCCACCGGTCCGTTGGTGAGGTTAGCCAACAGTTCATGTTGCCAAGTAGGAAAGAATCGGGGGGTAACGGGAGGGATTTGACCGATGAGAAAAATTCCTGACACTCTTGTGCACTGTTTGGGGTGTAAATGTTGACAATTGTGTGTGCAACATCAGCCCATGAGAAGGTGACAACGAGCACTCAGTCATCTAGGAATGTTTCTGAAGATGTAAATTTGAAAAAATTGTTTTTCCAAATTAGCACCCCACAGTGCTTCGACCAAAAGGATAGGGATGGTAGGAGCATTGTTTTCCAAGTTTATTCGGAACCTCGTGTACAGTGGGTTTCCTGGATGGCCAGGATATCCACGGGTAAATTGTTTTGTAAAAAACTCAGTTTCCTAGCCTGGGATGGGGAGGCCTTGAGTCCGGTGATATTCAGCATCCCTAGAGTGAAGGTTTCCATCGCACCTTAGGTGTGAGGGGAGGGCCCCCTGGCCCACCAGCCTCTTCCAGGTCCCCACAGGCTTTCACAGTAGTGTGGGTATTAGCAGCAACACTATCGGGGTTTTTGTTAATTTTTGCAGAAAGAGTCGCATTGGCTTTGGCCTTTGCTTTTTTGTTTTCCCGACGTTGGACGAATTTTTTGCGGTTGGTGGGATAAGTTCGGTGCACCGTCAAGTGGGCAAAAATTTTTTTTTGGTTGGGATAGGTCCCAAGTCAGTTTTGACCGGGGCTTGGGTGCAGCGATTGGGTGAGATCAATTTTCATCAGATCCTCAGATTGAGTGGCCTATTCAGCATGGGCCTCCCAATCTGATTGGGTGATGGATTCCCAAGTTGCTTCCGCTGCAAAGGTCTCCATGTCCTCCTGGCGTTGTGAGTGTGGGATGGTGGTGGTGACCTTGGCCGCTTCCTTGGCCGCAGTCCTATGGGCCTGCTTGGCCTTCTTCTGCTCCTGCAGGGAAATGGGCTTTACCAATAGGTAGCAGCCTTATGCTCCCCATGGGAAAGCCTCCTTGGTGCTTGCGGTTGGTTTGTAGTGCACCTCTCCGCTGGCCATGGCCGCCAGAGGGGTGCTCTTGGAATGTAACGCCCTCTTTGATGGGGCACGCGTGTGCCTTATGGCCAAACGCATCACAGTGGGTGCAAATGGGGGGCGCGCTGTCCACAGTTACCCGGAATGGGTGGGTGGTGTGCCCTGCAATGTCAATAAAGGTGGAGTGCAGGATCTGGGTAGGTCCTTCACAATCTCCTCGGTTGGGGTCAGAACTGCAATGGCTTTGCTGGTGCACAGGTGTGGCATCAGCATAAAGCGTTGCATTTCAAAAGATTGTATTTCGCCATATATAGCAAGACCATCTTTCAGGTGTTGCTCCAAAATGTCACATTTTACCGTAGTTGGCAAAAAGTCAAATGTGAGGAAAATTTGGTTTGATTTTGTCCATCTGGTGCATTTAGTTTTGACGACCCATTGCCCTTCAGGGAGGTTGACCACTACGCGCACCACTGCAGCCTCATCTGCTGCTATTTTGCTTTTCAAACCTAGGTCCAGCCAACCGCGTGACATGGAGTGAGGTGCAACGTACACCGCGGTTGGGAAAATTTTGTGTACATCTTCACAAAATTTTTTCCATAGGGCCGTTTTTTGGATGTCCAGATACACACGGACTCCGAATTCCACCGACAAAAGTGGCTGGGAATGTGGCGTGTTGATGTACTGGTTGCATCGTACTTGCCACGCGAGTATCTCCGGGGAAATTGTGACCACCAGTTTTTTAGATTTTTTTCTATTCCGCCAGATTCTCCAGGGCATTTTCGAATGTTAGAGGCCGCGGGCCTTCCGCCTGCTCCTCTTGCCTTGCTTGCCCAACTGCTCCCAGACATGGGCGCAGACTAATCCCCTCTATGAGATTATCAAACTAGATTTAGTCTTGAATTGAATGGGTTGCAAAAGTGTTTGCAACGAGAAAGAAAAGTTTCCAAAATTAGGTGGTTATTGGCTATCACAAAATCAATAATATAACAAAGAAGGATTCCTACCCTCTTCCACAGATTGACGATGCATTAAACTGATTAGGAGGAGCGTACTATTTTTTGGCCATGGATCTGGTCTTGGGGTATTGGCAGATCAAATTGCCATCAGCGGAATGGGAAAAATGTGCTATCATCACTTTGAGAGGGTTATTCCAGAAAACTCACATGCCACAAGGGTAGTGCAACACCCCGGCTACATTCCAGTGTACCATGGATATGAATCTAGGTAATTCAAAGTTGTCCTGCATTTTAGTTTATCCTGACAATATCAACGTGTTCTTGTGGACGTTTACTGAACACCTCGGCCATTTGGAACAAGTGTTTTGATGCCACGCTGCCACTAATATTAAAATTAAGCCTCAAAAGTGCCATTTCTTTAAAAAAAATTGGAATACCTCAGGTTCGTCATAGATTCAAACAGGCTTAAACTGCATCCAGCTAAAGTGGAAGCAATAAGCAAGATGACCCGCCCAGCTAGTAAGCGGGACATTCAAGTGTTTCTGGGGATAGTAAGATACTTTCGATGGTTTATTCCAATTTCAGTTGCATCAGGGCCCCACTTTTCGAGTTGTTTGAAAATGCTTCTTTCGATTGAATGGAACAATGCTAGAACGCTTTTGATGTGTTGCAAACTGAATTAGCAAGCGCACTCATTTTGCAATATCCCAACTTTGACAAACAGTTCATAGTGAAAATGGATGCTTCTCTCTCCACTATAGGGCCATATTATCCCAGAAGGACGATGATGGCATGGAGCATCCTGTTGCCTTCTGTAGTCAAAGCTTGAGCTGTCACGAATGGAACTACACTGTTACCAAGTGAGAATGTTTAGCGGTAATCTACGCTTATAAACAGTTTTGGGTATATCTGCATGGGGTATGATTCCAAGTAGTGATGGACCATGCTTCCTTGCATTGGTTGCAGAATCTGCATGAACAGGAAGGGCGACTTGCACGTTGGGCACTAAAGCTCCAAGCATATAATTTTGAGATTGTACACCATCTGGGAGCTAAACACCAAAATTAGATTGTCTCTCTAGGCTGCCAACAGTCGCTATAACAGCGGATTTAGCCAACATAATGTATGAGAAGATGTTGATAAAGAAATACCAGGATGAGCTGCCGCATGTGATCAAGGTATTAGATAGACTTAGGGAGGATACTTTCCTAGGTGGGGGAAAACTATATAAGCGGATTGGTGACATGATGTTGAGTTTCCCTAAACCTTCGGCCAGACCTGCAACAATTATGGATGCTCATTGGGCTGTAGGTTGCGGAGGATTGCGGATAACAATGGAGATGTTGCAACCCCAATACTATTGGGAGAGAATGCATTATGACATATTGGAAACGGTTAGTTGTTGTCATCAGTGTCAAGTGGAAAAACCATTCCACAAGAAAACCACATACCAGCTGGTTAAAGCCCTGTTCTCCTGGCACACCGTTTTCTATTGATGTAGTGGGACCTCTGCCAACTATTACCAATCAATCTAAGTATATTATCATTGCCATAGATCATCTGACTCAATGGGTTGAGGCCAGGGCCATCAACGATTTTGGCGCGGTCACTACTGCCAAATTCATCATGGAGTGTGTTGTACAGCGACACGGCTGCCCACAATTCATTTTAACAGATAACAGAACCAATTTCACTTCACACATTCTGCCAAAGCTGAATTAGTTGATGGCAATCCGTGGAGTTTTGACCACCCCAAATCATCTGGAATCAAATGAAATGGTAGAGCGGGTTAACAGAACCCTAGTGAACATACTCCATAAATTGGTAAATGATCGACCCTCAGAATGGAGTGCTCTTCTACCCACAGATGTATTCGTGTACAATATTAGCTATCATTCGTCCACTGGTAAGAGCCCGTTCCAACTGTTGTATGGTCGACATATGGCTTTGCCTGCTTTGCATTATTCATGTGTAGAGGATACTGGTGGAGTGGACCCCCAGCGTTATTTGAAGACTCTTACAAATAAGTTGATCAAGCTGCAATTGGAAGTTTACTCCACCAGTTTGGCTAAGAAGATTCATGATCAGGCAGCTGATCAGAAGTGACAAAGCGGACTTCCGCTGTACTCCATAGGGAGCCATGTTCCATTCAACGATCAGCACAATTTTGGGAGGAAAAACAAGCTTTCTAGCATTTGGGTTGGTCCGTTTGAGATAATTGAGAAGACTGGCATGGATGTTTACACCATCAAGCACCTGCGGGGGTCAGATCATCAACCAAGTTCACGTGAAGTTCCTTTGAGCCTACAAACAGTGAGAGCATATCATCCAGTTAAATGGAGGTAATGTTGGGAAGTTGATATGACTGGACAATACACTAACCATATGATGGATTATAGGGGGAATTGGGACGAGTCTCAAGACTAACAAAGAGAAATATACGAATAATCAATTGAAATGTCAACCATTTGGCAAGAATGGGAGATTATGCTGAGTTTGGGATAAATGAGAGTTTTGAATTAAAAGGGGAAAAAAGAATAGAAGACACCAAGCTGAGGATGCATCTGGCTTGGGGAATTGAGATATAAAGAGTTACAGAGAGGATTGATGAGGGTCCTTTGGAGATTAGGTTGTTGCAGAAAAGGTCTGCATACTAGTAAAATAATAAAGGTTGAAATAAGAGGTGGTAGCTCCGTGTGAAAAGTTTATTAGATTTATTGAAGAATCGGCGATCTTATCATCTGATTTGGTTGCCCAGTGGCTAATACCCTGTGCAAACTGACTCGGCAGAATCAAGACTCTATGCCAAGAATTAATAGAGCCCATCGGGATAGCTGGCCCTCAGGCTCTCTCAAATTCTGCAACCATCGCAACGATGCATGATCTGTTACAACCTAAAACTTTACAATTGTGCAAGTAAACTTGAAACCGCTTATATGCATAAATCACGTTAAGCACTCCCACTCAGTTATGGTGTAATTTAATTCATGGCAATTCAAGCTATGACTTCAATATGCCACGTGGCGCTCCTCCCCCTCATCATCCTTCTGAGACAGGACCTCCCCAACAGCAGAAAGTGATTCCTCCATCTGCACTATAGATTCCTTATCAAAATTAGGGTAGCGCAACACGGGTGCACTAATTAGCACCGTTCAAAGTGTATCAAAGGCACATTGGCGAAGTTCCATCCATTCAAACATGGCATCTTTCTTTAGTAGCTCAAACAGCGGACCTTCAATGTGACTGAAATTGGGTATGAAGCGGTTTTAATAACCCACCATCCCCAAAACACATGAATGTCCCACTTACTAACTGGCTTAGTCATTGTCTGGATAGCCTCCACCTTGGCAGGTTGGGGTCTTTGCCCATTCACATCCACCACAAACCCGAGGTACTCCAGCTGATCCTTGAAGAAGTGGCATTTCTAGGGTTTAATATTGATATTGGCCTCAGCTAATCAGCGAAATACCTCTTCCAAATGGGTAAGGTGTTCAGTGAACGTGCGAGAGAAGATGTTAATATTGTTAAGGTACACAAGTACACATGACAGCTTCAGATGACCCAGAATGGTGTCCATTGCTCGTTCAAATGTAGCTGGGGCATTACATAGCCCTTGCAGAATCTGAGTGGGTTAGAAAAGCCCTTTGGATGTGATTATGGCGCATTTTTCTTGTTCCGCCGCAGGCAACTCAATTTGCCAATATCCAGATATCAAATCCATTGCTGAGAAGTAGTGAGCTCCACCTAACTGATCCAGCGCATCATCAATCTACAGTAGAGGGTATGAGTCTTTTTGGTGATACTATTGTGCTTCCAGTAATTATTTACTACTTGATTAGTACCATCCTTCTTTTTAACAATTAAGACAGGCGAATACCATAGACTCTTAGATGATTTAAACATTCCCTGTTCTAACAGCTTGTTGATCTCCTTGGTGATGACTTCTTCAGCTGCCCTTGATTAGCTGATTGGCTGAGACCTGATGAGGGATGATCTCCAGTGTCCAGCTAATGAACAACCCTCCAAGCGCACCCAAATCATGATCGTTGATAGCAAAAATCTCTTTGTATTTTTGAAATAAAGCTTCCGCCCGATCCTTCTGGTTTTCTGATAACCCCATTAAATTCTCCCATAATACAACTGCCATTACACCAAGATGTGGTTTGATGGGCAGACCAAATTTATCCAGAGACCTGAACTCGTGTACCTGGTTGATCTCCACAACTGGGTTCAAATGTAGATATGCTATAATCTGATGCCAGAAGATTTGAATTGGTAATCTCTGAAGATTGATTATCAATACATTGATCTCCCCATGGCCCAGAAGTATGATGCCTGGAGCCAAATGGGGCTCAAGCCACGATTGCTGATAAGGGCCAATGATCTCCCCATAGAGCCCAGCTGGCACTTACACCTCTAACTCAGTATCTACTATTACTTGATGTCCCAAGGGAATGGATATAGTTCCAGCTGCTCTAAGCGGTAGCCCCTGATATTCATATATCTGATGGGAAGGGCCCAAATTTTTCATTTTAATTGATGATAGCGCACTGGAATCACCCCATTGCTGTATGTAAGGTTGACTTTTCCCATATGCACTAAGCCCTTTGGTACTCCTCTGGTGGTGAAATAAACTGGAATCAGTTGTCCCAAAATGGCTAGGGTCTTTTCCATCATGTCAACAACAACCCCATAGTGTCGCATAAATGCAGTCCCAATCAACAGATCATAGTTGCTATTTGGTAATACTACCTCTGGAGCCACAACAACAGATTCAAACTGCAAGGGAAGCGCGCTATACGCTCCCTCAGAGACTGTGGTTTCCTCTCAGGTGGTCCCATACACTATCTGGTGGTCTATGTCAGGTTTTAAAGATAACTTCACCACCAACTTAGTGGAGACAATGTTAACAGGAGCGCCCATATAAATTATAAATTGTACTCAGGTTTTGGATACCACAACATCACAGCAAGTGCACTTTGAATAAGATGAATGTCAGCTATTTACTACATGTACATTCAGTGGTACAACCTTCCCAAGAAACCTATAATACCCGCACTGAATTTAGGGTATCCTTTTATAATAGCATCCACTGGAAAGGAGACCTTTACTCCTCTTAGAGACAACGCATCTGCAAACGGTTCTAGCTGGTCTGACGGATTTTGGTCAAACATTTGACTAGCGTAAGGCTTTGGTTGCTCCAGAAACTCTGTTTCAACCATTTCTTTGACTTGTGCTCGAGTCAACACATTTACTCCCCCAACCAGATGTTGGTAGAGGAATGTATCCTCATACTGGGAGGCTTCTGCTGTAATCAATACAGTAGATTCAGGTGGGACGTATGAATTGAGATAGCAGAAGTAGAGAGTCTCATCTCTACTCTGCTCAGACTTTTCCCTGAATACTTTGATCCTGTTGTACGTAAGGGATCCGTCAATTGGGGCACAATCGTCCCATGTGCCCAGTGTGACCACAATTAAAACACATACTCCATAGGGCCTACGTCTGTGTTTAATATAAGTTGGCCCAATTTGAAGGTTATTCCAAAGATGATCGGCATAAAAAGACCCACATTGGTAGAATGCCTGCTGTTGACCAGTATAAATAGGGTTGAAGCGGTAGTTGGTCAGTTGTCACTCGGCAACTATGGGACAGATGTTAGAATGAGGTGAGTAACCTGGCGGAATCAGCATCGACTGGTTGATTCCCCCACATGGTTAGGGTTGGCCACAGTGACAGTGTGAATCTGCTCAATATTGGGTGGAGGGAAAGTTACAGCTAAGAGACATACAAAATGAACAAGTTTAAGAAGAGGTACATCATCCTCCAATAATAAAGCCATGGCATTGTAAAGCTCAGGGTATGGCTTCTCCGCTAAGGACATTGTGATGCATACATCAGCTTCAAGTAAAATCCCTGCCCCAATCAAAACATGAGCTTCTGCCATAAATCGCTCAGCGAATGCAGTGAGGGTCTCATTTCGCTGTAACCCGATGGTCAAGTATTCAGCTTTCTGCTGCAACATCTTAGCAGTTCTGCCAAACAACCGCAGCACCATCTCCTTGACTTCTTGGTATGTAATGGAACTATCTGGAAGGTAACAAACA
Organism: Massospora cicadina; assembly: GCA_022478985.1. NCBI lineage: Eukaryota > Fungi > Entomophthoromycota > Entomophthoromycetes > Entomophthorales > Entomophthoraceae > Massospora > Massospora cicadina. The sequence goes on from JAKSZP010013139.1 coordinate 280,368, forward strand.
ACTTGATCAGCACTTCCAACATCCAAGGTAGAGATCAACAGTTTCGCTCTTTGCCGGTCTGAAGCTCCTTCAGTTGCAAACTCAAATCATTGAAAGAACCCATATATATCTCCTTCGCAATCAAATGGTGGCAGCTTATCACTACAAACTACCTGAAGAAGCTCCTCTTATCTTTTGAGCACAGTTTCCAATGCAAGTTCAACTCCTCATATGCAACGGCCCCATTGTGTTGCTCAGATTCCTTATCAAAGCAACCTGAATGCGACATTGCAGGTGACTGAGTTTTTATTATTTTATAACTGATCAATGTGCCCCCTGTAGTGAGCACCACTGTTGTAATTTGATGGAATCGATGAGATATACTATATGGGATTTTTTCACAGGGTTTATCCCAATGAGCAATAGGACCAATGATATGAAGATTGTGGCCCTTGGAAACAATGAAATAAACTTAATTTAATAAATATGGAGCACTTGCTCCGCTAAACTCTTTTATTTAATATAACAAAACACAGCAGATCCTCGCTGTTTTTCTCCCTCTATCCTGTTAAGCACTTTTCCCCTCTTAATCGTCTCCTTTCATCTATATTGTAGTGGCTTTGGTTGCTACCGCTTTTATGGCTTAATAATTTAATTCGCCTTATCTCATTGGTTCCATCAATTCTTCATTCATTAATTTCACAATAGCCTAATTTGAGGCGATTCCCCAACAACCCAATATCGCCTTACTTCGAGGCGCTCAAATAATCGTTACTCATAGTAAACTTGACGGATCCAATCCATTCCACCATCATAACTTAGGGCTTATTGTCCAGTCATATCAGAATCATGACACACTTAATGGCAATACCTGCACAAAATTGATGAGGTGTAAGGGATCGATCAACTGCACAGGTGAGACAGGTCCAATCACCCAGAGTTAATACTGGAAATGGTGCAAAAGGATAGGTCCAGATGGCCTTCTGAAATGCTCCTGAGGCGCCTCAGGCACCTCAGTGCCAATAGGGATGTTAAACATTGTGGGTGCCAGGGCTCAATAATCCCAAGCCAAAAAGCTGGATATCCTTCAGAAACCCTCTGTAGATATCTTGTCTATCCAAGAAACCCATTGTCTACAAGGGGAAGAGGAATCCTGGTCAGTCAGGGTATCACCATCCCAATTGGTAAGGTCTCCCAATTTGGGGTGGTTGTCCATAATCATAAAAAATTAAAAAATCACTAACTTGATTTCCTATCTATACCGCCACTTCCTGGTATCATTGATTTCATGCCAGGATGACACAATTTTGATAGCATGCATCTATGCACCGTGCACTGTAGCCAAGAGAAGCAATTCCTCAAGACCATCCCAACAATCGATCTCCTACCAGACACCATTCTAATGGGTGACTTCAACTTCTGGGCTGACCCCAACACAGACTAATGGCATAAACCCAGGGGATACCCCCTGGAGGCACATCAAATTCCATGCAATAAAGGCATCCCTCAGCTTACATGATACTTTCCCCCACAGGTCACCACTCCTCCCCCACATGAATCGCCCCAACCTATGCAAGAGAAAGCTTATCTCAATGAGCTACACCAACTTCATCCTCACCCCAAAACCCACCACTCAAACCCTTCAACTTCTCGACCAAAAAGATAAACTTCTTCAACCACCAACTTTATCTTGGTACAGCTTTCTCCAACCCTCACTCCCGCACAAGCGTCAAACTGGAGGAATATACACCCAGAGAACATAAAATTGCTTGTATCCAACCGGGTCAAAAAGTAGACCACAAATCCCAAATCCATAACTCCATTTTGTATCAGACCCCATTACAACCTGGGAAAATTTTAAAGTCAGATTAGTAAATAAAACTTGCCAGATCGCTTTGTGTAAGAACACCGCTGACACAGCCACAATCAGGCGCATCCTGGCAGAACTGGACAACCTCGAGCTCAACACCCCAAATTCTGACTACACCCCAACTGGGGGCATAAGTGGGCGTAAATATCCACCCACCTAAACACCCTCATCTTCAAACACCAGCACAGAATCAAAGTCCTAAAAAAATGTAAGTTTATAAAAGAAAGAAAAACCTGCTCAACATACTTTTTTTGCTAATTCCACTCCCATGGCAACCAGCCTTAGTGCACAAGGGTCTGCAAAAGGTGATGTCGCCGTTGCAACCAACCCAGAGGAGGTCAAGGTGGAAGTACACCACTAATACATCACACTATACAGTGATACTCCAACTGACCCCAAAGAGATTAAAAATTTTATACACACCACTGGAACACAAAGCTCACCACCAAACTACAACCTTTTAAATTTAATCACACAGGAGGAGCTCTGGGACACAGTATGCGTGCACCATGTATGAAATTTCCAGGGCCTAATGGGATACCCTACAAATTCTACAAAACATACTTCAAACAAATCGCCCCCACCTCTTGGCATCAATGAACCAGTGCCTGCTGGAGACCCACCTCCTACCTGATGGCCAGGACTCCTATGTCATAACCCCTGTTTGAAAAGGGCGACAAGATGGACCTGGCCAACTGGCGCCCAATTGCACTCTCTAACACTGACACAAAACTATTGACAAAAACTTTAGCCTCCAGACTAGGCAACATAGCCTCCAAAATCCTGTCATCCAATCAGTTTGGGTTCATACCAGGGCGATCAGTCTGGACCATTATACACTCTGTCACCAACATCTGCCAGTCCAAAGCAACTGGAGCCCTGGTATTCATAGACCAGGAGAAGGCATATGACTGCGTTAGTTGGACAAACTTGAAGTAGTGCCTAATTACCTTCAAACTCCCATCCATATTCATAGACTGGGCAATGCTGCTAACAGAGACCTCATCCATGGCTGTCAGCAGCACAGGCTTTCAGACTGATATAATTAAACCACGCAGAGGGCTCAAACAAGGGGACCCTCTCAGCCCGCTACTGTATAACTTAAGCATTGATTCGCACCTTCACGTCTCTGACTCACACCTCATGGGAATCCTGCACAAGGCCAACCAACAGCCATGATACTAGCCTTTGCGGATGACTGTGGGGAAGGTATAGCTAACAACAATGATGTCTGGTAGTTGGAACGCACCCTGGAGGAGTACACCATTTTGAGCAACTCATCACTCAACAAAAGGAAAATAAAAGTCCTTCTAGGAAAGTATACTAACAACTGGACCACAACACCCAAAACCCACAGCTCTTCACGAAGAAACAACTTAATCATCATATCCTTTTCATCAACCCACTCAGCCAACCCTGTTCGCCACCTTGGGATGTGGCTGGAAACAGGGGGTATGCCAATGAGACTATTGAGAACAACCCTACTACAGCAGATTTCCAATAGCGTCGCCCACCTTAAGGGAAGATCCTAGGACTAACTGGGCTAGTAACAGTTGCCAACTCACTCATCCTTTCAATGCTTTGGTTCCTCGCCCATGTAGTATCCTTCTCACCTTCATTTTATATCGTCAGTCCGCACATTAATCCAAGGATGGTTGTGGCCTGGGTCCTGGCCACCTGTACAAGTGGAAAAACTCTTTGGACCACGCTCCAGCAGTGGCTTGGGCCTAATAGACTTTGAAGACCATGCCAACCGCATATTGAGCACCTGTATAAAGGAAATCCTAGCCCAAGACCTTCCACAACGACACTGGTCCTGAGCGGCGAGGGCCAACTTTGTACAGGCGTCAAACTATCCAACCCCCACAACCCGTTTAGTCTACTCACATACCTCGCAAACTGTCACAAGGCAGCGGGCTCGCATGGAATACCCCCTCACTTCAAATGCCTCCTCCGCACCATTTGGCACATGGGGTGGACATTCACTATCACAGGAACTAATTAGGGAAGGGGAAGACCTAGTAGAGATTGCTTCGCATTATGGAAGCCAGAAAACACCCCAAGAGGTACTCGCATGACATGACCAGCTATTTCAAGAATAGACTACCTGGATGCCTTAGATTTCCCCTACTACCTTATGACACATAAGGCAACAATGAGGCTCGCACATCATCTACTTCTCCAGAAAAGGGTAAGAGCTAAAGCCTAGAGTTGCCTTAGAAAAACATACAGGACAGAGGACCGCTCCAACTCTCTTTATGCAACATGCGCAGTGTGTGAATGGGAAGACACACTACACCACCGCCTCAAAGCATGCCCGCCATCTAGAGCCATATGGCGTGAGTTGCGCATCTGCTTAAAACCCACAACGACCAGGAGCTGTCAATAATCAGAAGCCTCTTTGCACTCCAACTTGAATCCCAATACCACCCACACACCGCTCCCTCATAGTCACCATCTCACTATGGACAATCCACACCATAGCGCTGGATGCCTTCATGGGAACCGTGCCAACCATCCGTGGGACAATCAGCAGACTTTATATACACCTGCTAAAAACACTTTCAAGCCTAGATATATGGATACATGAGGCTGAAGCAACAATGACTCGTTGAGTCATAGTTCCCAGTCTGGTTTCTGCATTCAGACACCTTCCGTCACACCTTCTCCATCTTAGGGGAAGCACCCTTAAAGTAGGGCATCCAAACCCAAATATACCTGGGGGTACCAGCTGGCAAAAAGGGTAGCTCGTCTACTCTGGGGTGCCTAAACCTCGCTATACTTCACCCTCCCCCTGTCCTTTCTTTATATCTCATATTGATAGTGCCCATCCCCTGGTCAGCCTACCCAACTAAATAAAAAAGGAAACTCTGATGCTTTTTCGCGACTGGTACATACTTTTCCCTAAATGAGGGCTTGAAAGAGTTAACTGGTTCAAATAGGGTGTGAATGGCGGGGGTTGAAGGTTGTCCACCTTGAAAGGTTCAGTCTCTAAGTGATCTATCATTTAAAATTGGTCAATCTGCTTCTGGAGGATGAGAAAATCATCTTATACATAATAAAACAAGTCTTTACTTGGTCATTACTGGTCATAGAGTTAAGAAGTTGTTGTATTCATCTTTTCTCAGCAGCTTATTCACTGACTGTTATGGAGCCGCTTGATACTGAGCTTTCAATCTATGAATTTAAGAGGTAAAGCAGTTAATTTTGTCCTTTATGGTGATTTGACTAGATGGTTGTCCTTCAGCCATGTCAGAAAAAGTTTTTTAAAGTTAGAATCTTGTTACGGAGAGCAATCAGAGTTTGTTAGAATTGAAAATTTTCTATGACATCCGTGAACCTCCACGAGCTACTACCCATATTTTCCACACCAAATTGGCAATGCATTCATCATGATCCTCATCTCAAGTTGGCAAGAAGCTAGGAGGGTCTCCGGGGAGTCCCAGTGGATCATCATTACCTTGAGGGCCCTCTGGGCCTCTAGAGCCTATGGGTCCTTGTGGCTCATCAGGGCAATTGGGTTGTGGGGCCCCACTGGTGATGATTGGTTTTATAGCAGTCTGAGCGTGGGCCACATTGGTAAGCTGAATTTTTATCCTGTTAGGTTTCAAATCTAACTTTATGAAGTCGCTTTTGTTCAAATATTTGAATCAAAAATTTGAGCACTTTTGTCAAATAGTAAAATAATCAAAACACTAAAATTGGCGAGCTGTTGAGAAATCTCATCATGCAGGTTCTTTCATTTTCGTTATCAAGCTGAAAAAGACAAATTTTCAGCTTATTAATCACTGTTTGGTTGTGAATAATGGCTTCAAAGTTCTCCTAATTAATTTAGAGTCAGTCTCATAAAGTTTGAGGAGCTGAGAGTGATGACTGAGTCTGAATTTTCTCTGAATGTCCATGTGATGTAGCCCTAACAGTTTAAAGATGATGAAGAGCCAGTTATAAAATTGTTGGAGAGAAGTATTAATTTGAGTATCTCAACTGCATATTTGGAAGGATAGCTGTGGTATACTGATGCAAGAAGTTAATACTAGCCTGGTTAGAGAAAGCCCTATTTGATTATTTTCCATGGTAATGAGTTCCAAAAAGCAGAGCTTTAACTGTTTGAACAACCTTAGATGGTTGTAATTGGTAGGTTGCTTTATCAGGGGCCAATAAAGTTGAAATTCATGGGTACATTAAATGGTAATTATCACTCTATAAACAAGTTTATCTCGTCATCCAGAGTGGACCAATCTTGTCACACTCAATTCATCTCCTGTTGAGGTATATTTTCTTCGCTGGAAAGATCAATAATTTGGAAGATATTTCTTCACCTGGTTGCCTTGGAAGGGCCTGGAAGAAAACACTGGCCACAGAAATGTGATTTTATTTGCAGTTTCCTTATAGTCTAAACAATTATGAGTCAGCTTAGCTAAGCGTTCATTATTATGAAATATCTTTTCACTAGGAACTATGCACTATAGCAGTATTTAAAGGCGCAATAAAGTAGTAAAAACGCACCAAATTTAATTTAATGAACTAAAATCTTTATTTTTTGAGGGCCGCAGTCTTAGTGTGGGTATTGGCCCTCAAAATTATCAAAATCTTCACAAAGTCTTGGAGGAGCCAAAGCCTTTAATTGTATAGTGGAGGACCTTTTGTTACTCTCCAAGTGTGTTTTAGTGTCATCTTTGCCCTTTGATTTCTTTAGGACAATGGTCCAATCAAAGGTCCCATCAATTGACAACTTTTTAAGTTTAGATTTAAGTAAGTATTGATCCTCATTTAAACCAACTTGAATTTAGCCTTTTCTGACAAATTTTTGGCAAAGTTTCCTCATTTGAAAGTGAAATAATACGCTGCACACAGGAAGCCAAAAAGGATCATATGTACATAAGGGTTTAGTTACTAACCTTGCTTAAAACAAACTGGGATATGTTCTTTCAAATTGTCATAGTAAAATATTAAATCCCATCCATAAATAAAAAATGTATATTAGATCAATTATTGATCATACTTAAGTGACAAGGTTACGTGTTGCTTTGGTTTCAACTTCATTAATAATAAATTCTAACTACTTTGCTTTATATGATAATCTCTTTTGAAATCAGGGCAAGACCAAAACTTCCATTTTAGTAATTTAAGGTGCCTTCAATAATTCTACTAATAAGGAACTAGCAGAATACCTGGGTTTAAACTGTGTCCTGGTGCCTAACTTAAAAGCGGTGCAAAAATGCTATTCCATCAATAAAAATTTAAAGGTTTTGTAGTTTACAAAAGTTGAAAATATGAACTAGCTGACTGCTTTCTTAAAGTAAAGAATCTGATGTACCCTAGTATCTTGGGAGTGGAGTGGTGGCGCAAATTTTATATTAAAGCTGATCTGAAAGCGAATAATCTAATTTTATCTCTGAAAGGAGATAGATATAAAGTTATCTCTCATGGCATCCAAAAAGGCCCAAAAAGTTTTCACATATGCCACATGATAGAAACTCATACTCACGGCTATGTATAAAACCACTCAATGTATTTTGACTTCTTGTTTGAAGAAATGGAGCCATAGTTTAACGATTCTATAACAAATGCTTTACTATATCACTTTGATTTTTTTGAGTTCAAGCTGATATGAATTTAAATCACATTTCAACTCCCATATACCCTTAATACTGAGAGCTGAAGTGATTAATTTATGGGTCAAGGAACAGAAAATAAAAATTATTAAATTGAACCTCTCTGAGGTGTTCACCACACTTTATGTGGAAAAAGAAGATGGTACCCATTTCTCGTGTTGATTATAGAAACTTGAATAATGCCACCATACCATTCTGCATCTCATCCTTATGGAAACAAAAATTTCCAAATATGTTGAAAATGACAAGATTTTTACAAATTTGGCTGCACAAACAACTTCAATCAGATTAGATTATAAAGGTAAATATGTCTCACTGCTTTCTGCACATGAAAGTCTTTCATTTTGGACATATCTTTTAGTCTTAAAAATGGGACTGGTATCTTTCTACAACTTTATAGTGCCTTTGGAGACTATTTGTCTATTTAAAGTGTTCTACATGTATGATATCTAGTTTTTACTCTGAACTAAGAGACCCAAGTGGTACACTTGCGTCAAGTTGATGAACACTTGAGGGCAGCAAAATTGACATTGAAGATGAGTAATGTAAGTTTTTAAATTTCTCAGGTCACCTTAATGAACAACATTGTTTCTTACAAGGGCATTTAACAACCCTATTTATGAAAAGGCCATATGTGACTATTCAACGCTAAACTTGGTTAAGAAACTGGAGGGTTTAGAGGGTAATTGTAACTTCCTCAAAAGTTCATACTTATTCTTTCATAGGTTGCTACGCCCTTTCATAAGATGAGTGAATCAAGTCCAGCAGTGATTGCTAGAACTAGGTGCCAATTTCCAGGTTTTGAAGTGTACCTTGCTTTCTAATTACATACTCCACCTTGTTGACTCAGAGTAAGAGTTATATTGGCAGTGACGCTTTAGGTTTTTTATTTCACCTGATTAGCTAAAATGGGAACAGAATGAATTAAGCATCTATTAGGTAGTTATCATGCATGAATACCCTCAGGAGTTGGACTATGCAAGGTACAACAAGGATATCTTAGCATTGGTGGAAGTTTTGTCACATCATTATCATTACCTTCGCAGTTCATCTAAAACAGTTTGGGGTAAACTGATCATAGGGCTTTATTTTACTAAAACTAACTTCATGTATTTCTCATGCAAAACCCGCTATGATGAAAACCTCAACCACTTTGTGTTCTCCTATAAATATACTAAAAGGGAAAAGATGGGTTGGCAGATGATATAAATTACATACAGCCTTAAAACCCTACCTCAAAAAAGTGAAGCATCATAACATAATGGTATTTTACCCGGCTTAATTCTATTAATATATCTCACATCCACTAACCGCTTTTAGTCTCACTTCTTTAGAGAATCTGGAGGATTATTGTATGCTCAAATAGATCATCTTGGCATAACCCTTATCCCAGAATGTGACCAAATCTTAGTCAAATGCAACTAAAACCAGGAGAACCTAACTAAGAATCACATAAAGGACAAAATGTAAAGTTATAAGAGGTCATATTGGTTCCCAATGGGCCTCTTGAATTTTTCTTATCAAGGAGCACCATTATGAGATTACTATAGGACACTCATTCAAGGCAAAACTTAGAGCTCATTTGAAGAAATCTAGGTGGAAGAAGATCTAACATATGTGATTTGGTACATTAAGGAGTGTCTGTTATGCAATAAGGTGAAGTAAAGTTGGCAGCCCCTTACTGGGTCGTTGGTTCCACTAAAAAAAGAAGAAGAACCCTGGTCTCTCTTTTGGCCAACTGTATCATGGAACTCCCTATATCTGATAGGTGTTAGGTCAAAAATTGAATGTGGATCTCTTTACTAAGTTTTCAAGAATTCCATGTCACATAAAAGAGATAGTATCTAAAATGATGAAGCTCTTTGTTTCCCATATCTTCTCTGCCCATGGTGTTCCTTAAGAAATCAGTGACCATGAGCCACATTCACTTACTTGTTCATGAAAAAGCCTTGTAACACTTTTCAGATTATTTTTTGTTGATCAACTACTTCCACCCATAATTTGTTAGCAGTAAGAAAGAGAAAAATCATTGGAACAATCTTTGAGGTGTTATACAGCTGAAGCCCACTCATAGCGGGATCTTTACCTAGCAAAATCAGTTCAACTATAATACCATTATTAATCTTTGTACATATGTTCCCCCTTCTTTTGCAACTATGGTTTTTATAGTTCCTTTAACATAGAAACCAGTTGAGGATATAGGGTATAAGCTGGGGTGGACTTTAAAAAAGTCATCAATAAAGTATATCAGGAGCTTACAATGAATTGGGTTTTGTTATGAAGACCTATAAGAAAAAAGAAGTAAAATAAGGAGTGGTAAAAGGTTATCAACCAGGGCCTAGATATTCTAAAACTAAATAAAACCTTTACTAAGTTGATTTTTATTAAGCTGAGACTCAAGTGGATAGTATTTTATCAGATTATAAGAAGAGTGGTGCACGCCTCCTACCAATTTATTTGCCTCCAAAATTATAAGTATTCATGACATTCTTTGTGAGAAAACCGACACTTTTGATGGTCCCACTCCTGAGTCCCGCAGAGCCATATCTACTAGAAAGTATAACAAACTGGAAAAGAATAAGATAGTGGCATCTGAACAAGTAAAAATGGCTCAAATAACTGGTGGTTAGGAAAGGTTTTAATGCTTCTAAGAATAGCTGTATTTCTAAATGAGACTGTTAGCACGCTAAGGAGTTGATCACTGTCTTCCATAGTGATTTCCTCAAACAGGCCCGGCCCAAAATCACTACCATAGCTACCATGAAGGTGCCTCCTGATTGTAAGAACTTCTATCGCTTCACTAAGGGGCGGTGGATACTCAAATTTTTGAGGCTAATGTATTGCATAAATGAGATAATTATATGGATGAGAAGAACAAAGAAGAGAGATAAGGCCAGAGCATAGTTGATAGAATGGTCCACATCCCTGACCTAAAGCATATCATTTAGTAGAGATATGCTATAATCAAAGTTTCTAAGGTTGGGTCAAAGGGTTCAAGCATTACCACTCTAGGTCATACCAACTCTTGTCTATGATTACCAAGGTTATAACAAAAGAGGATGAAACAAATGATTTTATATCTAAGCGGGTTATTGATCATTAAACAGCAACATGATTCTTAAAGTTAGATATGCCAAAAAGTAGTAATTGAGAGTTGAGCCTATACCAAATATTTCTAACATCAAGGTCAATATCATTCAGATATAACTTTAAACTTAATAACAGAGAGGATTATTCCTTATATTTAATAACGTTGTTAGCACTAAAATAGCCTTAATCTAAACTATAGCAATTTTAGCAAATCATGGATTGGGTTCCATCATCAAAAACCACTATAAATACTATCATATATGATCAACTTCCTCATTAAATGTCTTCTCCAATATATATTTGTTAAAAAACGACTTCTAACTATTTGCTTGTTTTCATGACCTCTGGTCCTGTCCAGACTACTAGCCCCATCAAGGAGTTCTAGCTATTTCTTAAAGTTAAAATTATTAGATGACCACACCACATATGGAAACTATCTATATAACACTGCTATTGAAAGTATTTTGTAGATTCACTACAAAATAACTTCATATGCAACTTTGCATATTACTCTGACATTTGTAAAGCTATAGAGAATTTTCTTACAGGAGATAGACTTGCTTTAGTTAAAAACTTGTGGTTTTGTTATGGTCATCCATAAAAATTTAAATTTTAAAAGTTAAAGCCTCTAATGACAACAAATAGATACTCTTGTAGGTAAATATGTTCTTAGGTTTTTAATTGTTTTTAGGATTAGCATTATGTCTAAAATGTAGAAAAGGGCAACAATATTATTAACAGAAAAGATTTTTACAAATCACCACTTTTGATACCATAATAGGCTTATAGTTAATAGTTAGATGATGTAATTAATCATATATAATTTAACCATGTGTTGGAATGTTTATCAGGATGTATTCCTCTATTTTTATGAAATTATATTTATACTAGTCAAAGATGATTGCCAACTAATTTATAATTTCAATTCTATTATTAAAAATAAATGTCCAATTTGTGCTACACAATTGTTTGGGTTAAGCTGATTACATTTTTCCAGTTGATAAAGTAGCAGGAATGATCCCAAACAGAAATTTGGTGCATTTTGAGACCAGTGTCTGAGGCTGAGAATGTCAAAATATGTATCACATGATTGAGGACGCAATTTAGCTAATATAACATCAAGAGTATCAGGAATGATCCCAGTTAGTGTTTTAGTTGATTTTGACACTGGCAGTTGATGCCAAGGATGTAAAAAATTATTTGTATTATTTTTAATAAGTCAAAACTCTATTTTGACTTTGCAAAAATATTGCGATGATTCCTGATGGAAATCGATCTAACTTGACACCAGTGACTGAGGACATTAATGTTGAGAAATATCTATTAATTGATTAAAAAGATTTATGCAAAATAAAGTGTTTGACGTTGACTTTTGGGATTACTGGTGACTGAGGATAAAGATGATCCAATTATCCAACTTTTTCAAGATCATCTGGTGACTTAGACTGAGGATGATCAGTTTACTTGTTTTGGAGCAAGGGATCCAAGAGTGATCTGAAAAGTTGAGCATGAAAGGGACAATCTGCCAACTTAAGTTATGAATTACCAGCAAATGATGCCAAGGAGAATTCAAAGTTATATATTATAATATTTAATATTGGTTTACCTCAATAACTGATGCTAAGAATAAAATGACATAATTGTGGACAGGAGAGAAAGTTTCAAAGCAGGTTTCCTGCCATCAATATAGATGATTAAAATCGTCAGTAAGTATGCTGAAAATTGAAAAATGGCAATAAATGCTGATGAAATTGATAGGTGGGGAAACGCCTAGAAATTGTTCAATGTCTTTCTAATAAAAATTATGTTCATATCATCATATCTTCAAAGATTTTTCTTTAATTAGATGTGGCTAGCCTACTTATGCCAGCTTTCAGTATTTAGGGGCTAGCTTAGCTGATAGAGGTGTGACTAAAGATCCCAGAAGTTGGGTGCTGGGATAAAGCACCTGGAGAGGTCAGCGCAACCAACTCCCAGCATAAAGATGTGAGGAACTCCATGAGAACTTGACCAACTGGTCACCAACAATGATGGAATAGAAAGATTAAAGGGGAGGAACTAAAGGGAGTCAATAGAGAACAATTAGCCATAATAGTTAAAAAAGTTCCAAGAGAGGACCTCTGAGCCATAACTAGCGGTTTAGTATCAGAAGGTGAAGTTGTAAGGCTGCTGAGATGGTGGGCTGCACTGCGGATCTGTAGGGAAAGGCCACAGATGACGGTGAAAAAGCAAGGGCCAGCAGTCTTCATACAGTTTAACCTGGCAAACCAATAGAGTCCCAGATTTTAGCAAATGAAAAATTTTTAACATTATTTAATTAATTTCATCAGATTGCCTGTTTGATTTCTTATATGCATTGACAAGATTCAGTTTTAATAACTGTGCCACATTCAACTCTATTTTTTAGAATTGAATGGGTTTCTTTGGTGCTAAGATGAAGTCCCAAATATGGACTGTCCAAGATTTATAAATGAAAATTAAAACATCCCTTTGGCTATTACCTGCAGACTTTTTGGATGTTAAAACTCTGAGAATTCAACTTTTAGGAACACTGGGAAAACTGGCCAATTAATCTTGTACAATGCTATATAATAAAGACTTTTCTCTCTCGTTGCAATCACTTTTGCAACTTATTCAATTCAAGTCTAAATTTAGTTTGATAATCTCTTAGGGGAGATTAGTCTGCGCCCATGTCAGGGAGCAGTTGGGCAAGTAAGGTAAGAGGCACAGGTGGTAGGCCCGTGAACTCCAACACTTGAAAATGCCCCAGAGAAACTGGCAGATTAAGTAAAATAAAAAACTGGCGGTTACTATTTCCCCAGAAGTTCTCACTTGGCAGGCATGATGTAACCAGTGCATCAACACGCTGCACTCTCAACCACTCTCGTCAGTGGAATACAGAGTTTGGTTGTTCTTGGATATTCAACAAACAGCGTTATGGGAAAAATTTTGAGGGATGTGCACACTCATTTCCCGACTGTGGTGTACATTGCACCTCACTCTATGTCACGCAGTTGGCTGGATCTCGGTTTAAAACAAGGAGGCAGCATACAAAGCTGCTGTGGTGCGCATAGTTATTAACCTCCCCAAAGGGCAGCAGGTCAACAAAACCAAGTGCACCAGATGGACAAAATCCAATCAAATTTTCCTCACGTTAAACTTTTTGCCCACTACAGTCAAGCGTGCCATTCTGGAGCAGCATCTGAAAGCTGGTCTCACCATTTACAGCGAAATACAATCATTTGAGATGCAACGCTTTATGCTGATGCCACACCTGTGCACCAGAAAGCCATTGCAGTTCTGACCCCAACCGAGGAGATTGTGAAGGACCTACCCAGATCCTGCACTCCACTTTTATTAAAATTGAAGGGCATACCACCCACCCTTTCTGGGTAACCGTAGACAGCGCACCCCCCATCTGCACCCACTGTGACTCGTTTGGCCATAAGGCACACGCATGCCCCACCAAGGAGGGCATCACATTCTAAGAGCACCCCTCAGCGGCCATGACCAACGGGGAGGCTCACTATGAACCAACTAACAGTACCAAAGAGGCCTTCCTGTGGGGAGTGCAGGGCTGCTACTTATTAGTAAAGCCTGTCTCCCCTCAAGAGTGAAAGAAGGACAAACAGGCCCACAGGGCCGCGGCAAGGAAGCGGCCATGGTCGCCTCCGCTATCCCACACTCCCAACGCCAGGAGGACATTGAAACCTTAACAGCATAAGCATCTTGGGAATTCCTCAACCAATCAGATTGGGATGCCCAAGCTGATTGGGCCACCCAATCTGAGGATCTAATGGGCAACTCAATCTCACCTGACATTTGCAACCAAGCCCTGATTGGAACCAATTTGGTCTCCAACCTACCTGAAAAAAAATTTTTGACCTGAATGTTGGTGCACCAAACTCGGCCGCACTGCAAAAAATTTGTTTGACAGCGGGGAAACCAAAAGCAAAGGCAAAAGCCAACGCGAACCTGTCTGCTAAAATTAACAAATCTTCTGATAGCGTTGCTGCAAACACCCATGCTGCCGTGAAGGCCCATGGGGATCCAGAGAAGGCTGGTGGGCCAGGGTGCCCACCCCCTTGCACCTAAGGTGCGATGGGGGAAGCCTTCACTTTAGGACGAAGAACATCGCTGGACTCAAGGCCTCGCCATCCTGGGATAGGAAACTGAGTTTTTTACAAAATAATTTACCCGTGGACATCCTGGCCATCCAGGAGTCCCACTGTCCGTGAGGTTCTAAGACGCTTGGAAAACCATGCTCCTCCCTTTCCTATCCTTTTGGTCTGAGCACTGTGGGGTGCTTGTTCAGAAAAACAATTTTATTAAATTTTTATCATTAGAATCCTTCCTCAATGGCCAGGTCCTCATTGTCACATTTTCATTGGCTGATGTGGTGCACGTTATCATCAACATTTATGCCCCAACCTGTGCCTGAGAGTGTCAGGAATTTTTCTTGTCAGTCAAATCCCTTCCATTACCCCCTGACCCTTTTGTAGTTGGTGACATGAACTGTTGGTTAAACATATCCACAGACCGTTGGCCTTCCTCATCCCATGCCCCCAGGGCCACGTAGAACTTGACATTTTAAAGGCCATCCTCAGGTTGATAGATGTGCTGCTGCAGCAAGCTCTGTTGCTCAAAAACATGATGCGCCCCCACATCCAAAACGGCCAATTAAGGTCCATGTCCCGCATTAACCTTATCCTCACACCGGTGAAATTTTGATACCACATTTCCCACTTCCACACATCAAAAATCGATTTCTCCAACCACCAGCTGGTCCTGATAACCTACCACTTACCCATCACAGTGGCTAGGGCTCCGCATTGGTGCAAACTTTGCCCACCTGAACTTTCATCGCCAGGATTTTCCACATGGGTGGAATCAGCAACTTCAGCAAGAGAGTTTATTACACCATTTTGCTCAAACCCAATTTCCACATGGTCAGCCTTCAAAATGGATACCATCCGCCACACTTGCCATCTCTCCTCCCGATGCTCATGAGCAACATTGGCCATCATCTCGCGCGCTCTGGAAGAGTTGGCACACCTGGAGTCCAACATCCCAGCCATGGGCTACAGCCCGGCTTGGGGCTGGAAATGGGCAGAAGCAGCTGCCCACCTCAACGCGCTTGAAAGGCAACACAAACATTGGGTTTGTGTTCAGTACAGGGCCAAACACATTACAGAGGGCGGCACATGCTCCACTTATTTTTTTAAAAAATTCTTTGCACTGCGCCAGAGCATGGCCTGCACACAGGTGCGGAGGTCAGACAATTACGTTGCAGATACACCGGCTGAAGTGGCAATCAAAATACAAAAGCTTACTCCAAATTGTACCAATCCGATTCAATTCAGCTGGCTGAAATGGCAAAATTTCTTGATAGCGCTCACATCCGCACCATTTTTAATACCCAGAGTTAATGAATTTGATTACTCTGACCAAACTCTGGTCCGCTGTCTGTATGCACCAAAATGGAAATTCCTAGGCCCTGATGGCATTCCATATGAGTTCTATAAGAAGTACTTCATATTTATATCCCCACTGTTGCTTGCCTCCCTTAACCAGAGCCTTCTGGATATGCGCCTTCTACAAGGAGGGCAAGAGGCCTTCACCATCACACTCTTCAAGAAAGGGGATAATCTAGACCTAGACAACTGGCGCCCCATTTTTCTAACTTACACGGATACAAAAATTTTAACTAAAATCATGGCTAACCGTCTAGGGATTATAGCCTCTGCCACCATCTTCCCAGAACAATTCAGCTTCATACCCAGAAGGTCGATTTGGGACAACGTGCACTCTGTTGCTAATGCAAACCAGTCCACAGCCTCTGGGGCACTAGTATTCTTAGACCAACAGAAGGCATATGATAGAGTAAACTGGGAATACCTCAGGGCCTGCCTCACCCACTTCCGCTTACCCCCTCGCTTCATCAACTGGGTGATGATGCTTATGGAATCTGCAACAATGGCAGTGTGTGGCCCTGGCTTCCTAACGGAAGTAGTCCGCCCTCAAAGGGGCTTACGCCAAGGGGACCCCCTTAGTACAATCTTATACAACTTCAGCCTTGATCTACTACTTCGAAATGTGAATGACCACCTCACTGGGATCCATGCACCAGGCCAAGCCCCAGTCAAGATGATGGCGTTTGCAGATAATTGTGTGGTCGGGGTGTCCAATAATCAAGATGCATGCGCGCTTGAAGCTCTCATCCAGGAGTATTCCTGGGTAAGTAATGCTGCACTGAACGCTTCCAAAACTGAAATCATCCTCCTCAGTCGGTATTAAACCAGCTGGGCCCCAGCGACTAGTGCCCATCCCAGCACATCTACTCGCACACGTGCTCGCCTTCCCTGCTCACCCCACACCGACCCACTTGTGCTCCCTTTCACGCCACGCCCTACCTTAGAGCCTGTCCGCAATCTGGGCATGTGGATGGAGGCAGGCGGGTATGCCTCAGCAGTAATGGAAAGTCATATTCTAGACAACGTGATGAAGCGCATCGCCTCCCTCAGAACAGACCCTACCTCCCTTACAGGCAGGGTTGTTTTAGCCAACTCTATACTCCTCTCCAAAGTCTGGTTTGGAGCCCAAGCCATCGCCTTCTCCCCAGGTTTTTTCAAATCTATGAATGCCCTTCTACAAGGATGACTCTGGTCAGGCCGCCCACCAGTGCGGCTTGAGGTCATGTTTGGCCCTCGTAGTCATGGTGGCATGGGCTTACTTGACCTTAAAGCCCATGCTGCCAAGATCCTGGGCACCTGGATTGCAGCCGTCACCGCCCCTACGCTCCCCTCCCAACACTGGTCCTGCGCAGCCCGCTCCAACTTCTCCTGCGCCCTGGGCCTTACCAATCTGTCAAACCCTCACTCCTTGATGAAATATCTGGCTTCCCACCCATTGGCCACAGGTCCTCACGGTACTAAACCACACTTTAAACGAATCCTCCTCTTCATGTGGAGCGCTGAGTGGAGAATCCATATTTGTGGACACACAGCCCAGAGAGGCCGCCCCTCTCCTCAGTTCACACAGGAGATACAGGGGCTACCCATTTAAGATGGCTCGATCCCCACACAGCCCCATGTCCTATCCAGGGTGGACTACCTGGACATGATGGACATCCCTTATTCCCTTGAGACCCAGAAGGCTATTTGGAAATACGCACACCACCCTCTGTTGCAACCTCATATCCGTTCCCATGTGTGGCACTTCCTGAGGCGGGTGTACCATATGGCTGAGTGATCTAATGCTTTGCACTCATCCTGCGTCGTGTGTGGCCAGTATGGAACTCTGTTCCACCGCCTGGAGAAGTGCCCTACCTCTAAAACGATATGGCGTGAGGTGCAACGTCTGCTTTGCCAGGATCAGACACATTCCTTCAGTTTGTCTAGGGATATGTTTGCTTTATCTATGGTCTCCCCTATCCCACCCTCCCTCCATGCTCTGGTGGTTGCAATCGCCATGTGGACTATCCACACGATTGTCTTGGATACCATCACAGGCTCCACCCCCACCCTCCCAGAAGCTGTCCATAGATTCTGGTCCCATATGGTGGGCCACTTTCAAGCGTGAATGTTTGAGTACCTCCCACCATGTCACCGTCAGCTGGTCTCTTCCTGGTTCCCAGTTTGGTTCATCAACTCGGACCCTTTCCTCCACACGTGTTCAATTGTGGTTATGGCCCCTTTACACGTTCCCTTCTCCTCCCCATAGTGGCGTTCCCGCTGGCAACAAGAGAGAGCATCGCTTCTCTGGGGTGCCTTCCCTGTTACTAAGTTTCATTTTCTCTCATATTTACATTTGAAAGTGCCAGTCCCCTGGTTGGCCTTCCCCGCATTAAATTTAAAAATTTTAAAATTTAAAATATAATACTATATAATGAAAACTTAATCGAAGACACATAATGGTTGTGATCTAATTTCAGGATAGTTTTCAAGAAATTTGAGATAGTTTTTGCAATGGACCCTGGTCCTGCAAAATCTCATCGTTGCTTACTAAAAAGCTAAATCTCTTGACTGATCCAGATGCTCCAAGTCAGCTACTATTTATTCATTCAGTAGTTGAGAAGCTAATTTGAGTATAATCTTTCATATACATTTACCAATGAGGCATTAGAATACCAGCAAGTCTAGTAATCAGTCATATAGTTCCCTTATAGAAATTTGCGATTATTGTCACATCCTTAACAGAAACCTTACTAAAAACGCACATCAAAATGACCTTATAGAAAATTGTTGGTAGTGGCACATTTAACTTATAAAGAACAGTAGATAGTAGCACAGGGTTCAGGACAATAATACAAAGGGAAACAAGTATGTAGTTTTCCTTACCTTGAAATAAATACACTAAGATAGAAACTATTAATAATTAGGAGTATATTTTTCTAATTAGTAAAATCACATTGACAATCTTCTCTTAGAATTAATATATAATTTATCACTCTGGTAAAAAATTTTACTATGATCCTGAATTATTTTATTATTACACTAACAAGCTATATACTTTCCATCTAACTCTAATTATGATATATAGGCAACCAACGTGTCGTCATAAGGTCCTTGAGGTCTGTATTTGCTTAACACATTTCCAGAATCTCCAATCTCCAGCTGAATTCACAGTATATTTATCATTAAAGAAATAATATTGAGCAGGGATTTTGTGACAAACCCTTTACAATTTGTAATTTTATACATGGAGCAACACTAATTATGCATGAGCAATCCATCAGAGCTATGAAGCTCTTTTTTATCATCTTAATTCATAATTGCAATGATTAAGTTAAATTAATTATTGCATTTTGAATCTGATTTTGATTTTCCAAATCCCTAGTCAATTCGTTTTGGTTTTTTGGTTTAGGTTTGGTTTGGGCGCTGGGTTGTACCCCAACTGAGCCATTCTTTAGGCTTGTAAGAGCTTAGCTAATAATCTGAGAAAATCCTCAAAAATGGCAACCTTAAGAGGTTGCACCCACAATTTCCAAAACTCGCTTTGTAATTCTTTCTCTCAAGTTTTCCCTCCCTGTAGCGGGTTTTGCTTTGGCCTGCAAGGCCGTTCTTACCTCATTGAGGATTAAATCTGCTCCTCATAAAACTCCACTTAACGATCCATTTGTTTTAATATTAAAAAATGTTGATTTTTGGTTTCCTTTAATTCATTTACCTGTTAATTTTTTGTCTCATTTTAGATGTGTTTTCGCATAATTGAACAAATCCAACTACCAT
Source organism: Massospora cicadina (assembly GCA_022478985.1). Classification (NCBI taxonomy): domain Eukaryota; kingdom Fungi; phylum Entomophthoromycota; class Entomophthoromycetes; order Entomophthorales; family Entomophthoraceae; genus Massospora; species Massospora cicadina. Next base: position 300,152 of record JAKSZP010013139.1, read on the forward strand.
TCAATTTTGCAACCTTTTTGATCTGAATGGGTTTAGCGTTTTCGATTAGTGCTGAACCTATTTGCAATAATGGCATTTGGGAACTGAGTTATTTCTGTTTGTACAGGTATATCAATGGCAGATTGGTCCACAAGATCTGTCTGAAATATTAGGTTTATTGTTTAGAAAAACTAAATTCCCAACATTTTCTTGCCATTAGCTGAGCAAAGAATTCCTCAAAAAGGCATTCCCCTTATTCCAGGAGAACTAAAATGCCAAGCACTCTAATGTTGAGGGCATAAAGACATCTATATTCCTACTTCTTGAATCACTCGAGTGATAAACCCAAAAAGTAGGTTATGTTCCACTATTAAATTTCCCTGACATCAATAATGAAACCAACCTGTCATTATAGACGTTCACGCCATCCAAACCCAAGAAAACTTCTTTAGAATTTGTTGCCCTTTTATTTCCTTGCAAAAATCTACTAATATTGTGAGCAAGTATCATTTACTTCCTAACCAACATCTTACCACTTTACTTTCTCATCAACTGGTACTGAAAGCCACCAATACTCACTTGTTAGTCAACTTTCCTGCAGGGCTTCCTCACTAGACAAAATTTTTTGCATAAGTTAGAGTCTTCCTTGTCATTTTAAGGTTATCCACAAAAGGTAATAATACATATGATGCCTGCTACCTTTTTCAATCTAAAGGACATTCCTATATTAAATTTTATTATTTGTTTGTACATTTAAAGGATTAGGCTCTTGTGTAGCGAAATCCCTTAACTACATCGCTAAAATGAAAATGTTTAGTCCAGGTAATCTCTCCTCTATTGCTGCTATTTCCACAAATTTCTGATAATTTCTCTAATTTTGACTTCTATAAGTTCAACCTATTTATATAATAATGGTTATGGAAGACTAAAATTAGATGACTGTAGATTCTAATTTGCCAAACCCAAATTATAACCCTATTTTTAGCACTAGCGGTGCCCAATCCAAAAGTGGGAGCCACCATGTAACTTTAATTGAAAATTAGCCCAAACAAAGGGATTATCATAAATTAAAGAAATTCCTATATAGCCCCTAGGTTATCATCCTAGGAAGCCATATCAGAAGGCGAGGAAGCTTTGGGGAAATCTTTGTCCGGTGCCCGCTTTAGCTGGTGGACCATGGCGGATAACATAGGGGTAGGGGCATCAGTGACATGGGGCATAAGGAGGTATAGCTGCAGGTTTTCTTTGTTTATGAGGTCAGCGGTATCCATCGCCTCAATGTATTGAGCAAGTTGATGCTCAGCGAAAGTGATGAGAGTCAGCTAGCTAGTGAAAGACTTGATGTGCTTTTGGGTTTGGGGATAGATGAGTTCAAAAAGAGAGGTTTTTGCCGCGTTGATGCAAGCATGGCTCACACTGAAAGCAAGCTCCTCAATTTCATATTTAGCATCTTCATTGAAATTGGAAGGGAAATTTGGGATGGGAATACCCTCAACCAGGGTTTCCATCACCCCATGGAGATGCTAGCAGAGGAGGGTGTTGAAAGGGGCAGCTGCGGCTTCCAAAGCCATTTGATTGATATTTTTATAATTTGGAAAGCTGCTTTTAGAGTGAAAACGGTGGGGCACAAATTGGGAGGATCAATAAAAAACTCCTCCAATGCAAAATCAGGATTCACATTGTATGGCTAGTCGCTATCATCAATCCAATCAAGACACTCAAATGGATTAAGCTCAACTAGCGCTGGCCCAGCCACAGGAGTTGGTGTGGTGGTGGAACTTGATTGGCTATGAACAGTCAACCATGGCAGCTCAGCCAGAATTTTTCAGCCATCAACTCAGGATTACATAACCTGGATGAATTATTCAAATTTTTTTAAAATTTTAAATTTTGATTAACTGCTGCTTTCAAAGCAGCGCCAGAATCACCCAAGGGTGGAGGTGGGAGGATTACACCCCATATGAAAAATTGGGGCGAGGCAGCTGCTGGGATGGCGCTGGAAGGAGGGGCGACAGAAACAGCAGAAGCAGAAACTGTGGGGCACTTGCACTTTGAGTAGTCAAGCTTCAAGCACAAGGGACAGATGGCGCAACCATTTTTGACACATGCCCAAAAGGGATGATCAGGGGCAGACCTGATCATGGTGCAGGTGGGGGGAATCATGAGATGGGTGTTGCAATTAAATGGGAGGATTGTTGCAAAGGCACGAGGGTTGCCAGATGATCCGCCTCATGGGGCACCACAAACTGCAACATGGGGTCTGCGCTGTAAACAGCCAAACCATCCATGAGCTCGTGGTGGAGGTGTTTGGGGGAAAGGAAGGAGGGCAACCCAGCGAACTGGACCACCAAAGTGGCCTCATCCAGGAGCTGGGTGTGAACAGTGGGAAAAGAAATTTTTTAAAAAACTAATTGCAGCTTGGCTGCTGCTACTGCATTGGCTTCAGAATGGAAGCTGAGGTTGAAATACCCTTTAAAGGGGCAGAAGTCAATATAGCTGGCAGGTTTGAAAACTGCTGTGGCCATCTCGATGATGGCCGCGCTTGCATATGGGAAGAGATTCTCATATTTGACCCAAAGGCCGAAATGCAAATTGCTCTGTGGGAGCACCAAAGGGCTCTGGAGCACCACCTGAGAGCTTGCAAGGTGGTGGGCCAAGTATTGAGGGGGACATAACGCCAGGTAGCGTTGGGAGGGCTAGCAGAGACATCCCAGGTGTGTTTCAACGGTGGCCAAAAGATGCCAGATGGTGGCACACCACCACCCCAGGCCAGGGCAGCGGGCATCAATTGCATCGACATTGGTAAGCTTTGGCTCAATCAAGAGGTCATGTTTTGTATTTTTTAAAAAATCTGAATTTTGCTTCAATTTAGGTATTGAAGTGAAAGAAATATTTTCCTCACATTCCAACCTTTCCCTTTTACTATTTTACTTAACTTTCTTATTATAATTTATGTTTTCTCTACCAATCAAATGTAAGTTTGCCACAGAAGGAATGCATCTCAATTTAAAAAATTAACAAAAATGTAAAAAATGCTAAATTAGGGATTTTACAAGATGGAGTGCCCTATCACATCTTACAACCCCAATTCTTGTGACCATTTTAGAATTCTATCCTTTAATCTCAGCGTGAGCTGCAAAGAATCTGCAACCCAAGAAGAGAATTCAGTGCTAAAAACAATGTGTTACCCCAAAACTAAAATCCTTTTTACAAAGTCCGTTACTCACACTTGTGATTGTACTGGCTTATTTTGTCTATCACGTTTTTTTGTTTTTTTTAATTCTCTGCCAAAATTAATAAGATTGCCATTATTATAAAAAATTGCATATCAATGCGTTCATTGCAGAAAATTCCATGTGCCCACTTGAATAACTTACCACACATTGGTAGAGGGCTTTGCGACCATTTTATAGTGTTTCTTAATTACTTGGATGGTTCCTTTGAAACTAGGAGTTGTTGACCAAAGCAAACTTGGGATCCTCTGGTCCTAACATAATAGGCTGTTAATTATAAAATGCTGCTGCAGCGCAGTTTGAACCTCCCAGCACTGTAATTCCTGTCCCTCAAGACCTTTTCTAAGTCTGCTATTTTGTTTAATAGGTCACGGTTCTTTTATCAAAGTTCTTAAGCCCACCTTCCATAAACTGCTATTTACATTTGCTGGTTTCTTTTTAAGGTCGTGCATCTCATAACTAGAGCAAGCAATTCCTATGCCTCTGGCTGCTAATCTAGATTATAGTGATTTGTTTTGCACGTCCCACAATTGAGCTTCCTTCAATTACTCATGCATCATCTTCATCTTGCTTTTAATAAGGAGATATTGCAAGTTGCTTCAGTTCTTTACCCAATAATGAGGCTACCAACACTCTTTCCACAGTTGTTTTCTTTCCCATTCCTCCCTTCCCATATTTCCCCTTTCCTATAAATATGGCGAGGTGTATATTATAAATATCTACCTCCTACCCTTAGATGTCCTTGCACGACTCTTTGAATCTGATGAGTCCCTTAAAAGTGGCGAGCTTGGTGGATGTGCCACTCTAGCACTCACTTGACCTTCCATCTCATGCCTTTCCATCACTGTCAGTCCCACCCTATCCATTGTCAGTCCAAAACTCCAGTTTACCTCATGAATTAAGTTTTAGGAAAATCTTTTTTGTTTACAGGATGCTGACCTTTCTATTACCTAAACCAACGTCATAGCATTACTACATTGCTCTACCACTATAATGAATCTGATAAAAGAAGATGGGCTTCTGATTGTCCAAACTCGTCAGAAGGGTGAGAAAATAGGAAATAGCAATGTAAGATTATCCACAAAAAACAATAAGCCAGATGGTGCTTGCTACACTTTGTCTTATAGAGAGCCCACTACTCGCCACACTCTGCCTATCTGTTAGTATTAGAGGGTTAGACTCTTGTGTAAAATAATAGTCAACTACAAAGCTAAAATGGAAAAATTAGCCCAGGTAATAATTCCCTATTATTGCCTATTTTCTAGATTTTCTTCACAAATCCCAAATCCCAAATTCCCTATCTCCCTTTATCTATGTTTAATACAACATTAATCAATCTTGCTGTAATTAATTCTCAAATCTCAATTCAAACCCTTCCCTCTTACAATTATATTGTTAAAAACCGATTTTCAAATTTTATGCTTACATTGCTGATCAAACTTTGAGCTGCCACAGGTGAAGCGCATCTTGTTTTGGAGGCTTTCAATAGAAAGCCTTCAAATACTTAACTAAGGGAGCAGCCAATTATGTTTGCCCATCACCTTTCTTAAACCCTATTTTTGTGTTATTTTGCAATTCTTCTTTGTTCCTCCTAATGCAAATGGAAAAAAACATTACCCTGGAAAGAGAATGAAGCGCTCAAGAACATAATGGCAAACACATACATATGCCTTCTTATATAGTCCTTTGCACTCAATTGTGATTGTATGAGCTTATTGTCTTATCATGTTTTCTTTATTTTTTTAAAACCCCCGCTAAAATTAAAAGTTTAGCATTTTTATAAAAAAATATTTACATCAAGCCTTTCATTTCTTTATTTCCATGTGTTCTCTTAGATGGATTACCCCACATTCGCTAAAGGGCTTTGAAAGCACCTTTTATTTAGTTGCTTCGTCACTTGTGTGGTTTCTTAGGGAGCTGTAAGTTGTCAACTGAAGTATAATTGGCTCTTCTGGTACTAACCGCTAACTATAGAGATAAACTTGAACTAATGCTCAAAGGGTACATAGTAAGTGAAGTAGTCAAATCTTCTGGTCAAACCCTCTGCGAGGATGTGCATTCTGGAAGTGGATGGAGTGAAAAGTGATCAGAAAAGAACAACAGTTCTAAAGACAATGAGATTACTAGAGTAAACAAACAAAAAAAAACAAAACAAAACAATAGATTGCTTTTTTTGTTCTTGCTAGAAAATAAAAATTATGCTAATTACTATTTGATTATTATACTATCTTTATTACCCTTTATTCCTTTTCCTTTTTTCAACTCTAAATATATGGACAGTTACATGGCATGGACCCTATTGACAATAAATCAATCTGAAATGATTTCAACATATAAGCATCAGTAGATGTTTTTTCATTAAAGCGACTGGATTGGACTATAAGCTCAATAGTTTTTAATTTTCCTGAAGCCATGATTATCATGATAGCACATATATTTCTTTTTCTATATATGGATATATACTATAACTGTAGATCAGCCTTGTGATCTTTGTCTTCTACATCAGAATTGGAAATAGGTCTTAGTCTGTTGTTTAACAACTTAGAATTCAGTTTTGACAAGTATTACTGTGGCTCCACTCCAGCAGTATTTTTCACACAGGATTAGAACAGCAGTTGACAATCCATATGTTTTCCATACGATAGTTAAAATTGAACTATTCCCCATAATATAGTGATAACCGATATTGTACATAAAAAGCCAGTGAGTAAAAGATAAACTTTATATTTAAAGGACAATCAGCTATTATCACCTGAAAAAATGTTCTTCAAGGTACCATTGTCTTGATCAATAATCTCATTTGACTCAGTCTGATAAATCGTCACTAGTACTATATAAGTCAACATCATTTATTTAGATTATATATAAATTGAAATTAATTTAGCTCCATTTTTATTGAAATTAACTGAGGGTAAACATGTTAATGGATAATGCACTCCACAATAAATTTAGCACTGGTTACTTCAACTAAGCCTCAAACTGCTCTTGCTTATATTCACTTTTCAGGTGGTTTATGTCAACTATTAAGTACTTATAGAGTCATATTATGGTTGAGAGAGGGTCAGCAACACTATAGACACAGTTTACCATGCAAATTGGGGTTTATTTTATATGGAAAGTATGTTCTTGTAGAATGGGGTTTCCAACTAGAACTGATGATACATAAGATTGTTCCTAAGATTTTATAGTCTATCCTTTCCCTGTAGTACCAAGGCTCAAGAGATTCCAATGTCTAGTATAAACCCCCATATCATACCGCCTTGTGCGCGTTAGTATTGATGTTTGGTTAATCCAAAGGTTAGAGTAAATTTAAGTTAGCACTACTGAATTCATAACAGTTTTCCATCCTTTCAAAAAAACTGTCGTGTATATCATCCAGTGACTTTATCACTTGTAGTAGTTCATTGGAATACCCATCACTAATCATCTTCTCATACGCTATGCCAGCGAGATCTGCTGTCATGGCTACAGTGAGTAACTGCATTAAGCAGTCTGATTTACAGTGTTAACTCTTAGGAGGTGGACTAAGTTAAAGTCATACACCTGGAGACTAATGACCCAATGCGCTAGCCTATCTTCTGGTTCTCAAAAGGTTTATCAACCAGAGTAGCAACTCGTGATCAGTAACAACCTTATATTTTTATTCCATGTAAGCACACAAAAGAATTTTTTATAATTTTAGATTATAACTAAGCATTACTTTTCAGTGATGGTATGATTTCACTTAAGATAGTATAGGGTCTAAATACAGTAAGCATCTGCATGCTTGGCACTATCATCATCCCATTTTGATAGCACTGCCTCAATAGTGAAAAGAGATTTTCTGTTTTGGAAAATAAACTCTTTCTTAAAATTAGAGTATTGTAATACTGGGGTGTTAATTAATGACATTTGGAAGGTATTAAAGGCACTCTGGAACTGTTTAGTCCATGTAAACAGATCATCATTGTTCATAAATCCAAAAAGAGATTCACTGATACAGATGAAGTTAGGAATGAACATCCCGTGATATTTTAATATCTTTGGAGAAAAGTAGTTCACCCTGAAAAGTGGGCTTAATCATTTTTCTGATGGGTATATTCTGGAAGGCTGGGGTGCAGGGTATTATCATCTATCACAAAGACAAGGTACTCTGGCTGATTCTAAAAGCTTCATTTCTAAGGCTTTATCTTCATATAAGCAATATAAAAATGATGGTATAATCCCTCCAAGTGCATTAAAAGTTATGTAAAAGTTTTTGAAAACATTTTTTGCCATTCAAGTATCTAAGTATGCATATAATCTAAGATCTCTAATGATGCTGCTCATCACTCATTAAAATGTCTTTGAGCTTATAAAAAGCTTCTGGTAATTTATGTAGTTTGGAACATGCGATGCAAAAATTATTGTACAATTATCTTGTTCAGCTTTAGGCAACACTATTTATAATATATTGAGATTATGTCATCTCCAAAAAGTAATTGGAACTCATACAAACAGTCCAGAGCATTGTCAATTTGTGGCATAGGGTATGTATCTATTTTATATCAATAAGTTTATGGTAACATAAAGCAAACTAATTGATTCCATCTTAGTTTTTACTAACAACAATTGTGAGGTCCACGGGCTCTTGGATGGTTTCAGCAATACTTTCTTAACAGCTTTCTCAATTTATCTGGTGAATAAGTCTTCCATGGAATTAGATTTTGAATCATCAAAAAGCAGAAGGGAGTATAATTTTTTATGTTTATGAAGTGATCAACATTATAGTTACATACCAATCATGGATGTAAAAAGTCTATAATTCTTAAACAATAATATCTCTAATTTTTAATCTTCTGTAAATCTATTTAAGCTCTCTCTTATAATTCATGCAAGATACTAGTTAGAAAGCCCCTGAGAAGTGCAAACTCCTCTAATATCCAGACTCATGAGCGCATCAAGTCTTTTCAACAGCAACTGGCTGTAAGTAGGATACTAATTGATGCCTTTTCTGTAAATTAACTAAATAAAATTTACTTCGCCATGCTATGATAATATTAGCCCAGTAGATGCATGGGACTTTAACCGTGAGCGTTTTATATGGTGCAGGTACTTCACTGTAAACCTATTTTTTTAGTACTAGATGGAAAGTAAACCTATTATGTATCTTAAATCACAGCTTAGTGCCTAAAATCATCTGATGTCCAGAGGGTATCAATATACTTTGACTGTATCATAATATTAGCCTTTTGTACTCAAAGATTTAATTAGAGAGGGTTATGGTTTTCTTTATCAGTTGGTAGTAATGGTTAGGGGACCAATCCATTAGATACACCAGGTTTAGTTGAGAGGTATACATATGAGTTTTAATACCTCTTAATGCACATTAATCCAAGATCTTATGACCCAGGATTTTATGCCTTTCATCTTCCATGGAAACTATGGCGCCAAAGTTCACACAAACGCTACACCTTTTAGCATATCATAATGTTTTTAGTAGAAAATTTGTGAGTGACTCTATGGCAGTTGTTTTAAAATGATGGTGTAGCAAGCTGTAAGCTCGTTTGGATACATTGCATTCAAACCAGACTATTTTATATTCTGTGATGCTTGACATCTATTTTCAAAAACATAATGATAATTAATCTGGTAGACACAAAATTGGTTGGTGCTCCAGTGCTAAAGTAACTCAAATTTTGGTTTTTATTACAAAAATGCACCAGTAGGTATATTTGAATATAAATATTTTTGTTCAATTATTGTACATCTAATTATCTTTATTGTCCAAGAAGCGCTTAATACTACTTTGAATGTTAGGGTATCATCTGACTAATATATATACTGAGATGGCACATTTAAGCCTTCTAGGTATGGTAAGTGTTAAAATTTATGGGCTTCGCTGCTCAATCACAGTTAATTAACACCTAATTTGAAGACTTTATAGGTCAGTTTGTGCATTCCTTACATTGTACGATGATATATGATATATGATTGATAATATTATGAAGACTATTATCCGTATTTGAATAGATAACCAGTGTTGGACCAACGCTTGACTGGTATTCCTCCTCAAATTATCTACATTTCCTCAGTAGGAATTTAATCCCTTACCCCCTGACTTGTTCCACTCTTAGATCCTAGATTAAAGCCTTTCCTCTGGTGACTCTAAATTGGCAGCAATTCCTGTCTCAGCTCAGCCTCTCTTCTCAGGATCCTTGATCCTTACTCTTTATTCTAATAAAGAGTCTCCAATTAAAGCATACAGCAATAAGTTCCTTGAAGCTGAATAGAACTAATAATGAATTCTTCTAAAGTATGGTTTTCTTTAGTCTGAGTTTTTTATTAAGTAAATACTCAGGGGAATTTATAGAGGTAATTCAGTGCCCAAACCTTAGTTGGCGCCTAACCCTAGAAATGGCAGCTGTTGCCAATTATTTCCCTTATATTTATTTGAGGCAAGCCGACCAGGGGATGGACATTACCAAAACTAAAACTAACTAAATACAAAAATAACTACTTGGTTCAAACAAAACGCCCTAATGAGCGGATTAAATGACCAAATCAAAAAACAACCAACCAGTGGGCAGCAGAAACCGCTTATCCCTCCAGGGTGGAAGGGGAGGGGGGGTCAGGCTCATCTTTGTCAGACTCTTTGGCAGCCGCTTCTTCCTCCCATATTAGAGTGCGTGTCACAGCTGACAGTAATGGCGTTGGGGCATCTGTGGCATATAGTTCAATATCACTGATAATTGGAATTTCATGGAAATTGCCAGCTATATAAATGGCACTAAGATATTTGGTTAAAGCTTTTTCAGCTTTGATGTGGGAGTCTGGAATTTTTAATGAACTTGGCAATGTTGGTTTAGGTTATTTTTGCTTTTGGATTCCGTTCTATAGTTGCCACGTTCTGGATAGCATCGTTTAAATTTTTTATAGCTGGGTTGCCATGATTTTACTTTTTGGAGTTAAGGTTGTGGGGATAACAGGAGGTGGAATTTCTCATGTGAGCATCGCTACTGATTTAGTGACAGCTTTACGCAGGGGATGACAATCTGGTGTTGCAACTGCTTCAACTGCAAGCTGGTGATCACTGCGAAACAATTCAGCATTTGGCTGTGGGGTATAAAGTCGGGGGGGTATCTGGCATCACATTCTGCATTAATGAACTGCTCGATTTGCAGAGATGGTTCTTCAATGAGCTTACCTGATTTGTCAATTTCAGCCAATAATTCCCATGGGTTTTGGTTAAATTGGATTGATGAAACAGTGTACAGTTGAGGTTTGGTTGAATTATTAGAGGAAGCAAAGGATAGAACTGGGATCCAAACTGATGCTTGATATGTGGTTTTATTTATGGCATTGGGGTAAGGAGGAGGATGATTGGTGGCTGCAGGTGCAGCTGCAGCAACAGGCTTTGGGGTGGAGGAGGTAGGATTGTGCCCCATACCAGAAATTGTACAGGGTGGGCAGCAGATTAGATGTCAACTTATGAGTCATCTAATCCGCCAGAAGTGGTTGAGGAGGGGCACTTGCATTTCAAGTGGTCTAACTTGAAACATGACAGACAGATCGTCCGCCCGCCCTTGACATGGGCCCAAAATGGATGGTTGGGCGCTAAGGTATAACGGTGCACAGTGGAATTGACACCGCGATATTATTAAATTCAGGGCTGATCGTGGCATATGCCTGAGGCCCAGCGAGTCATATGGCCCCATTTGGGACCACAAATTATAAGAAGGGGTTGGAGCCATAGGCTTCCAAACCATCCATCAGCTCCTGGTGGAGCACTCCAGGGGGGTGGTGGGTGGGCAAACCAGCAATCTGAACAGTAAAGTGGTTTCTGCTGGGAGCTGAGTCTGAGTTGTAGGGAGAGGGGTGCCCTGGAATACCAGGGGCACAGTTGCTGCAGTGGCAGCATCAGCTTCACAGGTGAAGCTGAGGTTGAAATACCCTTTGTAGGGGCAGAAATCAATAAATTTGGCAGGTTTCATCACCGCCTGTGCCATTTTGATAATGGCTTTGTCATAGCATGGGAATAGTTTCCCATATTTGACCCTTAGGCTATAGTGCATGTTACTCTGGGGGAGTACCAGGGGCCAGCGAGGTACCACTTGGGTACAAGTAAGGTGGGTGTTGAGATCCTTGGGAGGAATGAATCATCCCATGGGTTTGGTATGACTGATTGAACAAGTCCTACCGCGTTTTCCTGCCGGACGGAAAATAACAGGGGAGTTTTGCCGCTGCCCCATGCTGGAGCAGCTGGTGGAGAATCTGAGGACATCGGAGTGAAACTACAACAGGCAAATTCAATTTGTTTTATAAATTTTTGTAATTTGGCTCAGAAAGTTATGCTGAGTGGAAAGAAAGCTAATTATTTCCCTTTTTCATCTCATTAGCAATGGTCTTTCCCATCCTTTTAGGATTTCTTCAAGTTATCCTCAAGACCTAAAATGAAAAGAGTTAGAAAACGTGTCCCTAACGTTTTATACTCAAATTACAGCAAACCAAACATATTTGGAGAGTAACCTTCTTAGGTAATGGGACTTGTTACCCGTTATGTCACTATGCAAACCAACTGATCGATTTTCTAGTTGCAGGTGGCATCACTCACCTCACAACTTGCTTTTTAAATTTCCAAATGGTTGGTGATGAAACTTAACTAATCCCAATTGTTACACCTGATAGTTAATCATCAATCAACTAACAGATACCCCCTTTTTATCAGAAACTTGTCTGACAAGGACCTAAGCATTCACCTGGATCAATCCTCAATGGATATGAACCAGGTGAAGTACCTAAAATCCCTCAAACTTTATTAACCCAAATTGGATTCAACTGTTATCCAATTCACTTGCCATAGGAAATTATCCCCTAGAAATCCATGGTAATCTAGCCAGCTGAAAAATGGCAAAAATCCCAACACATCCTCCCTCTTGCCTAGATTTCTAGCAAGAATAGGATTAGGACAGGAGAAAACCACCTTGGACACCAGGTCAAATGCTTCTTAGGTTCTAGTGGAGTACAGTCAATCTGTACTCAACGCTGCTCAGGATGACCTTTGGCATGCGGCTCTCTTCCTCTTTCTCCTCACTACTGCCTAATCATAATGTGCGTTAGATTATGTTGGTTGATTCAAAAAAACCCTTTGACAACTAACAGATCAGGACGATTATCCTTTTAATGCTTAAGCTAATATCCTAATTAAAGCCTATTGCAATAACATGACTTGGGATAATTATTGTAACGTGGAATTTACTATATTCTGAAAAGCTCAGGCCAGATACACTTGCTCATCTAGGCCAATATTCTCAGCAACCAATCAACTTGAGCTAATTGACTCAATGTCAATTTAATCCGATTATTCTATTGGAAACTTGGCTAATTACACTCACACAGTTGGGCTGATTATTGCTGCATTAAAACTCGGCAATTATTCCAACTACTTGGGACTGATATTATTAACCAACATAAGAAATCATTTGGGATTGGCTTGAAGATAACTTCTAAAAGTCTCATGGGCAGATAGCCATTAAAAAGTAATCAATTTTCTGCCCTAAGGCGAAATTCATATGCTGGTACGCTTAAATGGCACAATAGCACTTGAAAATGGACCGCTCAAATGGGAGTACCTAGTGCTATAGAGAGGGCATTTGACATCTCAATTAGAGAGTCATTTAAGTCATATGTATCATGAAAACATATTTTGAGCTGGTTCTAGAATAATTTTTGTATGTCAATATGCGTAACTGGCACAATAGCACTTGCACATGGACCGCCCAAATGGGAGCACCTAGTGCTATCAAGAGAGGCCTGCCAACTTCCCAATTAAGGGTACTCATTTATTTAAACTGATGCTGAAATCTCCCAGAATTCATATTTCATCAGCAGTATGACAAAACTTATTTTGAGATGATCCTAGTACAATTTTGCACGCTCATTGTTGCTATTTTCATCCCTGAAATCCTCCCAAATATGAGAGTATTTTGCCTCAAATAAACCAAGCAATAGGTCTCAGTCATATCAGTTCAAGGACCAAGCTATGGTGAGAAATAATATGTTGAGATTGCATGTTTGAATGTGCCAGGAGATGTCCTGGAGGTATAAATACTGGTGCCTGGACTAATAAATAATTATAAAATAAGTATCCTCTAATAGATATTTTATTTTCATCTCTTCCCTAGTTTTTTATCAGAATCTTTTCTTTGGAGAAGTGTTAATAAGCTTGAAGTGACAAAATCCCAGCTTGTAACTAAACCTGCCTCAGATGAAGTTTCCCAATTTATGAAGGGAAAATTATGCCCAAAATCGACCAGAAGAGTTGGGGCTATTTTAATACGCCTAGTGAGTTTCCAAACTGTCCAAATACCATAAAATCACTGACAAAATTGAGATCAAATAAAGGAACTTCATCCCAAATATATATGCAGGATTTATTTTTTCAAGCGAGAAATCCTCAGAACTTCACATAAAGTTCGAAATCCCCTCTCTTCTCAAGCTCATATTTCAAATTTGAAGTCCTGGAATCAACAGATGCTCAACAACATGTCTGATAACGATGTTAAGCTCTTCCAACTGATGAGCCGGTTTGTGTGATGGAACCTCTTCTATAGTCCTCCCAGGACTCATACTCCCAGTCAAGTACCTGTGACCAGTCCTTCCGCGGAATTACTGGAAACACTATCCAACCCAAACAAAACCTGGTTCGCGATTGTCTTAAACAACTTGCAACCAATCCTCCCTCTATTGTCAATTCCTTACTTAGGCTTCAAAACTCTCCTGGATTTGGCTTTAATTTGAGGATACTCCTACAATCATCATTAACTTCCAGAAGCAATGCCTTCCATTCTTGATTGATTGCTCAAAACCAGATTGGGCTTGCTTCTAAAGTTCCTTTTCTTACTCAGCCTGGTCAACAAACAAGCTGTTCTTTTAACCAATCTAGCCATTGGAAACTGCAAAAATTTTGAACCCCCCTACACAGATTTTAGGACTCAAGTAACTGAGGCTTTATCCATAGCTCTGAACTCCTCTAATCTTGAAAATATCCTAGACATAGATTTTGCAGCCTACGATTTTTGCTAAGCCAGCCAATTTCTTTGAAGTTGGGCCACAAAGCTACCAGCCTCCCCTGGATTCCTTTGTTCATTCTGTTTTTGAATACTAAAAGCCCATAGTCTTTGTCTCAGGATGCATCCACTCCTTGTATGATCACCTTGTTTCTGGCGTGTCTCATCTGTACCTTTCCCCAAATGGCTTTGATCAGGGGCATGATTTGGCAACCCCGCCTAGTATCCCTTGCTCAATGACAGCCCATATGTCCAATGTTCTTGAAAAGCCTGTTGGCAAGTGCTAAAGACCAAGCTTCCAGCTCCAGTGCCATATTGAGATTACTTTAGATTATTTGACTGCCTCTTCTTGTTCTGTTGCTTCCCTCCCCAATCTGGGGTATTGTGTTTGGCAAGTACTGACATTTTTCATCTATCTTCCCCTAGTTGCCTTTTTTCAGGAATCAGCCTCCGCTCAACGAACTTAGCTTCAATTAGGTATAGCCCTTGCTATAATCCAACTCACATAGATTTCAACAGTTTGTTTACTCCTACTGCGATACATCCTCTCTCCCCCAAGAGGTGACATTGATGGAATCATCTCTGAGTCAAGGATAATTAATAAAAATTTATTGAAATATATCTTTTCTATGCAAATTAATAATTTTCCCTACATTTTTATCAATCTTTTATTTTTTTTTCTTTTTATATAAGATATGACCTAACTTGGTTCAGTGGTCCATCTTTTTTATTTATTCTCCAAACTGGTTCTGAGGTATACTTAGACCTACCAGTTTTCTATAGTTCAGAGGTCCCATTTTTTAAGACATAACCATCTAGTTTGGTTCAGCGGTCCTTTTTTGGACTTAACCAAATCATAAGAACATAACCATCTTAATGGCTCAGCAGCCCTTAAGGAACATTCTTTATATTATTCTTTTTTTTTAGATCAACTACTTTAAATATTTACCATGAATTTAATTTACAGCCCTTTCCATCCAAGAGGTTTTTGATCAGATAGGCTTTGTTACTGCCTTGGTAATAATCTCAAACAGACCCACCAGAACATATAGATTGTTTTTTTCTCCTGTAACTATGATTATTGCAATAGGCAACTCTTTCACTATTTTGGTATTTTGATAAGGCTGGTAAGTTCATATCATCCATCATTTTTGCTTTTATTCTTTTATTCAAGGTCAACCAAATTTTTGTGATTGCATCTTGATCAGGATATGTGACAATTGGATCAGGTACTGCTTAGCACTCATCCCAGATGCTGGTTCAACCATTAAATATAAAATCAGTGGTAGCGCGGCCTTCCTACTGTATAGAAACTCAAACGGTGCTTTTCCCATTGCCATATGATGACTCATATTGTATGCAAACGTAACCAAACTAAGGTATGTTTCTCACACGGAAGTTCTCCATGCAACCAGCTTCTCAGCGTCACGGCCAGCGCTCCATTAACCCGTTTTACCATTCATTTGTCTCCGGCCAGTATGGTACAGCCACAACTACTTTGGATCTCCATAATTGCATTCAATC
The DNA here is from genome assembly GCA_022478985.1 of Massospora cicadina. NCBI lineage: Eukaryota > Fungi > Entomophthoromycota > Entomophthoromycetes > Entomophthorales > Entomophthoraceae > Massospora > Massospora cicadina. Next base: position 315,915 of record JAKSZP010013139.1, read on the forward strand.
ATGGAATCACAAGAGATGTGAAATTCGTTTTATTATTTCTTAATAAGACCTGCAGCCATCCATGCCAATATAATACTTGATCCAGGATAGACCTTGCAGTGCTTGTAGCGTCTACTTTTGCCAGAGCCTATGTTTCAACCCATCTCATTAGATGATCAATTGCAACTTTAATGTAATTGACTCCCCTGGTACTATGGTTGATAGTCCCATTTGTTGATTGACACAGTATGCCAGGCAAATCCAGGGCGGACCATTCAAATCAGGTCATGTTCTTGTGAGTCTTTTGCAACTGGCACTCCACACACCAAGCCAGATAATTGCTACATCTTAGTTGATGGACTCCCAGTAGCATTACTGGTGAATGTAACTGTAAATCTTCCATAGGCCTCCATGCCTGAAAACCTTATAAGTGGCTTGAACAATAGCTGCTCGTTCTGACAGCTTTGGAAATAGTAATCATTTCTCATCAATCATCTTAAAAACTTGTCCATCCATGGCCTTGTTGTTTTCCATCACTTTTCAAAGTGCTTGGATTTCTCATGGCTCATTCCAATTTCTCCTTTGAATATTCTCTGGAATAGCTCATCCACTTGCTGATATAACTTGGACCATTGGTAACCTTGATAAGCCATACGCATTCTAATGAGAAGCTTTAGCTCGGTGAACTATCTCATAATTGTAAGCCTGTAGCTTTAAGGCCCATTGGGCCAGTATTCCTATCAGTTCTTTTAAATTATGTAGCCAATGCAATGAGAGTGGTCCGTCACCACTTTAAAATGCATTCCATGAATATACACATGAAACTGTTTACATATTAATTACTGCAAGGAATTCACGCTCAGTCACTGTCTGTAATTTTTCTCAGCTACTGAGAGTGTTTTGCTCACATACAATACCATATGTTTTTCCCTGAGTTCATACACTTGCCTTAGGATGGCGCCAATCGCCACTAACAAAGCATTAGTCTGTATAATAAATTCTTAAGAAAAATTTGGATGTTATAAAATCAAAGATTCTATTAAGTACTGGCATAACTCATTAAAAGAACTCTTGGCCTCTTCACCCCAAATAGATCATTTTTTATCTTTCAGTAAGTGGGATAGGGGCTCAGCAATTATCGCAAATTCTCATATAATTCCTTGGTAGTATCCAACCATGACAAGAAACACTAGGATATCTCAGATTCTTTTGGGCACAGCCATTCATTCTGTGGCCTCAATATTCTGGGCTTGCGGCTGCAGTCCACTAGAGTTTATATAAAATCCTAGATATTCCAACTCTTTCTTGAAGAAATGTTACTATCACAGCTTGATCTTCAGGTTAGCCGCGGACAGTCACTTGAAGACTTCTTCCAAGCGGTATAAATGGTCAGTAAATGTTCTACTGAGGGGTGGAAGGCGAGTCATTAGGGCATACGGCTACCAACCTGAAGGTTGTAGGTTTGATTCCCACCCTTCGCACATTTATTGGGGTGCCAGATGAAGGAAGCTATTGGCGGTTAGTAGGTCTAATAACACGAAAACCTAATTCATGATATAACCATAAAAAGAAGTTCCAATCTGGAGAAGGAAAAATTTTCCATGATGGAGTTTACCCTGTTCTGGTTTCACATAGATGTTTAATTTCTAGTTATGGTATTATCCATCCCCTGTTTGGATTTCCTCAGTTAAATAAAATTAAATAAAATAAATGTCCTACTGAACAGATTATTATCGTCCTTTTACACTAGGATCCATGACAACTTCAAGTCCCTTAATATGGCATCCATGCCATTTGGAACGTCGCAGGTGCATTGCATAGACCTTGAGGCATCCTCGTCAGTTGATACAGCCCCTGCGCAGTAATGATTGCACATTTTTCTTGGTCTTCTGTTGGAAAATCAATTTGCCAATAACCAGATATTAGATCCATTGCAAAGAAATACTTTGCTTCTCCCAATTGATCTAGTGCATCGTTGATTCAGTGTATAGGATATAAATCCTTCTTTATAACCTTATTCAGCTTCTAATAATTGATCACCACCCAATTAAAGCCATCCTTCTTCTTCACAATAAGGATAGGGCTCGCCCAGGGACTTGATGATGTAACTAGGAGCCCATGCTCCACTAGTATACTGATTTCCTCTTCCACTATCGCTTCAGCAGCCTTTAAATTGTCAGATTGGTATCATTAATATCAGTAATTTTCCCATTGTCAACTTTTAGGATGACGTTCTTTGCAAAGCCCATATTGTGATCATCCTGGGCAACGATTTCCCAAGACTTTTTGAATAGTTCAAACACCTCCTCATGCTGTCTTTTTATCAGATCAGCGAGTTGCTCTCAGTTGACTAATAGGTTGATACTCTCAGCCACCCCTGCCAGCAATCCCATCTTAGCAATGGTCCCAAAATCACGTAATTTTCACAATTCTACTGTTGGGATCAGATGGACAAATGTGATGATCTGATTCTTCTCAATCTTCATTGGTTTTCACTCAAATTTTTAGGAGAACTCGGATTTCTCCATGGAACGGCATGATTATTACAGGAGCCACCCATGGCTCTACTATGGACTTCTTACAGGGGCTGTCAACCTCTCCATACAATATATCAGTTAAATCAAAGTCAATTATGTATTGAATATTATCTGTAATCCCAGTGGTATGGTTCTCAATTTTTGGTTTGTAGCAGAATCCCCAATTATACCGGATTTCCTTCAGCATTTCTCTTTTCTTTCGTCCAACCAATTAGTAGTGAATCAGGATAATGACATCGTTGTAGATCAAAATAAAATGTTTCTCCTAATAAGCGGAGTTTTCCTATCTTTCTGATAAACTAGGGGTAGTATTTGACCTAAGTTGGCCAATATATTGTCCTCAAAGTTACATTTAACTACGTTTTTCCTTAGAAACTTAGTCCCAATCAGAATAACACAGTTTTTGTTGGCCAAAACTATTTCTTGGGCAGATCCCACTAAGAATCCAAATCTGAATGTTAAAGCGCTATATGCTCTACAGGAGATAGTTGTACATGGCCTGGCGGTTCCATATTCCTTCTTATGTTCCAAATCAGGCGAGATTCTCATTTTCTTCACTAGCTTGGTTGAGATAATATTAATCAGCGCCCCTCTGTCAATAATCGCCTGCACCTGATTTGATTGACCAATAGATCAATATATGTACAATCAGATATTGCAATCTGGTATTTACTGAGTGTATAGAAGCGTTATTTGGCAAAATGAGGGTATAATTTTCTGTTTCAATAAATCAGGAAACTATTTCTTGATTATACTAAGGGGGATAGACAGGTTTTCCTCATCTAATTTGACTTCAGTCAATTCTTACAGATTCTCCGCAGCTCAAATCTTGTCCACCAGTTGTTATGCATACAGTTGAGCAACTTCTTTATTATTTCAGGGTCAATACCCTTCAATCAGATCTGGTTACTGCGCTAAAACTAAATTGACCACTTACTAGAGTTCATCCTGCGCATCATCATCGATGAACAGAACACTAACATCAATTTCTTCATGTACTATATCAGGGGAACATGTTTTTCTGAAGCTCTAGACTGTTCCCTGTCTAGGATGTGGGCTCTTTTCCTGACTCCTGTGTGGGTTTGGACTCTTTCGCCTGGATCACATTGATCTTTTCCTTTGTCTTCTTGCAGTGAACAGCGAAGTGTACTCTTACTCTGCACTGGTAACAGCGTTTTTCTTTCTTAAATTGATCAGCTTGAAATCTTATGACTTATTTCAAAGCACATTTTAACTATTAGACCTCTTAGCACCCTCATTCTCCTTTGTAAGATTTTAAATTTTGTAATGGACTCAGTTTAAAACTTCACTTTTTAGGATCAAATGTAGCTCCTATTATTTTTAAATGATTCACCATCTGCAGGTGGTAATCTTGGTAGCAAACAAGAAGACATCATTAAAGGAAATTGCGATAGGGCTGAAGGGCCACTTGCAGCATAATTTATGCATCAAAATCATCCAACCCTTTTTTCTCCAACCAGAATCTGTGATTTTGGTAGAAGTATTGAAAAATCGATAAGGATTCATCCTTCTGAAATTTGAACCCATGAATTCTTGCTTGCACTTCAACATGCGCATTGGACTTCCAGATTCTTTCATGATGGCCTCCTTGTCCTCTGAGTCTAACCATCTGTCCCCCTCTAGATGGGGTAACACTAGGTCTTGACAATCTGTGTCTAAACAGGTAATTGCCATCAAAGCCTTAAGACAATCATCATAACTGAACATTGTCATGTTAACTAATTGGAAAACTGAAGGGCATTATCCTGATGGAATGTAGGTAATTATTAGTAGCTTTAGATTTCTCTAAAGTTTCTCTAGCCACCATTCTTGGCTCAGCTACTCAATTAACTTGAAGAGTGATTTTTGGATTCATCTCCAAAATGGCTGTGAATGCAGTTGGCATATCTATGGAATAGTCGTCTTCCCAACTGGAGTTATTTGTGTCCTCTAATTGGAGTTGGTCGCCGAATAGGGTCTACATTCACATTTATGAGTCTTCAAATCCTCAACTTACTTAATCAGCTGCTCCATATCTGCGCTGAATGCCCATGATCAAATGCAATCCGCCTCAAATTCCATTATTATGTATAAAACTTCTCAAGCTTAATTTCCTTCTTTTTTCTTTAATGACTTTACTTTTCCTAGTAAATTAATGCCAAAAATAGAGAGATAGTCAACACCTTAATCCATATTGGTAACTCTCTCCATCAGGGCAGCTATTTCTTGATAATCTGCAGAATTCAAGGCATTCTATCTACTGGTGCCAACTCCGTCCAGAGTTCCTTTAACTCTATCTTATATGACATCTTGGATTGGCGTATCTCACTCAACTACACCCCTGTAGTGAACACCAATAGTTAAATTTTTGGGGCTTTGCTGATCATACACTAATACTAACCCCAGATTTTTTAACTTTCATAGGCTCTGTTTGTGCACTCCTTGTATTTTCAGATGATATATGATATATGATATATGATAGATAATAGTATAAAGACTATTATCCGTATTTGAATAGATAACCAGTGTTGGTCCAACGCTTGACTGGTATTCCTCCTCAAATTATCTACATTTCCTCAGTAGAAATTTAATCCCTTACCCCCTGACTTGTTCCACTCTTAGATCCTAGATTACAGCCTTTCCTCTGGTGACTCTAAATTGGCAGCAATTCCTGTCTCAGCTCAGCCTCTCTTCTCAGGATCCTTGATCCTTACCCTTTATCCTACTAAAGAGTCTCCAATTAAAGCATACAGAAATATAATCCTTGAAGATGAATAGAACTAATAATGAATTCTGCTAAAGTCTGGTTTTCTTTAGTCTGAGTTTTTAAGTGAATACTCAGGAAAATTTATAGAAGTAATTCAACGCCCAAACCTCAGCTGGCGCCTAACCCTAGAAAATGGCAGCTGTTGCCACTTATTTCCCTTTTTCATCTCATTAGCGATGGTCTTCCCCATCCTGGTTAGGATTCCTTCGTTGTACATCATCAAGACCTAAAAACGGAAAGAGTCAGAAATTGTGTCCCTAACGTTTTCTACTTGATCTCAGCAAACCGATAATACTTGGAGAGTGACCTGCTCAGGTAATGGGATTTGTTACCCAAAATGGCAGGTCATGAACCAACTGATCAATTTGCGAGTTGCAAGTGACATCACTTGCCTTTCAACTTGCTCCTTAAATTTCCAAATGGTTGGTGATGAACCTCAACGAATTCCAATTGATACACCTGATAGTTGATCATTGAGCAACTACCAGATGCCCCATTTCATTGACAACTCTTCCCGATGAGATCTTAAGCATTCAACTGGATCAATCCCTGACGTATCTGAACCAGGCGAATTTCCTAAAAATCCCTGAGCTTTAATAACCCAGAGTCAGGTTAATTGATATCCAATTCACTCATACAAGTAAATTAATCCAAAGCGATTCATGATAATCTAGTCAGCTGGAAAGGTGGTAAAGAATCCCAACACTAAGTCAGCGGAAAGATGTGGTACAATGGCAGAATTTTGGTCTACTATGTGATACGTAAGGCTTCTCAATTTCTCAGTGAGCCTCCCTGTCTTCAATGAGCTTATTTTGGGGTTAAGCTAATATGTGAACACTGCCAGTGGTTGTTTGATACAAAAAATTTTGTTGAATTACTAGAATTATTTAAGTTTACTTTTTTCCTTAGGCGGGACTATTATGGTCATGTTGGCAGAGGTGTAGAGTTTCTCCTCTAACTTCCCATTCCTTTACCAAAATTGTGCAAGGGTGGGTATAATACATGTACTCATTTTCTGACAGGAAAATCGTTGCATAGTGGCCCTTCTGTTTACACTTATAGATTACTATCTAGAAACATCCCGTATTCAGTATCCACTTGTAGCCACCACCTTGGGGTTGATTTATGAGTTATACAGGGGTATTTTGATAAGGTTCAGTGCTAGCAGTCAGTAGGGACTACAGGCGTCTTACATTTTATGATTAGAGCTTAAAATGTGGTTTAAATTTGAAATAGATGAGCGCTTATCTTGATCAGGGCGCGTTCCTCTGTAAAGCTGTTGTTATTAATTTGAAAAGCTCATGGTAATTTAATCCCTCTGAAATCATTGATAGTCCAGCATCCACTTCATAACTATCCCTGCACTGGCTAATACATGAGCCTCTTAATAAACGATATGCAAACTTGATAAGAGTATCATTCCACTGAGAATCAACATTAAGGAAATCAGACTTTTGATAGCCATCTTTTTGACTCCTCTGAAGAAAAGTTTTGACATAGTTTGTATGACCATCTGTAAATCCACAGAGGTGTTCGCTAAGCAACATCTTACTTGGTCTACATCCTCAATGTCTAAGGTAGATATCAACTATTTGGCTTTAGTCTAATCTGAAACTTCTCTTACAACAAACTCCAGTATTTAAATTATTTCGTTTTTTAGTACTAGTGGGCCCCAACTCAATAAGGAAACATCCACACATCTTTATTTGCAATGTTCCAAAATAAAAGAAAAGTAAGTATATGAAACTCCAATATTTTTTTACAAATAGGTTAATAAGCCATATTAAATGGGGAAGAGGGTGGGGAGATCTACATCCAGGTAGCCTGTGATGCGTTTGACAGGGTGGACAGAGTAGATGTGGGGACATCAGCTCATTTGGAAGCAGGTGGTAGAGAGTAACGTTAGAGTCAGGGTACATGCCTTATGAGCGCCTCAACTTATTGGGCAAGCTATAATTCAGCATGCTTGGTAAGTTCTGCTGAACATGAAAAACTCATAAGCTGATGATGCATTTGAGGGTAAATTTGGATTATATTGAGATAATTTTGTGGCATACGTACATGCAAGGCTAGAAGAAAAGCAATCTCTTTAATTTTATAATGGGCTTCCTCAGGGAATTCTGATAAGAAATTCAGACATAAAATATCATTAACAAGTGGCTCTGTTAAAAAGTGTTAAACAAATTATGATTCTCTCAATATTGGCTGTGATTTTTTAATTGGTCACCATTGCCATTTAATTTATCAATTAAGAGAGTTTCAACTTTCATTTTTTAATATATTATAGTGGATTAAATTACATTGAGCACCTTAGAAACTAATTTAACCTACTTTGACTTTTGGTTTCAGTCCTAATTTAGCCCTTTAAAATGATCTTTTACAATGTCCAGCAGTTAAAAAATCATCAGACAGAATCATTAGTGGTTTTAAGTATAATTTAATGGTTCAGTTCAATTTGTGCTCCCTATTATATTAAGTTGGCCTATTTAATGCATCAGACATTTTCAAAGTATTGGGGACAAGACTAATGTAATCTGATATTGCATTTGACTGTAGCTAATTCTGAGGTAAAAATTGATAGCTTTTTATTTAAGTTTTAGGATTTACCAGTGATTAATGCCAAGAATTAATTGACAATCAATATTTAAAGTTTTTAGGTCTTATCAGTGACTAATTCCAAAAATCATTCTATAATTTGAATCTTGAGTTTTTTTTGGATTTACTGGTGACTAACGCCAACAACAAAATTACTATAATTATTTATCAAGGTTTACTGGTGGACAATGCCAAAGATTCTATATTTAAGATTGCTGGCTAATATTGCCGAGATTTTTGAACTATGTTTACCAGTGGATGATGCTGAGGATTATCAAAAGGATGGATTTAAGATTCTAGTGGGTGACGCTGATGATGTTAAAGGTTGTAGCCTTCTGGAAGATGGCAAAATTGAAGTTTAAGGTTGTATCCTTACAAATATAATATGTTATATATAACCCCTAAATCCAATATACCCCAGAGTAAAGTGACAAGACAAGACATGATTTTCTATCCCATGAAAATAAGTTAGGTGTGCTAATCAGCTTTAAAACACCTACTTTTATTATAAATAAATATCTATAATTGCCTAATTTTTAAGTTGAATCGCTCATGTAAATTCTGAGTAGTCAAAAAAGATCTCCGATGGATAGTTGCTGGGCGAAGTATCTAAAAAGTGGTTGGCGCTAACACTCCTCACCTGGAGCAACAAGGAACCCCCATGTGAGCACCTCAAATGGTTACTTAACAATTAGGTCAAAAATACTGAGTACCCAAAAGCAGTAATCATTAGGGTTAGTCAAGTTAACCATGGGGAAGGATGAAGGGCCTATCTACTGATATCAGTACTCCTACTAGTGTGATTATTGTTTTGCTTGTTGGAGAGTTGCTGTCACAAGTTTTTAGCAGAAAGATTTCTAGTTACGGCAACGTAGCAAGGGGTCAGCAGTCTTCATACTGTTGATCCTGGCACATTGGCCAAGTAACTAGAAGTTTTTAAAAAGTAAACTTTAAACAGTGTTTTTTGTAATTTTTCTGCCCAACCAAAGGGTTACTGTTCATTTGGCCACAATTGTTTCACCTGTAGAATCTTTAATAAATACAAGCTTTGGAAACACTAATTTTCTTTGAAAATGGAGGCTTATTTAATTCCAAAACTCCCTTTTTAGTAGAGCTCAAGTATCATCAGGGCTCTATTTAAAGTTATTAATCATTGTTTAAAGTAATTTAGTCCAAATGATTTATCAGTGAAGACCCTTTATAAATAACGTCCTTGGAAACAACCATTCTCTTTAGAAATTAAGGAGATTTTGAGGTTCCTCCCTTATTCCTAATGAAACTTGAGGTTTGACAGAGGTTTAGCCCAGTTTATTAAATTAAAGTTTATAAATAAATTATGTGCAAATGACTTATCAGTGGAGTCCCTATATTTAAAGACCCTGGAATCAACCACTCTCTTCAGAAAATGAAGAAGTTTTTTGTGGTTATCCTTGTTCCCAATGAAACTTTAGGTTGATAGATATTTATCCCAGTTTAAGAACTTAAAATTGCATAAATTAATCCACATTTGCTTTACCTGGGAAACCCCTTATAAATAGCGCTGTTGAGTAGTTGACTGGACCTAATATTGGGTGATTCGATATTAACATTCTAATAAAACTTATGCCTAATTTATTATGGATTATATCAAAGTTATCTGTGATTATGAATCAGAAATATCCAAGTATATGCCAAACTTAGGATTACGGACTAGCCGTTCAAATTAATATTTGACTGGATGACATGGCTTGGGCGCTTTTTTGTTAAGTCAGACTTAATAATAGGTGACTTAATGACCCAGGCTCGTGGGCTTTTCTGGTATATGTAAAAGTTAGCTTTAATGTCAATTGATTTTTTGCTCAATTAATTTCTAATTAGTGGTAAAATCGCTTTAATATGTGCTGCCATTGCTTGAGAGGAATGACAGTTTATCTATTTTAAGTTGTGTTAAAGGAAAAGCTGTCTCAAAATAATTATCTGCAAAACACTGACCATAAGGCCAAGCTGAGTTACCACGGAGTCTCATAATTTGTAAACTCTCTGAAGTCTCCATCATGATCCACTGGCTAAGTGGTGATGTGAGGCGAGGTGTCATGGGTAAGGTGTGATTTATTCAAACCTTGTAAGTTCTTCCTAATTAAATACAAGTAAAAAACTTTTTATAGCACCACAAGTGAATAAATTAACATATAAGCTTTTTGCAACTAATACTTTTCCATTGTATTAAGTCAAGGAAATACTTGGGATCAGAAAGATAAGGGCAGTGAGCTATTGTACAAGTAATTGTCAAGAGAGTAATGTCTGGAAGTGTATTCATTAGGAATTTATTTCTTAATTACTGTCACCCTCTGGTCTAGTGTCTCCATAAAATAGGCGCTTTAAACTCCCATCTATATAAGAAGAAGAACTAGACCATTTAAAGCAGGCCAAAACTCTAACAAATGAAGCTCATGACTGGAAACACTAATGGTAACCACGCCAAACAGGGGAGCAACCCTTAAATCTTATTCAGAACCATTACCAGGGTCAACGGGAATACTGAAATGACTGTGTCCCAAATTAACTGGAAAGATGTACCCATCATTAGCTACCCTGACAAACCCATTCCACATGAAGAGCTGAAATGTCTTGAACATCAGTTGTTAAAGGGTATCAAATGGGACAAGGGCCCGCAGACAACAGAAGTAACCACTCTATCACCAATGACAGCAAGAAGTGTTGTAGATGAGTATATAGCTCATCACCAATTGAGTGCTGCTCAAATCTGAAACAATAGAATTTTGATAGAGAGCGTAGTTCAATACTATTTGAATTTGTAAACCCTACCTCCAGAAATTCTCAGATTACAATTGCCTGCCATCACGCAGCCATCACTGATTTAGTAAACTTTTCACGCACCTACATCCAGGTGAGCCAAATCCTGAATTATTGATTGGAAGCTAACTTCACAGAGGTCTGTTCTAGTCTGGAGGCGAATTATAACCTAGCCACTTTGGCTAATGATTTGGTAGCAGAACTAGCACAATAATTAAATGACATATTGTATCCCATCTTTAATAACTATTTAAAGAAAAGAGGATCTACTGAATCTTGGGTTAGCAATATCACTCAGACTTCCATTAATGCTTTAGAGTTATAAATCTTAACTACAAAGACTAAGATGTGCAAGTAAACAATAATGTGAATTTGTTACCGTATTAATGACTGAGTGCCTAAATTTCGCAGATGAAGAATGATTACACTGAGAAAATTAACTACTGGCGCAAAAATTTCGAGGCCCAATGGGTGGAAAATAGAAAATTTAAGATTCCGTTGATTGGATAAATTGACAGATCAATAATCTCAATAGGGATGTTACCTCTGTTGATGAGTCAAACAATAATCTCCACAGAGAATTTAGATCATTGCAAGAGGTCAATTAAGGATAAGAACCAAGTGAACTCCGTCCTGCAACTACAAAACGCTAGCCTGAATCAGGAAATTGAAAAACCAAAGTTAAAAAGTGACCATAACAATTGGGAGATTGTAATAAATTATTGAATATGAGCATTGGACGATGGGCGTTGCCAGTGTGCCATGAACAATTTGACTTAAAAACTTATGGATATTATGGCGATAAAGCTTCAGAAGTAGCTACTGAGATGGACGCTAGCCATAACAACAAATGCCCAGCGAGATGGTTGCTTTGGCCAACTCAAATTATTCAAACCGTGGTGCAGTACTTCAGAGCCCTGATACGCCTTTTCAAGCCAGCAAAGAAGTAAGCATGATAACCATGAACGGGAAAATGGTGATTACAAACTGTCAAACCTGCCTGCTTCTGAAAATAATGGAAGTGTAGAAAAAATTTGTCAAACGCTTTGAAATGGCCATGTATGGGGCCAGTGGCCACAACAAAGCGGCCACTATTATTAACTGCAAAGACAAGTGGAGCATTGAGATAATTATGCTTCACATGGATGAAACCCCACCTTACGCTAAAGTCATAGAGGCCATAATTTGTAAATTTGAAGATCCAGAATAAATTTTGACTAGAAAATCTAAGTTTATAAATATTTTCTACTATAAAGATGAAACGATTGACAAATTTGTGCTTTGAATCAATCACAAAGCTCAAGTTCTTCTAGGCTTAAAGGCTATTATCAATTTTGACGCTATGATTGAATTACAACATGCAGTTCAACCTAATAGAAATTTGTCAAACTCCTTATTCCCTACTTTTGTGAAAACCTTGTAACGTCCTAATTAGTTGAGTATCTGCTCAAATGTTCACAAAATAATGGTACTCCCAATACGGGATACATATCAGGATCTGCTGCCCCAGCAGAAAACCCCTTCAAAACAAATAAGAAGACTGACAGTGATTGCCTGTGAAAACTGAGCAAACCAAAAAATACAAGGGCCCTACGCCCATTGAGTGAGATTACTTGCTACAACTGCAATTGTAAAGGGCACTTTGCTTCCAGATGTAGACAGCATAATGTCAATGTAGTCCTTCTGGATAACGCGCAGAATGAGGGAAAAGAACAAGCATAATAAATGCGGGACGCTCTATTGTTCAGGAAATGACAGTACTACCTGACTGACAAGTGCACGTAGGCCATGGGGCCTAAATTACCAATGTAAAAAAAAATTCCATTTTAGTACCAAATGAAGATTCTACAAACGTAACTGTGGTGACTCGCTCTCATAGTAAGGTTGTTATACATGAAACCTCTAAGGCAGTCACTATACCATATATGCAACAAATATTTGAGAATATTCTGGCCAATGGGCTGTTCAATGCAGCAGATACCTAATCTTAAAGAGGGTGAATATAGCTATGCTAATTAGCACATTCATCAATGAATGTCATAGTATCAGAAATAGTATGTAGCATACTCTTAACTCCTTGTATTCTTCTCATATTCGTATAGTAAGCTCTACTGATTCTTATCACTCTGAGAGAACTTGTGTTGATATTCTGGTCAATAAAATTAAAGTTGTAGCTATTGCTGATAGTGGAGCAACTGTAAACATCTTCTCAATGAAGCTGGTCAAGAAGTTGAAAATAACTCCTGACATTGACCACAATTGGGAATATGGGACCGCGGGCCCCAATGAAACTAAGAGTGAAAGAGCTTACAGCACTCTGCCGCTGCGATTTAGAGCTTTAGTAGTATCTGTAACCGCAATAGTGCTTCCCAACGCCATTACAACATATTAATTAAAACTAGTTTCTAAGGACATATGGGGACTCGTGCAATTTTAAAGAAAACATATTGACAATATTATATGATAACTCCCAAATTATACTGTTAGCCAAAATGAAGCCTGCTAGCCATCACAAAAACTTTATTAATATATCTTATGCCAATGGGATAATACCAGTGTGATATATAAAGCGGGGAAATTAAAGCTGCCTATGACAAAAAATATGACCAAAAATTGAGGAATATCTTTATAAGTGAATAAGGATGTGACAATAGCATCAAGCCACAATTGGCTTATGTGGACTGGGACTACGCTGGACATTCCAGAGGGACTATATGGGAGGTCATAAGCCTTGGAAAAGTTCTCAGGTTAAACCTAGTGTAGCGCATAGAATACTATTATCAGGGCACAGAGAAATTGACGTCCTATTAGAAAATTTGACTATTCGAATTATTAAGGTCAAGAAACATCAAGTAGTCACATTTGTGCATCTGATACTAAGGGATGAGTTAAAATTAGCTGTCAAATTTTGGAATTTATACGAGTTAGGGTCACCAACTGAGGGTCTTGGGCACATGCTGTAATTCCCTGAGAGTCTTTTACTGGATTCTCAGAATAACAGAAGGATGAAGCACTGCAGTTGTTTGAATGATACTCCCAATCTTTTCCAATGATGACCAGAGTTTAGGCTGTGCAAAAGGAGTATAGTATTTTGTTGACATCAGAGACCATGTGCCTATTAGAATGAGGCCAACCTGGCACCCACAGGCTACTGACAAGGTAATCAGAGAAGAGTTAGACAAATTGCTGAAAAGTGTAATGTTTGTGTCCTCAAACAGCCTTTGGGCCAGCCCAGTTTTGATTGTGAAGAAAAATGTGGTAGCAATCGAGTTTTAATTAATTATTATCAACTCAATTCCATCATGAAAAGAATTCATATCCGTTTCCAAAGATTGACAATGCCCTGGACCGTCTGAGAGGGGCGAAGTATTTTATGGCAATAGACCTTACCTCTGGATACTAGCAAATTGAACTGCTCCAAGAGGAGCAGGAGAAGTGTGAGATGATTGATGTACAAGGGCTATTTCAACTGACGCACATGCCTCAAGGGCTGTGAAATGAGCTGGCGACCTTTCAGCGTGCAATGGACACGATTTTGGGGTACTTAAATTATTCTGCATACTGGTGTACCTGGATGATATCAATGTCTTTTTATAGAAGTTTTCCAAACATCTGGAGCACCTTGAACAAGTGTTTAAACGGCTGTTGAAAGCCAATATGAAGAAAAAAACCTAGAAAATGTCAATTTTATAGAAAAATTGGAAAGCCCCAGGTTTTTCATTGGCTCCAATGGCTTTTGGTTTTACCTTAAAAGGTAGAGCCATTAAAAATATGTAAGCTCTGTGAGTATGAGACATGTTAAAATATTCTCAGGCATGGTAGGATACTATCAAAGATTTGTAGAAGGGTTTGCTAGGATTGCTGAGCCCCTATTCCATTTACTACAAGGAGGAGTTCGTTTTTGCTGGGCAGATGAGTGTCAGAAGGTCTTTGAGGCTTTGAAAACCACAATGAGCACGGTGCCTGTCCTCTGATATCCAGATATCAGCGGGCTTTTTATCATACAAACAGATGCCTCATTGACTACAATTGGGGGTGTGCTATCCCAGGTTGGGGATTACAGTGAGGAGCATATATTCGCTTATTGCAGCAGGATGCTGAATAGGCATGAGCGTAGCTATAAGGTGACTGAGTAAGAGTGTTTGGCTGTCAATTAAGCTTGTAAACATTTAGGGTGTACATTCATGGCACCAAATTTCAAGTAGCAACAGATCATAGCTCATTACGCTGGCTCCAGATTCTAAAGGCGCCTGAGGGACAGTTAGCTCGCTGGCCTCTAAAATTACAGGCGTAAAACTATGAAGTTAATTATAGAGTTGGAGCGGCCTTAAAAACGCAGACAGACTATAGTGACTTCCTATCATAGCTATTCTGAGTAGTTTGGCTAATGAGAATCTATGAAAAAATGATTACTCAAAAGTATGGGGATGAACCGCCTGAAGTACAAAAGCAATCAAAAAAGCATTAACTGACAAAAAATAAAAAATGAATTTTATACAAGCCTAAGACCAAGGGGCAGAGAAATGTTTTCCAAGAACTCTCAGAATAAATGGAGACTAATACTCAAACCCACACAGCCATCGGGCATGAAGGACTTACCAAAAGCTAAAATTAAGTTAATCTAGTTACTATTGGGATTCACTGAAATTTTATATCCAAGAAAAAATGATAAATGCCATTCATGCCAGATTACAAAGCACATGAATTCAGATGTGAAATATTGATTAATCTAACCTGACTGGACCTGGCATATCATGTCAATTGAAGTAGTGGCCCTTTCCCTGTGAGTATCCTAGGAAACAAATACATAATATCTGCTATTGACCATCTGATGAAATGGGTGGAGTTGAAAGCAATTCAAGGCTATGGGGCCTTGACTACTGCCAATATTATTATGAACTATATAATTTATAGACACGGATGCCCCTCAGAAGATCTTGACGAATAACGCATAAACTTTACTGCCCAGATGGTGCAACGGTTGGAAAAGTTGATGTTCAAAGGAGTTTTGTCAACACCATACCATCCTGAGACTAATGTATAGTAGAACTAGTGAATGGCATATAGGCAGCATATTGCACAAAAACGCAGCTGCAGCGCCTTCACAATGGGCTACTTTCATTAGTGCTACAATATTTGCATACAATATTGGATATTACAACAGCACATGACACTCTCCATTTTGACTTATGTTGGTAGAAAGCCCATTTTACCTCCCATATTATATTTGGTACTCAATTTAGCTGAGGCAATTGGCCCAAAGAGTTATGTTGAGCAAATGGTGAAGATATTAATCAATCTGCAATCTGAAGCTTAACAGAACGTGATTAACTTGACTATACAGAAGAGCTATGACAGTGCTATATGATCTACTGTGTCTAAGTTTCAGGAAGGTGACAGTATTATATTGTAACACTCATAGCGCAGGCTGCTTGCACAAGCTGGCCTCGCTTTGGAAATGTCCATTTATTATATTATAAAAAATGTCTGAAGATGTATATATTGTTATGGAGAAAGAGGTTGGGTTGTATATTGAGAAAACGCTAATTTCCATTGTTCCTATATAGAAAAAATAAAAATAAAAAAGAAAAACATGACAAAATATAATAAAATAAAAAATGAAAAATGGATTGTATAAACAGGAAAAAGAAAAAAGAAGACTTTAACAATTAAAAAATGTAAATTTATCCTCCCAATACTGTAGTACCAGGCCCATGCGATAGCCTTCTCACCTACCTTTATAACCTCAATCCGCGCGCTTATCCAGGGCTGTCTGTGGCCTGGCTCTCACCCTCCTATTCGGATGGAAACACTATTTGGCCCACGCTCAAGCGGAGGCATGGGACTAATAGATTTTGAGAGCCATGCCAATCACATCCTAGGTACCTGGATCAATGAAATCCTTGCTCCAGACCTCCCGCAACAACATTGGTCCAGAGCAGCAAGATTTAACTTTGCACAGGCGCTCAAATTAACCAACCCACATAGTCCACCCAGACTACTTTCATACCTTGCCAAGCACCCTACTGCAACGGGTCCACATGGAACCTCCCCTCATTTTAAATATATCCTCCGAACTATCTGCCATATGGGATAGACCATAGAGAACATGGGTACTATACAGGGAAGGGGAAGACCCAGCCCCCAATTCAAATTAAGAAACCCAGAAAACCACCCCCAGAGGGATATGCTCATAACAACTCCAAGCATAGCTAGGATAGAATACCTAGATATGCTGGACATTCCCTATGATTTACTCACACAGAAAGCAATGTGGAAAGTGACACACCACCCACTCCTACAACCAAGGATAAGAGCAAACGCCTGGCGCTGTTTGAGAAGGACCTATAGGATGGCGGACCGCTCCAACTCCCTCCACAAAACATGTGCAGTATGTGGAGGGGAGGGTTCCCTACATCACCGCCTAGAAACATGCCCCCCAACCAAAGCTATATGGCAGGAAGTCGCACGCCTGCTCAAGATTCAAAACGAACAGGAATTCTCAATATCAAAGAGTATCTTCGCGCTCCAGATCGAGTCACCAATCCCATCTACCCTCCGCTCCCTAATAATACCCATTGCAATGTGGACAATACACACAATTGCATTAGATGCGTTCAAGGGCACGGTCCCAACCATTCATGGGATTAACAGATTCCATGTCCACTTACTAGAACACTTCCAAGCCTGGCTCTATGGATATATGAGACCAAGACAAAAAGCGCTCATAGAATCATGGTTCCAACTCTGGTTCCTCCACACAGACCCTTTCCTTCACACCTGCTCCATAGCAGGGGAAACCCCCTCAGAGTAGTGCACCAACCCCCCATACCTGGTAGTCCCTCTGGCAACAGGGGTAGCTTGAGTACCCTGAGGCGCCCAATTTTTATATTTCTTAGTTATTCTCTTAGTTTCACATATATTCGGTAATGTCTGTCCCCTGGTCAGCTTACCTCAGTTGAATAAAAAAATGTAAATCTAATTCATATATTCTAAAGCCTTGTCACCATTGGGGCTGAATGACCTTTCTTAAGAAAGGGAAGGAGTCTGAGATAAAATTGGGAAACCTGTAGCAGTGAGAGAAATGCTAATCTCATACAATTCTTGACTGTCAAGACCCTGTCAGAGATGCACCACACCGAAAAAATCTCAGCACCAGGCACGCTGGCCTGGTTGGCTAAGGAAAAGCCATCAAACTAAAGGAAATGACCATTTGAAGGGATTTTGAAACAAATGAGAAAGGTTGAAATCTGGAGAAAAAGTTGCAGAAAGGAAGACGCAGTCAGTGAGAAGGCTTTCAAGACAAGGGTAAATTAAGGGGAACATTTTCAAAAAAAATCTCTAAACAGGCTTCGTCTAAAACTCTGCACATGTAAGGCACAGTCTCAGTGGAAAGAAAGGAAGGACGAAGTGAATTCAAATGATAAGTAGAGCCATCTGCGGGATATATATTTTTCAGGAAGCCCTTTCTTTCCAGAATTTTACAAAGGGCTCAGTATATTACAAGGATGTGCCAATTTTTGAAACACAACTTATAAGGACCATCTGGATGCGCATATTGGTATGGACTAATGTGATAGCGCACCAAAGCCTAGCTACAGAGTTAGCAAAACAAGAGCTTGGTTAGCCTCAAAAATATCAAATGAGGCAACCCCCAGACTTAGGGGCAAGTGCAGAAGACAAGTAAGCTTCACAAGTTCCATCAATGAATCAAGTTCAAAACTGATCAAGCCACACTGCCCATATGAAGGGAAGAAATAAGGCTGGAAGAAAGGAAGACTTTAAAAAGCTTGAATAGGAAGTCAGGAAGTAGATCTCCATCTAAAAAGAATTGATGCTAAATGAGGGTTTCTTTGGGTTGAACAGCTTCAGGAGCACAAAATGTTAAGGATGCGGTTGATGGAGGATCATGCTCAACCCATCTGGATGTTTGTTGTTCTAAACTTGAAGCCAAGGGGGCCTGTTTGAACTTATCAAAGATTGGTGAGATTGCAGCGGGCTGCAAAGTTTAACTTTCAGGAATTGTTGAAACATAGCTGGTAGAATTGGACTAAGAGATCAAAGTTAAAAAGCCTGAGTTAACCATAGAATGCACATAGAAAAGCTAAGTTTTAAGAAAACTCATTTATCCGAGGCTAAAAGGCTATTGAATACCACTCATATTTCAAAGATTGCAAGAAATTGTAAATTGTGACCCAGAAAGAAGGGTACCCACCACTTTTATCCAGTCAAGCGGGGAGAGATGTAGATGTAGTTGGCTGGACCTAATAATCAAGTGATTCAATGAAGAAAAAATTATTAGCTTTTGCCTTAATGTATTATGAAATATATCAAAGATATCAGTGATTAGGGATCAAAAATATTCTAAGTATATGCAAAGCTTGGGATCCATGGCCTAGCAGTTCCATTTAGTAATAGTTGACTAGATGAAACGGGCTTGGGGCTTTGTTGGTTAAGTTGGACTTGATAGTCAACTTAATGACCTGGACTTGTAGGCTTTGTTGATCTATGTCAAATTTAGTCTTTAATGTCAACTGAGTATTTCACTAACTTCATTACTAGTTAGTGGTATGAATCGCCTTGGTATGTGCTACCGTTGCTTGAGAGGAGTGACAGTTTAGCTATTTTCAGATATGTTAAAGGAAATGCTGTCTTAAAATAATTATCTCTAAAACGCTAACCATAAGGCCAAGCTGAGTTACCAAAGAGCCTCATAATTTGTAGACTCTCTGAAGTCTCCATAGTGATCCACTGGCTAAGCGGTGATGTGAGGCGAGGTATCATGGTAAGGTGTGATTAATATCAAACCTTATAAGTTATTCCTAATTACATACAGATAAAAACAATCTTTTAGCATCACATGTGAATAAATTAATATGCAAGCTTCTTGCATTTATTACTTTTCTGTTGTATTAAGTCAAGGAATTACTTAGGATCAGAAATTCAAGGAAATGAGCTATTATATAATTATTCAACAAGAGAGTACAGCCTGGAAGTGTTATTCATAAGGATTTTATATCTTAATTACTGTCGCCATCTAGTCTATTGTCTCCATACAATAGACGCTCAAAGCTCCAATTTGTCTAATAAGAAGAATTAGACCATTTGAAGTAGGCCAAAAATTAAACACCTGAGTAAGAAAATTGGTGTAATATGGAAAGACATCCAATTTACAGGGCCAAATAGACTGTAATGATTCAAATTAAACATCAGATCTATCTAACCCAGGGACGGGAATATAATGATATTAAGCCACAAAAGTGGAAAGTTTGGAAGTCTATATATTGTGAGATGAGAGTGCCAAAGGAGCAGAATTTGCTGATGAAGTGAGTGGCAAAGATAATTCACCAGCAGAAATTATTAGAATTTATAAGTCTTGAAATTATTAGAATTTTGGAAGATTAGGAAAAGTTAACAGTCATTTGCTTTACAGTCCGCTATGCATTGCCTTAGAGAACAGATACCAATGAAGTGATTTCATTACTTCTTTTCACAACTGGCTTATAATAATATTAAAATTGGTGCTCTGCGAAGAGCTGATGGTTGCCTTTTAGACTTCAGTTTTGATGTCAAAAGGTTTGTATTTTATCTTTAATACCATATCTGTGGTAGAGGGCTAGTAAGTTCAGTGAGTCAATTTCCTAAAAAAGGTCGTTAGTTAAAAAAACCGTTAGTAGATTGGCAAGCCTAAGTTACATAATCTTTGCAAAACGCCCAAATTGTTCTTGTTGTTTGTCACTAACAGTACTAATAGTTTGGTCATAATTATGTTGGGCGTCAGGATGGCCATTTTGGCACTTAAACAAGGCATTACCCCAGCGTGGTAATATGCATACATCTGGATCAACAATGGATCTTTGGTGTACAGTTGTCAGGAATTGCCCACGTAGTGAGCAATAAATGTTATAATTAATTCTTAGTCATAAATTTAATTGCACATATAAATGCGCTAGTGTAGACAATAAACTGTATGAAATAAGTTACTTAAAAAGCACAATGTAAACTTTTTTTCAGGAATAATTTATTATAATCAAAACCAGTGAAAGCACACCGTAGTCTCTAAGTTTTCACAGTGTCTAGGGCTTTCAGAATCTCTTTGTTCTCCTCTTAGTAGGCTTATACTGTTATCCAAACCAGATACCCTAACATGTGACTAAACATTCTTTATATGCTGCTTAGCTCTAGATATTCCTTAGTACCAGTTATTTGATAACAAAGTTACCCTTAATATATTAAATCATCTGCATATATGTTCTGGAAAGCAAATGAGACTAAGTCCCTAGCCTTGAATATTTAAACTATAGTAAAGTAGCCTAATGGGGCACAGATGCCAAAAAACTCTAAGGATAAAATAATAATACCTAGTGGCAACGTTTTTAAGCTGACATAAGAGCAAAAAGATTCTGTCATATAAGCACTTTATCATCAATAGACTGCAGAGCTGATGTAAGTTGACTTAGGTTGGTCATTTTTGGATTACCGTTTGTGGGGTGTCTAGGATTTTGAATAGCTTTCTTTAATCTCTTTATTTTGGCAATGGTTGCTTATACTGATTATTGTAACATTCTTTGTTGGCAATCTGACCCATCAAAGGTAATTAGTATGCCAGAATTTTAAAGACATCAGTGTAATGACTCAATAGATTGAAACCTCAGCCTAATATTGACTAAATAAAAATAGATAACTATTTCTAATTGCATGTTTGGTCAAACCACATTGAAACAATGACTGTCAGACTAGCAGTAGTTCAATTGATAAGTAAGAATAATTAATTGGAAAATAGCTCAGATTTCAATTTAATAAAGGCCTATCCAATTCTTAGTAAAATCAAGCATCTCAGAGTAAGACAATTAATCCCACTCCTCTGCCAAACAGGCCTACAATTACTAATAGAATTATGCCAAATCGCTGAAATAATCTGAGGATTCAGAGGTCCCCGCGTCCTACCTCCAATTTAATTCAAAAACCACCACGAAGACCTGGCCATTTTATAAGCTTGGAGGGGGTCACACCACGTGAAACTATTTCCCCACAGTGATTGGCTCAAATACATCAAATCTAACCTCACGGCCTTGTCATGCCTACTCTCAACCCTCCATTGGCCATTCCAATTAAAGCAAGGCAATATTAGAGCACCAATAGGTTGAACGCCCATATATCCTTGTTTGGCTCAAAGTTGAGAATTAATTGTAAGTCAGTCTTGCTTCAAGCCTTGAGTTCATTTAAATAATAATCAGTGCAATTGTAAGAAGGTTTGCTTTTTAGTCCTCTCGCCATAACCTGATAAAATATCCATAGAAACCCAACTTTTAGTATAACTTATTAGTAGTATTATATTATCTATTAGTAAAAAAATCTCCTTTTATTTTTTATTTCGGCAGTTGAGATAAACTTATCCTGCATTATTGTTGAATCAGAGCAAATTAGCACCTGTTTGCATTTAATGTGCCTGAAATCTGACAATAACTATGGTCTTTTCTTTGGGTGATTATTGTAAATGGAGGTCGTTGTTTAAGATATTAAATTGTTACTAGGCCAAACTCTTTGTACAAATATTAACAGTTCTCTAATCAAAGTAATGCATTAAGTGAGAAATACTAGAACAGGACTATTCATAGCTTTACTGTTGATGCATCCAAGGATCTATAGACACCCCATATGACCACTACAAAGCTAGTTCCTTCTATATGAGGCCATACCTTCTATAGAAAAATCTCTTATATTATCTAAAAGAAGGCGCAAGAATTTCATCTTTGATTTGATTTTTAACAGACTGGGTCCTTATAACAACTAATATCTTCATGTATGATCCCAAAGCGAACAATTTACCATGAAACGAATCCTATCCTTTACTCAGATATTGACATTTAATTAAATAGAAGTAATTCCTAAAATCTATAAGATCATTACAGATTGCAAAACTCATCAAAGAGACTAATATAATATCTTTACCTTATGCCCACCCAACCAGAAACCAAAAACTGATTATGCTAGCAAATGAAAGGATAATAAACTTTATAGACTGAAAGACGTGACTCAACCTTCTTCACTAGTGTGTATGTCCTCATAGGTTCATTGCCGCGGTATACATGTTAATATTTAGTTTTACTTTCGCTTAGTCATCAAAGATGCAAAAAATTTCAATGATTCCTGCCGTAATTATTTAGACTACTAGTGCAAATATATTAATTTTAAGGAAAACATTAGCTACAATATAGTGGTTTACTAGTGCAATATATGGCCAAAGCCCAAGATTTTAGTCAGTTTAGTATCCAAAACTGCAACTATAAACTTTTAACATCTATTGAAGGTCCATGGATTTACTAAACAATTGTAAAATTATGCTCTTCTGATACTCGTTATGATAAGTTCCTTTATGGTTTATAAGTTTTTGGTTCTAAATAAGGTTATACTAAAGCTAGGATATATATCATGTAGGTATTTTGAATTATAGCCTAAAGAAACACGGCTAAAATGAGCCTGATCACTAATAATAAATATTACAGTGACAAAATAACTTGGTCTTTAAAAAGTCATATTTAATCATGAACAGTTATACTCTAAACATAATTACTTATCTAGTATGAGATTATATGAAATCTAAAGAAGTGATTATGGGTGACACTTGAAAAACAAAATATAAACTAATTTAAGCTTAAATTTTATTTATTTATAGTGGGCTAATCTAAAGAGAGGATGCATCCTCGCTTTTTTTATTTGAAGATGCAAAAATAAACCAAAATACTTATTTTGACGCTATAACACAAACAAGCTTAGTCAGCCATATAATATGGGTAATGAGTTAGGAGCACTTTTCTTGGAGTTGGGTGCTACAGGTAACTCACTAGTGCAGTCAAAATGTGGAGAGGTGCAAAGTTTAGATGAATTCTAATGCTTATAATAAAACTTTGTTTAGTCCAAATCATGCTGTTTGCATTGTCTAAACATTTTGAGTGAAATAATCTTTTTTACAGGTGAACAGTTTACAGTATGTGGGAAAAATTCAGAAACTTAACGGTGGTTTTGAGGGAAAGGATGAACAACGCTGTGCTAACATCAATATAACAGCGCAACAAGTAAATAATAACATGTATACACTTTTTACTTTTTTCTCTTTACGAAAGTTAAAGAAAACTTTAGTAGGGTGATATGTGAACCCATTTGTTCATTAAGTGGCAGAGTGCTTGACGAAAGAGATTGTTGTTGATGATACTGCAATTTTTGTAAACAGTTTATGAAATTTTTTTTATAAACAGGAAAGTCTTCCTTATGCTAGAAACTATTTATGATTAATTTTGTTGTTTTTAAAAATCAGTAGAATCAAACATCAGTATAGTAATCATAAGAACAATCTTTTTACATACCTAATTGAGAAAATAAAATCTGATTTGTAAAAATAAGCCTTATTCAAAATGCTGTTGAGTTTTGGCTTTTGATTTCCAAATACTATACATAGAATTTTGAGGTTGGTTAAAGTAAGTGTATTGCACAGGAACAATATGTGTAATCTTAACAGCTGTCACTGAATCATCTCCAACTGTTTGCTTCAAAAGAGTTTAGTCATGATCAATTTTAAACAAAATTTTTAAGGTAGTACAAAGGCGGGAAATCTCTTTATGAGGTAGATATATAGAGACCGTAGACATAGTAAGGAAAAGACAATTCTTATTTGGATGTTCCACCACAAAGCAGGAAGGGCAAGTGGTTCACCCACCCTACACTCAGGACCAAAAACGTGGTTTGTATAAACAAATCATTATATGAAGGGGAATCGCAAAGGGGATTTAATGGGCAAGGGGGTCAAATGATGCAAAGGTTTAAGGCCTGATGAGATAACTGGCTCAAAATCAACAACAAAATGAAGTATAGGGTCAGAGCAGTAGGTGTCTTACCCTTTGAGGTTTTCACAATGGTGCACATATTAGGGGGAGATGTCTGAGCAGACCAACTAAAGAAACCACAAGGGTCACCTCTGTGTGCAACTGATTATGCATGATGGAAAGTAGAGTGTTTCTAAATAACAATTACACACCTTCTTCGATAATGGTATCAGCATTGTAAGAGGAACCCAGAATAAAGTAACCTTATAGGGCAAAAGTCAAAGAAACTTTCTGGTAGAAAACTTCCTGGTCTAATTCTTTAATGATCACTGACTCATCTGGAAAAGGGTTCACACTTGCCCTGAGCGCTAAAGGGCATCAATTATAATAGAACACCAGGGAGCTATGAGGCACTACCTGGGTTTTTGAGAGGTGGAAGCCTAGTCCTAAGTTATAAAAAAATGACTATTGAATTAGAGGGGAAGTAGCAGAGCCTCTCAGGGAATGTTTTAAAAGCAGCCAAAAAAACTCATAGTCTTTGCTCTAACGCCCCACGTTAGAGAAGCAGGAATCAAACTCAAAGACCAAGTAATAAAGTGGCGCAGCTGCAAAGGCTGTTGACTTAGAATAAAATGTAAGGGTTCTGTCTGCGGCCAGTAGGTTTAAGAACTATACTCGTCTTTCACTCAAGGTGGTGCCAAACCTTAGTCCTTACCATTGGCATAGATTACAGATCTATTACATCCTATATAAGCAATGGGTAGCCACCATTCCTCCCAGATTGAGTTCTACACTACCCCAAACCATAATACCCCAAACTCTTTTTTGATACTTTAGAATGTTAATTATAAAATTATAACAATATGAAAAGAGGCTTTCAGAATATCTAACGGCCTAAAAGAATAGGTGCCTTATCTCATTCAACTCTGCCACAGATGGGCCATTGAGGATCTCCAAACAAAATGGGCTTGTTATTTAAGGACGTTTTATCTGAAAATTGTTTTATTTTTCTTTAAGATGCTTTGAGGGCAAAGATATAATTTAGCCTGAAATGTATATAAAGGCACAAAATTGTAGTTCTAAGTGAAGCAATTTTTATTGCTTTTTTAACCTTTGATGCAACATCTAGGCTCATAAAACAAAACTAAATTAATACTGGCATAATAGTAATAACGCCTTATCTGAGTAAGCTTTTATGATTTTTCATTGTCACCCCTCACCGCGTCTAATATAAGCTCAATGCCAAAGATTAAAGAATGCTAGGTTATTTTTTTTAAAATAACCTAGATAAAATCTCAAAAACATAACTTTTGGAGGTACTTATTCAAATATATCAGATTCCACCTCCAGCAACAATCATTACTAGTACTATGAGGGGTCATAATCTTTCCTTATTAGTGATAACAATGAAAATCCCTTAATTGTTAATGTTTTTAGCACTAGTGGTTCCCAACACAAAAAGAGGAAGCTGCCACGAATCTTTATTTGCAAATGAGCCAAATAAAGGGATAATTAGAAATAAAATACTAATATTTCCTCTAAGTTATCATTTTAGGAAAAATCAGATGGCGAGGTTTCTTTGGGGAAACTTTGTCCATGCCCGCTTTAGCTGGCGAACCTTAGCGGATAGCATAGCAGTGAGGCATCAGCGGCATGTAGCATAAGGAGATATAGTTTGGGTTTTCTTCATTATTGAGGCCTGCAGTGTCCATTGCCTCAATATATTGAGCAAGTTGATGCTCAGCGAAAGTGATGAGAGCAGGCACACAAGTGAATGACTTGATGCGCCACCAGGTTTCAGGATAATTGGGGTCAAAAAAGTTTTTGCTGCATCAATACAAGTGCGACTTGCACCAAAGCGAGCTCCTCATTCTCATACTTTGCATGCTTCTTAAAATCATGTGGGAAATTGAGGATAGAAATACCCTCAAATAGGGGTTCCTTCGCCCCATGGAGTTGCCGGGGGAGTAAGGTGCTTTCAGAGGCAGCCGCAGCTTTGACCGCCATTTTATTAATATTTATATATAGTGGATGCCCATTTTTTGGGAGAGAAACGGTGGGGACATGATTTAGGTGTGACAAAAAATTCCTAAAAGCGAAATCTGGCATAACATGGTATGGCCGTTCATCTTCATTAATCTATTTGAGAGTCTCAAATGGATTGGATTAAGCAAGCACTGGGACAGCCGCCATATTTGGGGCAGTGGCAGGAGCTGATTAGCTATGAACTGACAACCCATGGAAGCTCAGCTGAAATGTTTCAGCCATTGGCTCAGGTTGCTGTAAATTGACTGAATTTACTTTTTTTAAATATTTTGATTGTCTGAAGATTTGGAAGCCACATCAGAGTTTTCTGAGATTGTGCGGTAGAATTGAGCCCCACTTAAAAAAATTGGGGCGTGGCAGCAGCTGAGCTGATGCTGGAGGCGGGAGTAGTGGAAGCGGCGGAGGCAGAAGCCATAGGGCACTTGCGCTTTGAGCGATCAAGCTCAAAGCACAAGGGGCAGATGGTGCAGCCATTTCCAATGCGTGCCAGGAATGGGTGATTAGGGGCGGATCTAATCACTATGTGAAGGGAATCGTGAGATGGGTGTCATGATGAAATAGGCAGATTGTTGAAAATGTCATGGCCCTGCCAAACGATATGCTCCATTCAGAACCACGAATTGCAGCATGGGGTCTGTGCTGTAAATGAAAAACCCTCTGTGAGCTTGTGGCGGTGGCATTTGGGGGAAAGATGGAGGGCAACCCAGTGAACTGGACCACCAAAGTGGCCTCATCTGGGAGCCAGGTGCAAATGGTAGGAAGTGGAAATATTTTAAAAATTAATGGCAGCTTAGATTCTGCGGTTGCATCAGCCTTAGAAAGTACTGAGGTTAAAATACCCCTTAAAGGGGTGTAAATCTATGAAGCCAGCAGTTTTAAAAACCACCGTGGCCATCTCAATGATGGCAGCCTTTCATATGGGAAGAGGTTCCCATATTCAACCTGGAGGACAAATTGCAAATTACTCTATGGGAGCACCAAATGGCTCTGGAGCATCTTCTGGTAACTTGCAAGATGGTATGCTAAGTTCTGAGGGGGATATAACGCCTGATAGCGTTATGGGGCTAGCAGAGCTAGCCCAGGTGCACTTTGGCGGTGGCCAAAATATGCCTGATGGCGGCACAACACCACACCAAGATGGTGTAGCAGGCGTCAAAAGCATTGACATTCTTAAGTTCTGGCTCAATCAAGCAGCAATTTTTTGTATTATTTTAAACTTAAATTGGCTTTATTTCAATGTTAAATCAAAACAGATTTCTATCACCTAGTCTCTGTTCCAACAGAGATCTTAGTTGTTAATGTTAATGCCAAAATAAGTGGAGAAATTCAAGAAATGTTAATGACGCAGTTTCTCCCTTTAAACACCCTTATAACTTATATCTTAATTGCCCTACTCTAATAACAATGTCTATAGTTTAACATTCTTGACTAAATCCCAGAATGCTATGTTTGAGTCTCACGGTGGAGATAGATTTGAAGGGTGGCTTCAGTAAGAGTGTAAGCAACGAGTAAGCTGACAGTCAATCTACAAGTTTAATTCTCCATATTTCTAACATCTAAGGTCATTTTTACTAGGACAAAATACATCAGCTTTAAAGCCCCCTCCAGCAACCAATGCCAATTACCCAGTATGGGAGACATGGACGCATTTGCTCCCAGTGTTGATCCTTATTGATAGGTACTTTCTCTACTTATCGCCCAGTGGTTCCTACTCCCTCAGAATCAGAATAGCGATGTCCTGTGGATTATGGTTGCTACTATGGGTATTTGAGTACCCCTGGTAGTAGCCAAACTTTACTTGGAACTTTGTTAGTCTGACATAATAATTCAGCCTTTAAAATAGTGGATATGTCAATGGACAATAATGTGTTAAAATGTGATATTCAGCATCTGAAAGAAGCTTATATTAATATCTATGTTTACCTTTGCATGTTGATTATGGGTCACATTTGGTTAGTAAATTTTATATAAAGTACTATTTGCTCACATGGTCAATTAGCCACCTCCCTGTTTCACATTCTTGCAGTGTAATTGTGGTTAAGAGCACTTCATGCCCCTCTGATGAAGTTGTTAAAGAGGTGGTGGGAGTTCTGTTTGAGATTAAGTTGTGCACCATTTTATCTGGTTATTTCAAACCTTCCAAAAATCAATAGTCATAAGCATTAATTGACGCATTTCAAGGAGAGGCAATTAATGTGTACTGAACTCTGATTTAATAAAAACTCCCCTAGGTAATTTTCTCTTAACTTAACAACCATTTTGTACTCAATGGTTGCTACACCCTCATTAATGCACCAGTTTTTGTTTTTGATATTTCACCAAAGGTCTTAATATTTGAACAAGATAATCATATCAGGGCGTTTGAAAAACCTAGTCAACACTCTATGATTACTCAAGGACTTTAAATTTGTTTTATTAAGTGCTTTCCTAAATTTGGGAAAGGTTTAAATGCTTTATGTACAATGGGCCACAAACCTTGGAGGCATCCTATAAGATGACACAACGTATGGAAGCCACCTAAGTATCAATGGGCAAAAACGATCACACATTAGAAACTCTACCGCTGCTTTACTAATCCGTCCATCCCCAATATAGAAGTTGTGTTTATCTTGCTCCATAATAAAGAGTTAACACTAGAGGCAAAGAAACTAAACAAGACCAACATTAAAAAATGAATCCGACTCTGATAACCTAAAAAAAGCTGCCTATACTCCAGAAGTAGATGTCTGGTGATGGTCACCCTCATTACAAGCATTCCACAGCGATTGCCTTACAAAGAAGTATATGAGATAGTAGTCTCTTCTTCACTGGACCTGGCACCATATTTTGATCCTAACAAAACCAAAAAAGAATAAATACATCTTAGGCTGTACATCCAACCATCAGAACCTGTCTAATGTATTATTAGTCGCTCAATAAAACTCGCAGGATCAAAAACCTTGTGAATTTGTAGTGGACGTAACCAACAAACCCTGGAATCATTTTATCCCTGGTAACCATAAATGTGCCAGCAATGTGCAGCTACCCACTTAATATGATGTAGAAGATTGAATTATTTGCTAATTAAATTTAGTTCACAAAAATTTGGCCCATTTGTGCCGATCTGAAGATCCCTTAGACTCCACATCTTCTCTTCTTTCTTACGCCCACACCGCCACAAGTTTACTCAGTTCCTCAGTTATTTGATAACCATAAAACCAGCTACCACTAATGAAGTCAGACCTAATGTGTGCGCCATCAGTGGTTTATGTCTTTACTGTTTGTGGTTACTTTTTGGTTGTTTGGTTAAAATATCTATAGTCAATGAGGCTCAGTAAACGCTTTAAGGGACACCAGGGCCTCAAGAAAATTATTTGTCTTAAAGTGACACAAGCCTTAGATTTAACAGTAACAATTAAGGAACTGTCATGGGTGCTTTATGAGGCTTAACCATAGAACTACCTCTTTCTTAGCCCTTTCACTTCTCTGCCAGTGAGTACAAGTTCTACGCCAATTTCTCAGCTAAACTAGATTTACTGAATTTTTGATTTTAAGGGTAGGTTGGATGCATAAAAATTCGATGTTCATTAATATGGAATAGAACAAGATTACATTCACTTCTTTTGCCACTTAGGCAAAATTTCGCTGATTCACATGCTAATGCAGTGGAACGCTTTGGCAATAACGGTAGAGTACTCATCAACTAACAAGGTAC
This sequence comes from Massospora cicadina, assembly GCA_022478985.1. Lineage (NCBI taxonomy): Eukaryota > Fungi > Entomophthoromycota > Entomophthoromycetes > Entomophthorales > Entomophthoraceae > Massospora > Massospora cicadina. The sequence continues at coordinate 346,146 of JAKSZP010013139.1, forward strand.
TATTTTACCCACCATACACTAGCTCTGGACCCATTCAAGTGTATCTTAGATGTGAAGGGTTTTAAACAGCTCTAAAACACTCTGATTTTTATTTTAGACTTTTAGTTGAAAGTAGACCTCATCAAGATCAATTGCCCCCTGTATTCCTATACAGCCGCTGAGGACCAGGATCTAAAGTAATGAGTATATAATATGTTATTTAATGGCTGGTTGATCAAAATATTGCCCATTTCGTCCCATTTCGTCTTCACACATATACCATATGACATCTTATGGCCATGAATGAACTATGGGCATCTCAGCGAAATTATAGTTCATGACCCCTGTCCCCACCCAATATTGAAGCTGCAGCCTCAAAAAGAAATTGTAAAGCCAAAAACCATTTCTAAACCTGATTTTAAACATACTTTTCTCAAGGTATGGTGAAAGAGGGCTGATAATAGTTAGCTACCATCTGCCTGAAATGCTGCATCTTTCAATTCAAAGGTATGACCTTTAATTTCAATAATGCCCTCCAAATTCATAAGCATTTGACCATGCAATACTTAACTTGCATTTTAATTGTGCAGTAGTTCATCTTACAAAACCTTGTACACTCCATGACCCCTAAACAGAACATTAAATATTTGGTAGCAGTGACTGCCGCACTTTATAAAGCAGGCTTATATGTGAAATTTTCTAAATGTGAGTTTTTTATACCAAATAAAGCTTTTTAGGGAACATTGTGTTAAAAAAAATCCCATAATCCCCTCAAAGATAAAAAGCCAATAGGTTGTGGTTAACTCAAACTACTCAGAAACAGCTCCATAGCTTCTTAAGCGTGGTAACATATTAAATAAATTTCATCTAATCCTTTTAAACTTATCCTTTTACTAATTATAGGCAAGAACTCACGATTTATTCTAATTATCAATCGTCACCAAGCGATTATTGTTATCATCAAAATCTTTATCATGGCTCTCTTTCTAAACGATGTCAACAAGTTTAATCTCTTCTTAGCTTGTGACGCCTCAGGATGGCTGTGGGCGCAATTCTATTGGCAAGAATTCAATGGCCAAGAACACCCAGTGGCATATTTCTCAAGTAAGTTAACTAGACAAAGTTCTAGTGAGTATTTATATTAGGAAGTTGGATGCCATTGCCTGGTTGCTAATGCACTGGCTCTACCTTATTCAAGTTTGAAAAAACATTTTATTATATTTACAGACCACAAATCAATGATGAAAGCTAAAACTCGGATTTTTTACATAGGCAAACAATGACACAATGGGACCTCAACTTTGACTTAAATATAATTTTTATGCTGGGGCCATTGTACATACTACTGGACATACTGAGTCAAAATCCTTCCTCTTAACTCAAACCAGTCTAATATTTTGATCTTGTCATGTGCAATCAATCAAGTTATAGCCCTAACAATCCCTTGTTGTTGCCTTGATTGACGCTTCACCTCAACACTTTAATTCTAAACCCATCAAAAAATACCTGACACATACATCAACACTGCATGAGCACCTAACCAACTCACATCACGTGATTATTCACTAAATCAATAGACATCAATGCCTCCCTCCTTGATGTACTACTGACAGCACAATTTACTGACCTAGAGGGTCAAGAAATACTTGCCAAATTGGATGACAGTAAAGCCTATATTGATGGTACACCTAAAAAGATAGGACAACATTTCTTATATGGTCAATTTTATTTACCACAGCACTACATTCACGTCACAATATACTAATATGACTCACCAACAATATCCCATACTAGTGTTAAGGAGTGCTTTAACTGATAAAGCAATATTGCAAATGTAAAGGGCTAACTGAGGCTGATCCCACTTAACTGGAATGACCTAACTCTTTGCAAGCTCAAACTCTGTCAAAACGTGGCGCAACGGCCTAAAGCACCATCTCTAATAGTCTGCAGGGCCTTGGACATCAATCTTGTGGAATTCATTATAGGTTTGCTAATATTTTAAGGTTTTGAAAAGATCATGGTGGTAGTAGATCGCTTCACAAAGCACACCATATACATCCCCTACTTGCCAATGTCTTAAGCTCAAAACATAGTGCCGCTGTTTGTTCCCATGTATCTCCATTGTTGGAGTATCTCAGGGTAAGATTAGTGACACAGGGCCTCATTTTACAATAAGACTTTGGGACTCCCTGTGCAATATGCAAGTAATCTAACTTTGTAGATCATTTCATAAATATTTCAATCTGATAAATAGCTATAACAAACAATAGTCATTAAAGAAGTATCTCCAATGTTAACCACTAGTCCTTAAGATATGTGATCAGCCGACCTATCAATAAATTAGCTCTCATATAACACACCCTACACTTGCTGACAGGGGCATAAAAAATGTAATTGACCTTGTTACAACCCAGAGATTTCAAATGGGCTATAAATTCACAGCAACATTTCAGCGGTGTGTAACTTTGCTAAATATATTTAGAAAGTAAATCAACAAGTCTATAGGCATCTGGCAAAATTATAAACTATGCAAAATGTCTTGCTGACAAAAAACGCTGGGTAGCCCCCAACTTCAAAGTATGTGATTAGATGATGGTTAACATGAAGAACCTACACCTCATGTTCACATGCCAAAAGTTTGAAGTGCAAACAAGTTATATCAGTACTAATTGGGAAAATTCTAAATCATAGATTTCCTTGTAGAACCAAAAGAGCACTGTAAGAACTAAAACACTAAGATCATCCATATCACCTTTAAAGTCAAGAAACTAACTGATTTGGGCACATTTTAGTGTCAATAATACTGGAGTTTTAGTCCGAGAAGACTCTGGACTCATAAAAAGTCAAGAGCAGAGCTAATTATCTAGTGTCATGGAAAAGTTATCTGACATTTGAAAGCAGCTGGTTCCCATCCTGAGACTGCATTAATTGTAGTAAACTTATCACAAAGTTCACGCCATGAAGCTTAAAAATACCTTTCTCTTCCCTGCATAAGACAACCGCTATTTTGGAAATAAAACTCCCCACAACGCACAAAAACTAAGCACTATTACAGGCCCCTGAGGGGTAGTGAGCTCTGTACTTTTGGAATCAGTCTGTTTGTGTCCTTTCTTCAGGCATTGGGTTAGACAGAACTATTCAACCCTTTCTCTCAAAGAGAGGTGTCAACCTGCGTGACTTACCCTAAGCTAAGATCATTAATTTAGATGATTTTTTGATGAGCAATGGTTGGCCACAGTTTCTCCAAGAGTAAGCTCTGAGCTACCCAAAAAATTAATACCCTTAGACATCTTTTAACTTCTGAGACTGTAGAATTTTAATTTTGAAAAAAATATTGTAGTCTGCAAAGAGGAGCTTGGTCTTTGTAATGGTCTAAGTTTGTACAAAGGACATCAGCATTAATACTCAGCTGCCAATGGGCCAGAAAGGGCTCTTAGACAAACATGATGCCGTAAAAAGATTTCTGATCAAAAAATTGTGTTCCCCTGATGTCCAACCTATGGTGCTTTGGGTGAAATCTTTAGCCATAAACATATTGGGATCTAAAAGTGAGGCGTCAAGCAACACAATTGTCATTGCAAATCTAACCGTTTTTTACATCAGTGGATCACCTAATTAAAACTGGATTTTCCTAAAAGTAAAAGTAATAGCGCCTCACTAAGAAAACTAAATTCATTTTCTACTGCCATTACCTTTCGTCTGGTATATAAATCCAGTTCCAAGCCAATAGTAGAGTACTAGATTCTATTGTTATATTGATTTTATTATAAAAAGCCCCTATTTATAAATTTACTTTTATCTGTAAATGTTTTCACCTCCAGCAACAATCACGCCTAGGCTTATAGAGAGTCCACGCTCTTTATTTTTCAATGATAGTTATGGCCTCTCCTTAGTTATTTCTAAGATTGTCACAATCAATGGTGGCACTGGTAAAATTAAGCGAGGAAATCCCTATTTCAAAAAGCCCACTTTTATCAAGCTCCCACTTGATCTCATTTTATCATCATTTTCTGTGCTTGAAAACCCCAACAATGAGAATACTTACTATAGTGTAGACCTCAAAGTGGTATAAAAGTTGGAGAGAGGCTACTGTGAGATTGTAAGCGATGAGGAGCTAGAATTCACCCCAGAAGTACAAGGTCTCCACAACTGCCATGTCCCATGACAGAATTTTAAAAACAATTGCAAAAATCAAAGAAGGGTCATACTAGGACAAAAGGAATCAGGTTAGCCGCCTTTTCTGATTCAAAGCATAACCTAAACCAAAGATGGGTAATGACAAGTAGACTCAGGCTGGATCTAGGGGTCTTATGTTGGTTTAGCTAGAAGTACATCAATGGCACTCAAGTTTTCTAGCTATATATTTACTGAAGATGGATCATTGCATTAGTAAGAAACGTAATTTTAAGTGCCAATTTGTTTGTGATATTTCCTGACTAGTGTTTATCTGAAATCTGGAACTCAATTTGGGCTTACTCAAAGTTTTTTATTAATTTTTTGATATTAAGTTAATAATTGGCCAGATTTGGCTCAGTCACTCATTAATTGACTTTGGCCACCTTCCTAAATTTCTTTATAGTCATTTTTTATTGACCAAAATCATTATTGGTCATTTACTATTTCTAAAACCACATTTTTTGTAATTACCAAGATGATACTATGTTTGATCATATTGTAGACTTTCTCGAAGAGGTCTCAAATCATGTAGAATTTGGAATCTTTAGTAGGTCTTATTTTTTCTTGGGGTATTGCTTTGTTCCAAGGGAGTCTGGGTGAGTATTCTCCAACAATTTTTAAAAGAATTTAGATCTGCAGATACTCTCCTGAAATAACACAATTTTCTATGTTACTATACTTGTAGGTTATTTTGTGTAGAACTCTCTTGGCAGTAAGAGTGTGCATCTCTGCTGTCTCTGTCGCTGTGCTTCTCATCAAAGTATTATAATTCGTTTTGCTTATTGCACAGCTTGAAATTTCTTTTATTACTGTCAGCTGAAGTGTCCCTACCCTTCCTTCATGTACCTGGTGGTTTCATACCCTTTAAGGCCTTCTTTAGTTATTCCAAAACCTGCCCCAGAAATAATACTTAAACTTAAGCAAGCACAAGCATCTATCACTTCTAAAGCTTCTATTTGGCTAATTATAAGCAGCTCTTGTTTGCCCCTTTAATATTTGACTTTCTGAATCATCTTTTACCCATTGTATAAAGCTGAGTAATATATTTTTTAGAATTTAGTCTATATTTTGAAAGTTAAGAGAAAGTTTAAATGTCTTTAGAAGCTTGGCAACCCTATTATCTTTCTTCTAAACCTTTTACGAATTTTATGAACTTGACAAGATGGAAGCCCTTACAGGGTCCTGATTAAATGAATTTTGTGGTTGGGTCCAGTCCCAACCTTGGTCTGACAATTCAAAAAAGTCATTTCTTAATAGTCAATAATTAACCTATTGAATACTTGGGTATGGCAGGCTCCTCCTGCTAACCCTTAACATGTGATTATCAGTCTCTTGAGAATATCCCCATCCTAATTGATGGTAAGCCTATTAATTTATCTGATTATGTTTCACTTAAAAATCCCTATAATACTGCACCCAAGACTAGAATTTGCCCTTTGAAAATGGAGGTATACTACACTTTCTTTACATCGTTTTTTGTGGGTTCAGAGTGTTAGCAGGAGATTATTCTGCCTCTGCTAATTAGAAAATAAATTCTATTATGCCCTATGACTAATCAGTGTATGGACTCTATAAATACCACCTCCAACAACACCATTATGCTTTTAAAAAAATGGATTTGTCTTACACTAAACAATCATTATTTTCAGTGACAAGTGGAGGGCCAGCAGGGGTCTAGCCCAAGTTGCTATTTTAAAATCATCTGATAATTTTACATTCCTGGATCAACTTTCCACTTTTTGATGTGAACTTCATGGGAGGTGAGTCAAATAGCTACTGAAAGTTATTGCTGATTTCCATCTGCGTTCATATTGGGAACTCTACCTTTATATCCTAAAACGCCGTTTTATTTGGTAGTATTATAAAAAGGTGAACCGGTTTTAGCTCTTAGGGCCTAGAACTGGGCTGACCACAGCATCAGATCAACCCCTGAGAACCACTCCTGAACCACTATAAAATACACACTCAGAGGCAGATAAACAATTAATATTGCAATATAATGGTAAATATGCCCCTACAGAAAATATTGTACAGTATGTTACTTCTGTAAATAGAGTAGAGAATTATACCTCTCCATTGCATAACAAGAATGATTATTTTGGTAGCCATTTAATACCTTATATGGTATTTCTAGAAATTTGTTGCTCGTTCTGTTATTATAAAAATTATTCTATACTTTATTCTCTCTGCCAATCTTTCATCCTCTATGGGGAAGTTAGGGCAAAATTATGGTATACACAGGTGCTTCAGAAAGCTTTATTGATCAAGGCCTAGTTGCCTAACTTGAGTTACAATAATTACCTGTTGGTGTGGTTAAGTCAGGCACCTTACATGCTATTCCTACAATGAAATTGAAATGTCTTGTTGGTTATCAAGTTAGTAAGTAACAACTTACTGACTACTTCTTGGCAGTAAATAACTTTCTGTGCTCAATTTTCTTTGGAGTGAGTGGTAACGTAAACTGATTTCCAAACCAAATTGAAGGATAATGCTTTAGCTTTAGCCCTAAAGAGTGAAAACCATAAGAATTTCTTTGTCTGCGTTAATGCTATAAGTTATCTGCAACATTGGCTGAACATAAATAAACTTAGTCTTACTTTTTGTTGAAGACCACTTCAGAGGCTTCTTTAACTACATGCTTTGGATTTTATTGTCTTCCTTTGACGCAGCTTCTGAAAAAAATCCTATCTGAACATTCTGAGTTTGACTTTGCCCCTAAGTTTATAAGGGGCATACTTAAATCTGCTCCTCAAATTTATCCCTTAACTGTCTAAAGAAGAAGTTCTAGACTTTTAAGTTACAGAACAGTTTTGCAAAAGGTGCTTTTTCAGCGTACCTCTTATGTATTCTCACCACTCTTATTTGTGTAAAGGCAGACTTTACTCTACGCCTTGAGTAGATTATGGTAACTTAAATGATGTCACCATACCCAACATTTCATTACATTCTAATCGAAGCACAAATTGTTCAATGTGTGGAGTAAGCCAAAGATTCAAGTTGGATTGTCTGAACCCCTTTAACCAAATCTGCATTAAAGAGGGCAATAATGGCTTACTGCCTTTATGTCTTAGAGCGTGCTGATAATAATGATAAGACGGTCTGGAACTCTGGGTGAGTTACCACCCAAAAACCCAAGCCAGAATGCGCAGGCACAGTTGTCCAAATTTACATGTTGAAAAAGAAAGCTGGCCACTAAGATCAGCCAGGGGATGCTTAGACTGGGGATCATCACAACTTTTTATTTTAAATGTAATACTCATTACAAAAATATTTTGGGTTTCTTGTAAATTTTGTGAACTTGGGGAGTGGTAAATTGAGAAAATGGAGTGAAGCGGTACCTGTTTGGGACCTCTACCTATAAGCTTACTGGGAAAAGAATGAATCATGTGGAACTGATGTCAAGAATAAACTTGAAATGATCTGGCAAATTGGCACATCAGACTTATTTTACAATTGACTTGGATTTGCCTGATCAGAAAATTCATTTTGGGCTCATTGCTTAAATTTATTTTTTGTCATGCGCATGATTTTGCAAGTTTGAAGCCGTTTTTGGCGGCCAGCAGGTATCACTCAGGGCCAGACCACATAAGGCTGAGCCCAATTGGTGGGGAAGTGGTTGATCGCTCCCATAGATGATAGATAATGGGTGGCTTTGATGTCATGTTGAGATCTATATATGTTTGTGGTGATTTGGTCAACTACATATCTGGAGCTTGTTGCTCTATGGAGCGCAATACAGCCTCTTCAGCTAAGCCTCAGGATTTTGCCACCTTTTGGAAAACCATCCAAATATTTTTACACCTGCTCAGCGGAGGATAAAGCTGAAAGGGGACTGCAACTCTTTGGGAGTATGCTGTGACCTACCTCTCATCCACCACATGGGCCAAATCACACTGGGAGATGAGAGGTACTGGTGCCAGCTTCTGCCACTCTTTTGAGTGGAATGGAAGTTGATCCCGATCTTTTGGAGGGGTTTCTGCCCAAGACATACATTACCCTTTCCTTTAGGAAGGTGTAGTGCGCCGCCACCAGGAAACTGAGCCAGATCAATATTATTGTAGGCCTTGAGGAGCTTAATGGCCATGATTAAAGAAATTCTAGGCTGAGGGCGGGGGCATCTGGGTGCGCTGCATGGATTGCCTCCACCAACTCATGACAGTTGGTAAAATTATGAGTGCTGACTCATCTATTTTCATAGGATGGTGAGCCCTTCCAAGCCACCAGATATTAAACTGAACGTTGGGACTGGCGCAATAGCAAAATCGCTTCCACTTCAGATTCAACTGACTCCTCCAAAATGACTTTTTCATGGTCGTTGATTGGGACACTGGAAAAGGGGGATATATGGGTGGCGTGGAAAAATGGATGTTGTTTCCAGTGGGGGAAAAAGTGCCAAGAAGAATAAACAATTACCTAGAGCTTCAAAGACTTCATGTGGTCCTGACTGCTTACTCAAAAACTTCTGCATGGGGACCTTTATGTGCAGGTGGGCGTCAAAAATTTACCTGTGAAACTACCTTAAAATTGGGGGTGGGCAGGCGCTTTCAGTCAGAAAATCACTTATAGTCAGCGATTGCTTTTGTAAGGTGCTCGTTGAATGGGGACTGAGTGGCACGGATTTTCTGAGAATGCTATATTGCCGCATGAACCTCAGGGTAAAGATATGGTCCAGGTAAAATGACAGGTTTTACCCCAACATTGCTTCATACAGTGAAAACCCTGTGGAGGCGTGTGAGGAATTATTATAGGTGACTTAAACCAAAAGAAGATCATCCACCCAGGTTTCCTATGCAGCATTGGCTTAACACCAGAGGTACTGCTCCAGGATTTAGTTAACTCTCTCGTCTGCTCATTGTTTGGGGCGGTACGGTGTGGTTCAGCATGGTTGAATTTTAGGATGGCCTAAGAACCGTCCAAAAGAGTGTCATGAACTGTGAACCCTTATCTCTCATAATCTCCTGGGGTAAGCCAAACATAGAGAAGACATGGTGGATGAAAAGAAGAGATTTTTCCTCGGAGGTGATTTAAGTTGAGCAGGGATTATCAAGCGAATTTAGTGAACAAGTTGACAATGACCATTATGCAATGTGACATTTGAGATAGCGAGCTCAATTATGAAGTTGACAGACACCGATGTCCATGGCCCCTCAGCCTGTTGCAGAGAATGAAGAAGGCGTTCCACCAAGGACGGTCCAAGTTTGCATATGCGCAGGTGATGAAAGTTGATATCCATGTGAAAATGTCTTTTGAGATCTTAGGCCAATTGTATGTATGATTCACCAAATCAAGGCACTTTTTCACTAGGGGATTACCAACCGCTGGGAGATTGTGGTGGGCTTGAATCACTTTGGTATGGAGCTGAGGGGGCACCCACAACCTGAGACTGAAATAAAATCTCTTCTGCGCCTCATGAGTTATGAAAAACCCTTGTGCACCAGGTCCTCGAGCTGCACTGACAACTCCAAGCCGCAGGACAAGTCAACTGGTGTGGCAAAACTTGAATGGACAGGGGAGAGGTTGGGTCCAGATCTGCTGATAAAGTTTTGGGTGGGGCGATGGACTTAACTTTGGTCAGTAAAATCACTGTGGTAGGCTCTTGCTCCTCCACCTCTGTTGGACATAAGGTGGGGTTGCAGCTCAGGAAATTGGGGAGGACATTCAGTGACCCCTTCACAAGTTGTCTTAAAGTTAAACTGTATAGATCACGGTATGACTGAGCTTGATGGTGTGCTAACTTCTGCAGTTTTCTAAAGTACATGAGGTCTTGGTGGTCCATCCACACTGTCATTACATGTTTGGCGCCCTGAAGGAGGTACCACCAATGGGTTAGTGCCCATGATACAGCTGCCAATTCTTTTGTCATAATTAGTCCAGTTTTGTTCCATGAACGTTATCTTGCGGGAAAAAAATGTTACCAGGTGCTCCACTCCCCCTTATTCCTGCAACAAGACTTCTCCCACCACAGCAGAAGAAGCAGCACATGCAACAATTAAGGTTTGTTTGCATTGTCTTGCTTTCATACATGAGTTGACACTAATACCTGTTTGATAGCGTCTAATGCCTCTTGGCATTTTGAGGTCCAATGGAAAGTGATGTTGTCAAGAGAGTGTCTGTAACTCTCTCATTCACACGAGGTGGTGTGGGATGCAAAACCACACTGCTAGGGAACTAGCCATTAGGAGAATGGGAAACGAGGCACCTCAAATGGTGCCTGTACAAAAGGGACCCAAGGAAAGGGTGTAGAGCGCGATATACAAGACCAGGTAAGCTAGAAACAACACCGTCTGAGTGGACCCCAGAGGGGAGTCCATAATCAAGTGTAAATCGGTTCCAGGAGGTTTGGGCGCCTTAATCTGGAGGGGACCAGAGCAGCCCAAGGGAGCACCCAAAACTTTTGTAAATTGTGAAAGTATGTAGTGGCCAACATAGTTGGAGACCTCCTCAAAGAGTTCTGCACCCAAGTTTGCCCAAGGAAACATAAAAAACATAAACAAACGGGTACATTTATTTGTGAAAGTCAACCAACAAGGAGTGTTGGTCATAAAAACATATTTAAATTGGGTCAGGTTAATTATGGGTATTCAGAATTGCACCCAAGCCTTGATGCTCTAATAGGCAAGCACTTCCATCCGATTTGGTAAAATACACCAAAAGTGCCTTTACTCAAGTGATCAACTGAAGCTGTATTCTACCTGAGCACATAATTTTGTAACTAAATTGGGATTTGAGCCCTCATTCTCCAACCAACTGAATCAAACCGTTTTTGTTCATAACATAGATCATTCGTTTCAGTGCCTGGGCCGAGACAAGGGGCTGGGCGTTTTTCACACATCATTAGTACCAACCTGGGAATATTTTACTTGTACCCAGCGTTGGTCTAAAGAGTGTTTCAGGTCAGGAAGAGCCTGAAGTTTCACCTTCTGGGCCTCCTGTCGCCCAGCCTTATCCTTGGCGTTGGTTCCCACTATTAGTTCATCCAACCATGACATTACCCTCTCCTTCTTATTGGGCTCAACGCCCCCTCCAGGGGCATTAGCTAAGGAGAAGTTCTTATGTGCGTGTGAAAACTTCATAGCAGCAGCAGCTGGCTTGGGCTTTGATCCTACAGCCTCAGGGAAATGATTATGGAAGGATTTGATCAGGTCTTGGACATGTACACAGTCACGTGCTGGCAACCAACTGTTCTCAGCCGCCTCAAACTCCTTCCAGGAGATCAGGTACTCGAGACATCTATTAACATGGCGGGAGGCTACTATTTCCTCCACTTCCCACTATGGCGCCCCATCCACGAGATAAGCCTCGAAATTTGCAGGTAGGGGCCCTCAAACAACGTCAATTTGCTCTCATGAAAGATGGAGAAGATCTGGAATGCGGAGGTGAGATTCAACTGGTATGAGGCATGATCCACTTTTTTTAACTACACGGTAAGGACCAATCATCTTTGGACCCAGCTTTTTGCATGGCTGCTTGATAGGGATGTTGCGAGCATCAAGCATCATGAGATCCCATTCCTTGTACGCTGAACCCACTCAGCACTTTCCATCAGCGTTCTCCTTATACACTAGCATAGCCGCCTCCAAACTTGTGGAAACCCCCTGGTGGACCTTCTTGATGGTCTTAGCAAAGTCCACCACCGCTTCCACTTTGGAACCACAACTGGGCTCCATGTTAAAGGCAGGGTTAAAGCCATGGTTGGAAAAAAAGGGTGAACAACCTATTGATGAGTGCAAAGTGTTGTTGTAGCTAAACTGGGCCATGGGAAGGTAAGGAACCCAATCTGAATGATCTGCGGCGGTGTAACAACACAGAAATTGTTCCAAGCACTGGTTTACTCGCTCGGTCTGCCCATCTGATTGGGGTGATAGGCAGTTGAATGGCAGGGGTGAATCTGAGGAGTTTTACACACCTCTTCCCAAAAGATGGAAGTGAACTGGGGTCCCCAGTCACTAATGATTTCTTGAGGAAACCCATGAAGCGCAAATACATGTGTGACGAAAATCCTGGCCGTTTCAGCAGCGGTTATGGTTGTTCTTCAAGGAATAAAGTGGCGAACTTTGTAAAGTGGGCCATCACTATGATGGCATGATAACCATCAGAAACGGGTAATTCCACAATGAAATCCACTGGTAGGGAAGTACAGGGCCTTCAGCCTTTTGCACTGGTACCAACAACCCCGCTAAAGGTTGCTGATTGGGTTTCATTTGATTGCAGATCAGGCACTCTTTATAATACTGCCCCACCTGAGCAGACAGGACCTTCCAATTGTAAGTGCATTGTAACAGCTCCAAGGTTTATCAATCCCAGTATGGCCAACGGTGATTCCGTCATGATGGTCCCAGATGACTTCCAGGCGCAGTACTCCAGCAGGAACCCATAGGCGCCCCTGAAACCACACCATCTCATCATTTACATGATAATCCCTGAATAAGTCCTCCTGATTCAGAACGCTCTTAGCGAGGACAACAGTATATTCAGCTGATAACAGCTGAGAAAGAACCACCTTTCTGAACATACTATATTCTGTTTTATATTCTGAAGGTGCGAGCGCTGGCGAGTTGACCATGGAATCAGGAAGTTGAGGCAGAATCTTACTTGGCAGAATCATCAACCAAGTGGTTTGAATTTCTACCTTCTTTGGATTAGGAGCCAAAGCAGGGTTGCAGCTTAACGCATCCGCCAAACCATTCTTCTTGCACTTGGTGAATCATAGGAAAATGCAAATTGGGCAAGGGTCTCATGCCAACAGGTCTGCCATGGAGTTAAGACATGAGGAGCGCGGTAGTACAACAAGGCCTGGTGGTAAATGCATACACAGAATGGTTGGGAGGAGCCATGTAAGTGGTGACGCCAATAAGTCAGCGCCTCCACCACTGCTAGTAATTCCTTGTCGTAAATGGCATAGTTTAACTCAGGCAGAGACATTTTCCTAGAAAAATATCCCACCAGATGCTCAGTACCATCTTCACCCACCTGTAACAAGGCAGCCGCAATGGCAAAGTTGGGAGCATCAGAAGACACAATGAACTCCTTTGCAGGGTCAACATGGCGAAGGATGGATGTGGATGACAGGGTGCACTTCACCACTGGAAAGCATCCTCCAATACGGGGACCATGAAGCACCTTAGCACCGCTGGCCTTATATAAGGGTGCTGCCACCTCAGAGAGATTGGGCGTGAACTTCTTGAGAAACGTACACATCCCCAAAAAGCTTCTCAATTCATTGACTGAAGTGGGGGTGGGTCACTCACGAATAGCCTTCTCCTTGTCTGAAGTTATCATATGGCCTTGGACAAACATGACGTTTCCCAGAAAAAGTGACCTGGGACTTGAAGAATTCACATTTACTATTATTTGAGCGTAAGGCGAGCGACCCTCAATCATTCCACCGCTTATCAAAGGTGTACTGCATGGGACTCCTGATCAGGGAAAAACACCAGGATATCACCCATGTAGGCAACCGCGCATACCCCCAACAAGTCCCCCAACGCAGCATCAATGCGAAGTAGAAAGATGGCAGGGGCATTCTTAAGCCCAAAGGGCATGACCCGGAACTGGAAAATTCCTTATATGGTGTGGAATGCATTTAATCACTCCTGGTCCTTCTTTATCTGGATTTAATTTAACGCATTGAGGCAATCCAACTTTGAGAAAGCTTTTGAATTTTCTACATAACGCGCAATCTGGGAATCTAAAAGGATGGGATGAAGGTCAGGTACAGTCACATTGTTTAAATTTCCATAATTCACACAAGGGCGTAAAATTCCATAAGCCTTCTCCACAAAGAGAAGCGGGGAGCAGACAGGGGAGGTACGCAGAAAGATGGCACCTTTGGCCAACTGCTCCTTCACCCACAAATCTAAAGCCTCTTCCTCCCAGACAGTCAATGAAAAAGGGGGAAGATATACGCACCAGATCTACAATGATTTTAAACTCACAATCAAACTCAGAATGTTCTGGTAGTGTACTAGCTGAAGCTGCATCAAAATAAGATGCCAACTCCTCCAAACAGGAAGTTAAGGAAAGTTCCACAGAGGGCTTCAGCAAAGGGGCAGGATAAGGAGTGTGAACATTAGGCCAATGGGGTAATTTTCTCTAGGCGTTATCCTCCAACAAAGGAACAGTCAGCTGGTGGCCGTTTATCAAAGACAAGGATAGAGTGTTTTTTGCAATTAGTCCTGACGTCAAAATTTCTCCACCACTCTACACCCAAAATAATGGGGAATAAGAGGTTTCTGATAGCTTGAAGATGGTCATACAGAAGAAAGGAGCCCACCTGGAAGTCAACTAACCCCATGACGTTCAGTGTGGGGATATCTTGAGAAGCCCCACCAATAACCATACCACCTGGTGAGTAACTCAACTCAAGGTAGTCAGCAAGGTCTTGGTCAATAAAATTATTTGAGACACCAGTATCCAATAAAATAGTTGTGCTGAACTTTACAAAAGGGGATGTAAGGGTAGCGTTCAACAAGAAGTATCCAGAATGGGATTTATTTAAAGCAGAAAATGCATTATCTCACCTGAAAATTCTTCCTCTGGCTTGAACAAGTCATCAGGGTATGTTTTGGAATCATAGAAGGGGGAGGGATAATGGGCCACTCTTTTTTACTGAGGCCACATATACCACCCACCTTCTTCAGGTGCATATACATTATTATATTTAACACGAAGTTCCTTTTCCACTTCCTGAGTGCCCCGGATCATGGTAGGGGTCAAACGAGGGTTCTCAGGGGTAATCTGATAAACTGAAATAGGGTCCTCATCCTGGCCATATGAGCTTATAAACAGCTCCTTTTGTGATAAATTGCTTGCATTATAAAACGCATTTTCAGGCTCCAGCAAACCCACCCTTACTCTGATGGTTGTGTGCTTTGTTACCCAGGGCCATCACCCCCAAGCCCAAAACCGATGCATCAGCATGCCCCCTGGAAACATGGTGGGGAGAAAAACGTTATCAGGGTCCCGTTTTTGGATAAATTTGGGTCTGGACACTCCTAAACCATCAATATCCGCGGAGAAAGGGAGGAAATTAGTAGGTAGCACCTCACAATTCAAGGGAATATCATTAGTTGAGGATGCGGTATTTATAGGGGTGACCACAGGTGACATCATTGTGGTGGAATCGGCTGACACATATATTCTAGACTTGGGGCTAGAACCCCTCTCAGCTTCAAATCCCTCAAAATCCAAGGCTTGGAAGGATAAGATTCCATCGTTGTGAGAGACACGCGTAACTTTTTGGTTCCCATATTTATAGGGGCAGACCCAGATGCAGTTATGACGGCCAAATCATGTGGCCCCTTCTGGGTTGGGGCGGAGAAACTACCCCAAAGGGCTTCAATCAGAAGATCGAAGTTGGAAGGGGGTGACAGCCAAATCAGTGAATTTTGCATGGAGAGGTCCATGGAAGAATGGATAATTGACGTTTTCATGATGTCAGGCAAAGATAAAGCCTGGGCTTTTTCACAAAAATCTTTCAAATATAAGTTCACTGGCTGACCAGCTTGTCAAAACAAAAGGAACTTGTAGAAGGAATGTATTAATGCTCCATCAGGATGACGTTGCTCTAAGATGCGCTCCAAGCCCTCCACGGATTGCTACAAGAGCGGATGTGCACGTAATATGGCAAAAACCCAGTCAGCTGCTTCTGGAGACAGCTGATACAACAAATCTACTCCTCATAAAAGAGGACAGGAACCAGATAAGTTGTTATTTTCTAAGGGAGGGTTTGGCTCAAGGGTAGCCAAGGCCTGTTGAATTTCTGAGTAGATCTTGGGAGAAAAGCGGGGATTGTGACAACAGGATCATGAAAGGTCCAAGACAGCCAGGTACAAGCAGGAAGTGTGGGCACTTCCCAATTGGTAGTTGCAAGAATAACGCCAAGGCGCACAAAAACAAAAACAAACGAGAAAACTGTGGTGAGCACCATTATGGCAATGAAAAACGTCCAGCGCAACCAGCTTACAAATAATGAAAGTCTCACACAGATAATTCTCATGCACATAAAATAAAAAAGTTGGTCGATTAATGTCAAGAGAGTGTCTGTAACTCTATCATTCCCACGAGGAGGTTTGGGATGCAAACCCACACTGCTAGGGAACTAGCCATTAGGAGAATGGGAAACGAGGCACCTCAAATGGTGCCTGTACAAAAGGGACCCAAGGAAAGGGTGTAGAGCGCGATATACAGGACCAGGTAAGCTAGAAACAACACCGCTTGAGTGGACCCCAGAGGGGAGTCCATAATCAAGTGTAAATCGGTGCCAGGAGGTTTGGGCGCCTTAATCTGGAGGGGACCAGAGCAGCCCAAGGGAGCACCCAAAACTTTTGTAAATTGTGAAAGTATGTAGTGGCCAACATAGTTGGAGACCTCCTCAAAGAGTTCTGCACCCAAGTTTGCCCAAGGAAACATAAAAAACATAAACAAACGGGTACATTTATTTGTGAAAGTCAACCAACAAGGAGTGTTGGTCGTAAAAACATATTCAAAATGGGTCAGGGTAATTATGGGTTTGCGGAAGTGCACCCAAGCCTTGATGCTCCAATAGACAAACACTTCCGTCCAATTTGATAAAATACACCAAAAGTGCCTTTACTCGAGTGATCAACTGAAGCTGTATTCTAATTGAGCATATGATTTCATAACTGAATGTGGTTTTAACCCTCATTCTCCAATTAACCTAATTAACCATCTTCGTTCATTACATAGATCATCTATTTAGTGCCTGGGCTGAGACAAGGGGATGGGCGTTTTTCACAACATTAGTACCAATTTGGGCATATTTTGCTTGTACCCATCGTTAGTATAAAGTGTGTTTCAGGTCAGGAAGAGCCTGAAGTTTTACCTTCTGGGCCTCCTGTCACCCAGCCTTATCCTTGGCGTTGGTTCCCACTATTAAGTCATCCAATCATGATAGGTGTTCATGCCGCTAAGGAAGTGCAGAGTTTCAGTCTGCTGCAATAGGGCGGAAGATTATATTTTTAAGAAAATGATGGTGCACAAGAAGCTCTGCAATTGCATCTGGGTCATTGCAATAGGCCACTCAAGGACACCTCGAGTTTACAGGGTGGAATAACAATTCATATTTTAGTTTCAGGTTGCCCAAGAAGGTAACTTTATTGTGGAAGAAGTCGCACTTCAATGGCTTTATAAATAGTCCTGCATTGTGTAGAGCGGCAAGCACGGCCTCCAGATCTATAGTGTGCTGTTATGGGGTTGGGGAGTGGATGAGGATGTCATTGATGTAAGCAACGGTGCACGTGTTATGCAGATCACCCAGCATGTCACTGATCATCCTGGAACATGGCAGGCGCATTTTTTAACAAAAAGCATTATGCGTAATTGAAATATACCTCACTTTGTCCAAATAGCAGTATGCCATTCCTGGTTTTCAGCTACCAAAATTTGGTTAAAGGCGTTCACCAGATTAAGTCTCAAAAATACTCTCAACTTTGCAATTGCTTGGGCAATTGCTTGTTCCAGCAGAAGTGGGTAGGGGTCGTGAACTGTGATGTTGTTGAAGTGACCATAAACATACAATGGCGCAGTGTGCCGTTGGCCTTTTTGTAAACACATTAGGGGAGGCAACTGTGGATGTCTCCTTGAAAAGCCACCCCTTCATGAGCATGTTGTTGATCCATACGTCCAAGGCTTCATTTTCTTTCACCAAATGGGGGTACAGTTGGTAATTAATGTTGACCATAGCCACCTTCGTGTGGAACTAAATTCATACTTTAAGTGTGGCTGAAGTTGAATAGCCTTCTATATAAAAAATATTCTTATATGCTTCCAGGGATGAGGAAAATTTGGCAAACCTGAGGGTGTGAAGAACATGGAAATGGCACCTCTGCTCCACGCTTTACCCAAGATGTTGAGGAGTGGGAGCTCGCCTCCACTATGAGCATTTTCAAAGAGTAAAGTGTTTAAGGCCAGGTGAAAGTCACTTGTTGGAGTCTCCAATAATCCACACCAATGCTCTCTAGAATAACAGGTCATCCATAGACAAGAAATAGTTACAAAATTTAAAGTTGCCCACTTGAAATGGGACTGGGCGATGGACCTTATAGATTGACTGTATGACAGAAGATGCAAGCACACCTCTGGGCTACACTCAAGTCCAAAACTCAAATGGGGCACCAACTCCAAACTAATGAAATTTTCTGCCGCCCCCATGTCCACCAGGGCCTCAAATGACACCCGGTGAGTGCCCAGACGTTTTTCACTGGTATCAGGAAATAGTCGTGGTCCTGCTGGTAGGTGAGCATTTTTGGTTCCACTGAGCTGATGGCAGTAACTAATGGGAGGAGGGGGAAATCCGCGCTGGACCCGTTACAACTGACTCTGGAGTTTTTATCAGACAACACCATACACAAGTACAAATACAGAGCATCCTGACCTTCTGGAACCATGATTGAGCTGGACTCGGCCAACTGAGAAGTGGTTTGATGCTGGTACAGAAAATCTTACATGTAACCCCACCTAATGAGCGAGATGTAGAGTGTCAGTGTTAAGAATCGCTCCATTATGTAATGGAGCATGCTGATAATTATGATAAGAGCTGCCTGGAACTAAGGATGATTTACCACCCAAACCTATGCCAAATGCCTCATGCACAGCTGTCTAAAATTGACGTTAAAAAAGAAAGCCAACCACAAAGATCAGCCAGAGGGTTCTTAGAATGGTGTTCATCACATCTTTTTTTTAAATTAGATACTTAATAACAGAATTTGGGTTTTTTGTAGTTTTATTTTGAGCTTAGGAAGTAGTGATTTGAAAAATAGAGTGACAGCAGTACCTGTCAGGGACAACTGCCTAAAAGCTTTCTAGGGAAAATTGTGACTCATGTGCAACTGCTCTCTGGAATAAATTTGAAATGATCTGGAGAATTGGCTCACCAGACCTATTTTACAAATGACTTGGATCTCCCAGATCAGCAAATTCATTTTGGCTCATTTCTTAAATTTATTTTTGTCATGCGCATGATTTTTCAAGTTTGATGCTGTTTTGGGAGGCTGGCAGGTATCACTCAGGGCCAGGCTACTTAAGGCTGAGCCTAGTTTGTGAGGAATTGGTTGACCGCTCCCATGCCTGTCAGGGATAGAAGCAGTTTTGAAGCAATGGTGGTACTTTGGAAAGTTTAAGCGATTTGCTCAATTAATCTCCAGAGCTTGTTGCTCTAAAGAGTGCAAAACAGCTTCTTCAGCTCAACCTTGGGCCTTCATCACCTGGAAAACCCTTTGAATATTTTCCACCAGCTCAGCGGGTATAAAGATGAGAGGTGGTCTGCAATACTCAAAGGGTATGCCGTGACCCACCTCTCATCCACCACATGGGCCAAATCTCCCTAGAAGTTATAAACTGGTTCTAGCTTCCGCCCCTTTTTGAGCGGAATAAAACTGAACCTGATCCAGGCGGTAGTGTTCCTGCTTAAGACTTTCTTTTCTGATCCAGAAAGGGTATCTCCAATTCTAAGTAATATCATTTGGTCTTGATTATGTACCTGCAATCTTCCAACGCCATATCAATGTGGCATTAACGGGAGCTTTTGGATGTATGTGCTGTGGACTATATGGCCAACATCCTGTTTTTATTCCCAGATCAGGCGTTCCATGAAATACACTTGTGGAAAATGGGTTGGACACTTAAGGCAGCTAGCTTAAACCTTAAAATGAGCAAGTGTTACTTTTTTAAATCACGGAATTACATTTTGGGCAACATTATGTCTAACCAGGGCCATATGATCGCTCCAGTCAAAGAAAAAGCTATTTTTGATTTTAAAACTTTAACCTCAGTAAGGCAAACACTAAGCCTATTGAGACATGCACCTTCCTTAATAAGTTTGCACCTAGTTTTTCTAAGGTTGCTAAACTCTTGTACAAAGTCAGTGGTGCTAAGTCCTTTCAGTGATCATCTGCACTGGAGAACATAGTTCAGGGTTTAAGTGCACATTGCTTTCTACCTTTGTAATTCACCATGTGGCCAAGCAAGATTTTTATAATGGCCAGTGATGCTTCCAGTTTTTCTATTTGAATTTTTTAATTTGAGGTGGGCCAACCTGGGGATGATACCGCACTAATTGAGGGGAAATTGAATGAATTGGAAAGGAGGATAAAATCTGGAAAACCTCCATGCGCGGCATATGATAGGCCAGGAACTCCATGGATCGCCTTTGCTATTTGCTATCTTGGTTCAGGGCATTGGTGCACAATGCCAACACAGTCATAGTCATCCCTACCCAAAGTTCCTGTACCAGAATCAAACTTGGGGAGGCAGTGGTAGAGGTCCCTATTCTATCACTGGGGTATCCTCCTCTGCTATTTAATTTTATTTAAGGTAAGCTGATCAGGGGATGAACATTACCAATACAAATTAATGACCAAAAACACAAACCAAATGCCCTAAATGAGTGGCGAGACACCAAAACAAAAAGGAAAATTAACCTACCAGGTGTAGCAGTTGTGAACCGCTTATCCCACCATGGCGGAGGGGGAGGGGGAGGGTGGATCAGATGGATTATTGATTTATTTTTCATGAATGAAGAGGCGGATCAAAGCTGAGAGCAAAGGGGTTGGGGCATCCACAGGTGTGGGTCAAGGAAAAATAGAAAAGTGTTACTTTGTTTTGTAACAATCTGGGCCTGGAGCACAGCCTCCAGGAATTCGGCAACATGGTGTTCAGCTTGTATGCGTGCATCAGGAAGCTGGGAAAATTTAGTGATATTAACTCTGGTGATGCGCGTGGTGGGGGAAAATTCTACCAGTGAAACAACTTGCTTGACAGCAGAGGTGGCAGTTTCCCTTAATCGTTTATATTTCACTTTTACACCTCAGGGAAATCGTCAGGATAATCAATTATGTGTAGCCCTTCATTAAATTGAGTGACAGATAGTGCCACAGCTGCGTGGAGATGGCGGCTATCAGGAGAGGCCACGGCAGCCTCAGCAAGTTGATGGTCACTCAAGAATGGGGTAGCGGTGGGTTTGGGGACATATTTCTTGGGTGGGAATGGGGCATCAAAATCTGAAGGTAGATATTGTTCCAAATTGATTGGAAAGTCAGGAGGTGGTACAATTTCCCCAGATTCAGTTAATTCATTTAATAAGTCCCAATGATTTTGGTTGAGCGTGATTGATTCGGAGGGACGTGGTTTTGGCTGGGTAAGTTTTAAGACGTTAAATTAGTTGGATTGAATTTGGGTCCAAACCTGCTCCTGATTGGGTATATCGTGAAAAATTAAGTCAGCTTGGGCTTTGGTTGCATATATTTTGTTGATTTTTGAGCGTTCAGCTGGAGGGGGTGGGGGCAGCCAAAATCCCCACTCAAACGCTGTTTGTGCGGCCTCATGTGTAGGCTTGGCAGATTCCGCTTGTATTGAATTGTAGCTACAGTCTTTTTATAATGATCCAATTCATGTCAGAGGGAGCAAACGGTGCAGTCGTTGTCAATATGAGCCCAAAAGAAGTGATATGGTGCAGATGGGATATGGGCACGTGGTGGGATGTGCTGGGCTATGGTTGGCTGGTGGGGGGTAATGGTGCCATTGACCATGGTGCCGCTAAATGCTCAGCTCCGCTTGGAATCAGGAAGTGGAGAATGAGGTTTGTACCATATTTAGATAGCCCCATCATTAATTCTTTATAGAATGTTTGAGGGGGAAGGTGCGAAGGAACTTTTGAAAAGGTCACCATCATTGTGGTGTCACTGGGGAGGCGTGTATGGGTGGTGTTAATAGGTGTGTTTTTATATATTAAGGGCGTAGTTTCTGCAGCATCTGCGTCCTCTTCAGTGGGAAAACCAATATCAAAATAGCCCTTATAAGGGCGGAAGTCTATAAATCGCTGGTAAAAATGTGGACGTTGCCAGCTCAATTATCGCTTTGTCAGCATATGGGAAGAGATGCCCATATTCGACTCAGAGGCAAAAGTAAATATCAGATTGGGGTGGGGCAAGTGGGTGGGGGCGGGTTTGGTGGACTCGCGCTAAGTGTACTAATAAGTCCCTTGAAGGGACAAATTGGCCTGATGCATTAGGTGGATTGGATGAGTCAGTTTGCACACGTTTTCCTGCTGGGCGGAAAATGCTAGCAGGTGGAGCGCTGCTGCCCCACGCTGGGGCAGCAGGTGGTGGATCCGCTGACATAAATTGAAAACGGATACAGTGGAGGTGGCGATGGAAAATTTAATGGATGGTTTTTAATAAATTTGCTCAGAAGTGATGTCGAGCGGAAAGAAAAGTTCCAAACAAGTCTTCCAGTTTTGCTATTGTTTCTATATTGCAAAGGGGCACAGATAACTTTGATCACCCAGTGGGATATTTCTGTCACAATCTGTCATTAATAGAGTTGAGCTGTGTTTTTTAGAATAAAGTGCTATTGGCAGTAGTGGAAGCATTTACATAATAATGCTACATCTAAACGGTTCCTCTTAACTCTTATGAGTTCCAAAAAATCATTGGAAACTTCTGTACTACCACGCCCCTCATTTCCTAACCCCACGTAAAGCTGCTGGCATGAGACCCTTGCTCAGTATGTGTTCTTTTATGAGTTCACAAAAGGCAAGGAGAATGGTTTAGCTGACGATTAAGTCAGAATTTGGCCTTAGCTCCTAGCGCCAAGGAAGTGGAGCTTTATAACACCCAACTGGTAATTCCTCCAAATAAGCTCATATCAAACCATTCGTCCATTATTAGTGGTGCACTTGTTCTTGCTTCTATAAAGAATATTTAGGAGTATGGCATGCTCATACAGGCTGTCCTTTAACAGCCTTTGCCCTTGAGGTATCCAAAATCTCTTTAAATGCACCTTAAAACAATAAGATCTGATGAAAGGTACCATGTAAAAGACGATATGATATGGTTTCATCGATGCTTATGGGTTCTGCCGGACTTCTTCGCCTCTAAATAATCAAGGAGCACCATGATGGGATAACTATGGGGCACACTGGGATAGCGGATACCCTGTAGCTTCTTTGCCAGATGTATAGCTTGATATGGAATGTTAGCACAGATTGATAGGTATACCAAGGAGTACCTTTTTTAACAGGATGAAACAAATCGTCATCCCCTTGATGGGCTGTTAGTACACTTCCAGAAAGCAGGAGGGCCTTGGACCTCCTTTTCATTTGACTTTATTGTTAATTGACCCACTTCCAATAACTATGATTCAATTATGGTAGTGGTATATTGATATACCAAGTTTGACCACCTCATTACATGCATAACTACAATAGCAGCGGTAAAAATGGTTAAGCTAGTTGTCTCTCATGCTTTCTCTGCCCATGGTATACCAAGTGAACTCATTAGTGATCCTAGACCCCAGTATACATCTTTATTTTGGGAGGAGCCTTTCATAACTCTCCAGTTCTCAACTTGCTTTTCTAATTTTAAAATTAATCAGGTGGGCATACAGCATGAGTGAAACAGAGTTTAGAACAATTCTTGCCTTGTTACATTGCAGCTTACCACTATGATTGGGCTTCACATATTCCCATGGCCCAATTTAGTTATAAAAACTCCCAGCATGATTCTATTAAATGTTCTCACAATTTTTGACAATTATGGTTTAACCCCTTTTTAACATAAAAGACTGCTGTAGTTTTAATATAGAACCATAATTTGATATCACCAAAATTTTCAAATAAGTACATTAAGAGGGTTGCACCAATTTGGATGCTGCCATGAAGACTTATAAGAATGTGAAGATGGTAAGAAATTTTGTAGATCCAGAGCATAAGGAGGAAGATCTCATGAAGCTTGATGCCAAGAATATACCTATTAAGCAATCAAGCAAGAAAGTGGGGCCATAGAGGATAGAACATTATTGGATTGTCAAAAAGGTGTGGCAATCCTTTTACCAGTTGAATCTACCCCAAAGTTATAGAAATTTGCCATCTCCCATGAGAGCAAGCTAACCATCTTTGAAGGCCACCTCCTGTGACCCCAGAGGCATACAACTTAGATGGGTCACCTAAGTGGGAAGTGGAGAGTATTGTAGCATACAGTCGTGTAAATAAAAAAGTCTAAAGTACCTGGATTTGTGGAAAGGTTTTAATGACGCAGAAAATAGCTGGGTTCCAGCCCGCTATTGTGTCCAGAACACGACCTTGTTGCTAAAAAATCACTAGTTTGAACCCTGATGATACAGGCCCTAAGGATAACCCTGTTGTTGCCGCCATGAAGCTTGATGATCCCGTAAAATTTTTCCCTATCTGACGCCCTTGGAGGAGGGGTAGTACCTCTCAAAATCATAATATAAAGGCATGTCCCATGACGTAATTATGGGAACAGGTGCAAAAATAAAGAAGAGCTCATCAGGTTCAAAGGCATCAATTTGGCCTACTCAATGACCTGAAGTATATTTTAAACCAACGATGGGGTAATGGCCAAGTATGCCCAGGCTGGATCTAGGGTTTTTCGTGTTGAGTTAGCTTTATTTACATCAACGGCACTAAAGTAACAGGCTATATAATCAATGAAGATGGGTCATTGCATTTGTTCAGAAGTAGAAATCTGTGTCCCAATATGGTTATTATATTTACTGCCTGTTTATTAATTGGATTAGAACTCAAAGTTGGGCTTTCTCAAAGCATAGTATTTATTAGATTTAGTTAGTTGTACAATTGACCAGATTTGACTCAGTCCTTCTTTAAATTTATAATGGATCATCTTCACTAATTTTTTATCTTCATTAGGTTTGATCAACATCCTTATTGGTGGTGTTCCTTTAATTAAAAGCCATATTCTATAATTATATAAGCATATACTTTGTTTGAGCTTATGGTAGACCTCCTCAAGAAGGTCTCAAATCATATAGATGTTAGCACCTTTCTAGATGTCTTCTTTCTTTATTGGGATTTTGGTTTGTTCCCAGGGTGTTTGGGTGAGTATTTCCCATCACTCTGTAAATAAGAGAATTACATACATTCTCCTGACAATCTTAACATCCAAGGTCATTTCAGATCATATAAGATACATCAGCTTAAACACTACCTCCATTATCCAATGCCTAAGCCCTAGTATGAGAGACATGGGCCAGTTGCCTACAGTTTTAAGTTTGCTGTTTGGGAAAGGGACAATATTCATCATTCACTAACTCCCTACTTGTCGCCTAGTGGTTCCTACTCCTGCAAATAAAAATATCAATTCCTTTTGCATTCTATAAGCTATTATGAATACTCAAGGATCTCATTGTAAGCCAAACTTTTCATTCACTTCATATGTTTGACAAAAACTAAAAAAGTAATTTTGACTAAATAAATTTGTCAATGTAAAGGGAAGTTTAGATAGGCTCCGTTAAGAACTTATATTGAACATGTTTTGAATGCATACATGGACATGTTATGAAAAAAAATATAAAAAAATTGTGTCAATATTCAGATATGACTGGAAGATAAGCTCTAAGTAGATTTGGCAGAATGGGTGAGATTGGCCAGACTGAAGAGTATGATAAAATTGATTAGAGTGCCTTGGCATAATTTTATAGGGTGATATCAAGCTTCAATCAAATGTTTAGTAGATTGCCTCCAAATTAGGCAATAAGGTGATATCAATGTACAAAAATCAATTGGTAAATCGCCTCAAATTAAGGTGATCTTGAATCTTATAATTGTTAAACTCTGTTGGAACCAATGAGAATATGATGGAACAAATAATCTAAGCAAAAGGTTCAGTATTAACCAAAGTCGCTGAGATATAAGTGATACAAGGAGATTCAAAGAGGAGGATTTTTAGTAAAGATAGTGAGTGGACCAGGAATGATCCGCTGAAAATAGTAAAGATTTAACAAAGAAGTTTTGTTGGTAAAATTGCCCCATATTTATTAAAAGTTTATTACATTGTTTTGATGATGATTGTTTTAATTTACCTACAATGACTGAATTTAATCAGGATTAAGGTTCAGCATCTTTGTTTAATGAGATTATAAAAAATCTTTCAAATATATCCAATTCTCTTTTAAACCAACAATTAACTCTTCAGAGTTATCAGTCTCATCTTATTGAAGGGACTAAGCCTTCTGAGGAGGTTAAGCATTCTGAAAGGGTTGTTACCATGATGAGAAAGTTTCTTTTCTAACAAAAATCACATCAAATTGGACAATCAGCCTACTGGTCCTTTAACAAAAAAGATCTTATGTTGTGTGAAGTATGAAGATCCTTACAAAGACCTGCTAAGTCCTCTCCTATAATATCTTTAGAATTTTCTAATAAAGGATCACATATTTTATCTTGCATAGTTTCCTTTCGGTAAATAAGGTCAAATAATGTCATTCCAATTGGAATCCATCATTGCAGTAAGACTAATAATTTTGTTGCCTTATTTCATTTCTCGCTAGATCCATGAAACTAATACTTCGTAGCTTCATAGCACCTATCTATCAAAAAATTACTCACAAAATTCCAATACTGGTGCTTCCTGCAGGTCCGCATCTAAGGCTACTTGGTGAAAACATAATTTCACAACAATAAATGCTTATAGTGAGAAATCCCTCTTCAGAGGAATGAGCATCTTGCATTGGGTACATACCAACAGGCAGTGAATGAATTCTTCTTATATTAGCAATCTTCATTTTAAAGCGTCTATGAACTTAAACATTGAGGGCCCTAACCAAACAGAGTACAATTTCAACCGGATGATGTAGCAGAAACAGTTAAAGATCTAATAAAATGGGCTATTCATCCAGGAGAGCTTCCTAATCGAGAATGAGCATCTAAGATTTCACTTAACATGATGAAATTTAACAA
The DNA here is from genome assembly GCA_022478985.1 of Massospora cicadina. Taxonomy (NCBI): domain Eukaryota; kingdom Fungi; phylum Entomophthoromycota; class Entomophthoromycetes; order Entomophthorales; family Entomophthoraceae; genus Massospora; species Massospora cicadina. Next base: position 373,036 of record JAKSZP010013139.1, read on the forward strand.
CCAAGCTTTCTTACAACATACTGAAGTCTGGTTATCCAAAACGGAGCAGTTTCTCAGGCATTACGTGCATTCCGCCATTCATCATTTACTTCAGATTTTGGGGTTACATCATCTTGATTCAACACCAGTTGACTATGGCTCAGCAGTTTCATTCTCAGCTATCTTCTTTCTATGAAACTTCTTTTAATTTTTAATTGTAATAATTGAGATTTCATAATCTACAATTGGAGAGAAATCGATGAATTGCACAACCAACTTATTAAAATCAATAAATGGAGCCATTAGTTATTTAGGTCAGGAAGTATTCAAACAGGTTACTTTAGCAGCTGAAACTATCCACCATCAAATAACTACTCCTTTATTTATTTAACCGAGGTAAGCTGACCAGGAGATGGACATTACTGAACTAAAAACTTAAACTAAAAATAAAGTAACTAATTGATTCGAACCAAAACGCCCAAATGAGTGATTGAATGAATTGATTTGAATAAAACAACCAACCAGGTGGCAGAGGAAACCGCTTAGCCCTCTATGGCAGAAGGGGAAGGGGATCAGGGGATCATCTTCAGCAGCAGCTATCTCTTCCCATAGTAGGGTGCATGTCAAGGCAGATAGCAAAGGCGTCAGGGCATCAGCAGTATGTGGTTCAATATCACTGATGATTGGTACTTCTGAGTAATTGCCAACCATAAAAATGGCAGTAATATATTCGTCTAAAGCCTTTTCAGTTCTTATGCGGGCGTCTGGTAATTTAATGAATGTTGCCATGTTGGAGTTGGGTGATCTTAGCTTTTAGATTTCGTGCTAAAGTTACCACGTTCTGGATAGCTTTGGTAACATTTTTTGAAGTTGTTTTCCGTTAATCTTACTTTTGGAGTAAGATTTTTGGGGATAACAGGAGGTGGATTCCTCCTATGAGTGCTGCCACTAATTTAGTGGCGGCTCTGCGGAGGGGGCGGCAATCTGGTGTGGCAGCTACTTCTACTGCAAGCTGGTGGTCGCTGTGGAATGGTTTGCTGTTTGGCTTTGAGGCATATAAACAAGGGGGGAATTCTGCATCCCATTTTGCATTTCAGAACTGGTCAACTTGCAGCAATGGTTCTTCAATGATATTACCTGATTCATCAATTTTATCCAAAAACTCCCATAGGTTCTGGCAAAATTGAATTGGGATTTTGGCATATAGCTGAGGATTGGGTGATTTATTGGATGTTGCATGGGATTGGACTGGGGTCCAATCTTGCACTTGATTGGAAGATTCATGCATGGCACTGGGGCATGGTGGAGGCTGATTGGTGGCTGCAGGTGCAGCTGCAGCAAAAGGCTTTGGGGTAGGGGGAGGTAGGATTGGACCCCATGCCAGAAATGGCGCAGGGTGGGCGGTATATTGGCGGCCGTTGGACAAACTATCACGCGCTGTTGGAAGCTGATAGATATGCGTACTATCATTGTGAATGGTTTAACTCAAGATAGAATGGACAAATCGTCCGTCAGCCATCAACGCGAGCCTAGAACTTATGGTCAGGGGCAGATGGGATAGCAGCGCGAGGGGGAATTGACGTGGCAATTTTATTCATTTCAGGGCTGATTGTGGCATATGCCCGAGGTCCAGCGAGGTGTGTGGCCCCATTTGGGACCACAAATTGCAAGATGAAGTTATAGCCATAGGCTGCCAAACCTTCCATCAGCTCCTGGTGGAGCACCTCAGGGGGAAGGTGGTTAGGTAAACCAGAAAACTGAACCACCAATGTGGTGTCCGCTAGGATCCAGGTGCGTATTGTTGGGAGAGGTGTATCCTGGAAGACCAGGGTCATCATTGCCGCAGTGGCAGCATTGGCTTCACAAGTGAATCCAAGATTGAAATATCCCTTGTAGGGGCGGAAGTCTATAAAACAGGCTGGTGTCATCACCGACTGAGCCATTTTGATAATGGCTTGGTCGTTGTATGGGAAAAGTTTCCTATAATTGACCCTAAGATCAAAATGCATGTTGCTCCGAGGGAGTACCAGGGGGCAGTGGGGGACCACTTTGGATTGTGTGAGGTGGGCGGTGAGATCCTTGGGAGGAATAAATCGTCCCATGGGTTTGGAATGACTGGGCGAGCCAGTCTGAGCATAGTTCCTGTAAGATGGAAATGGCGGGTGGAGTTTTACCACTGCCCACACTGGGGCAGCTGGTGGGTAATCTGATGAAATCAGTGAAAAACTACGAAGGGCGATTAGGTTTTACTTTTTATTAACCATAAAATTGCTCAGAAAGTTACGCTGAGTGGAAAGAGAATAAATAACTACTCTTGAAGAGGAGTTTACTATTCAACTAGGACAGTTATGAACCAAATATGAGGAATGATTTGTTGAATTAGACAGGCTACTTCAACACCTTGTTTGAGTTTTGGATAGTATTCATGAAGTTAGACCTGGTCCTATTGGTCCTTCTGGACCTCCAAGGGCCACCCAGTTCTCCCTATGTGACACTAGGACCTACTAGTGAGTGAGGTTTAAAGGATCTTCAAGTCAACAGGGTCCCCGTGGGCCTGTAGGTCATGATGGTCCTCAAGGTCCCCTGGGACTTCCAGGTACCCCCCAGTCCTATGATTTTGTTTCCTGACTCTGAAGCTCAGAATCAATTGGTAATAAGACTGCAAGCTTTAACAAAGCTAATTACAAGAATAGCTCTGGGATGTTTCTTATCTCTGGAAGGCCACCCAACAAGTCTGGATTATTCACTAATCAATTTATTGGATGGTGTTGAAAATGCTCATCGTTTATGTGATGCTAATCAAATAAACTCAATAAACTCAGTTTTCAATTTTATCTGCTACCATTGACTGCTTAGCTGTTAAGTATGGATAATTGAGAAGAAGCAAGAAGAAATGCTCACTGTAATTTCTAACTTAAATAAATCTCTTCAAATGATCACATTACTCAATGGGTTCAAAACTTACAAGATGATCTTAACAATTTACGACAACAAGTTGATCAAATTCCTACTCAAGTCCATATCCCTGAGTCTGAACCCTCCGAAGCTGAGCCAGTCCTGGTATAGGACGTTCATGTATTAAGCAATGAAACCATCTCTTTCAACCTAACTTCAAATTTAAGTATGAGCCAGGTAAAGATAGTATCCACACCTTTTTACTTGTTTATGAGTGAGCGATGGATGGAGTGACTGATCAACTAAAATTTTGGCATATAGCTTCTTGTTTAAGACTATTTTATCAAGTAATTATTGTCCCTCACCTTAAAGTTTGCCAGAAATAAGTGCAAGTGAAAACTGCACTTATTAAGGAATTTGGAAAAGAACAAATTTTTTCCAATTAAAACCAAGCCTTCATGAGCATCAAAGTTAAGTGAGAAGAATCAATTCAAGAATTCACTAAGCAATTTTATCTTGATGCCCAGACTCTCACTACTTGTTATCATATTACTTTATATGATGCCAATTTGACTGTAATGAGTGCGTTTGCTTCTCATACTCAGTTGTTATTTCATTTGAAATCTTTTAAGGGTGATTCCGGTTTATTCTCAACATAAAAGAGGCATTAATGGAGATCCCTAATGGTGTGGTGCATCCATCACTTCTCATAATCCTCGTTCCTATGTCCATACAGTGCCTCCTAGACCCAAACTTAAACCCAAGAAGGATTTTTGCAGTTACTTAGACTAGTAGGTCATATAGAACAACACTGTTGGAAGAAGCCATCTGACGAGTTGAAAAAAGAGGAGTAACATAGGGCAAGAGGTCCTATGCTGACATAACTCTTGTGCCTCAATCTCAGACTTCAAATCTTTCCAAAGATTGTTATGTAATATCTGCGCTAGGTGAACTTGAAATCATTGATGATTTAGTTAATAAAGATACTAACTCTTATGTTCCTATCTCATCTTCTAATTCAATTAAACCAATTAGTCCTTCAAAATTTTAGTCCCATATTTTGATAGAGATGTGACTCAATTGGAGGTCATGGTACATAAAGTAAAAGTTTTAGTTATTATTGACATGGCTTCTCCCAAAAATGTGATCTCATTCCATCTTATAAAAAACAAAGTTGCGCTAGATTTAAACCACTCTCAAGAATATGACTGCTGGTCCCTCATATAATAAATACATAGGAGCATGGACTTTTCTTCAAATGCGCTTCAGAAAATTGGTTATTGATCCCTGCAGTAGCGTTAGACAAAATCTATGATGACTTGCTTTTGGGAACCAAAATTTCTTATTGATTTTATCACAATAAATAGTCATAAGGACAATTATCTTACTTTGTTTGGATACCAAGTACTTTAATTCTTAAGGATGTCCCAAATAATAAGGGCAAACTTAAATGACGTGTCTGTCTATTGGATTATCCTAAATTTAACTCTTGTCCTAACTATTGTTTATGGGACCTAAGACTATTCTTCCGCCTCCATCAGTTTCACCTCTAAAGAAATGCCTTTATATTCCATCAACACAATTACAATTCCTCCTAAAGCTCAAGTTATAATTGATACTGGAGTGCAAGTATTAGTTCTGACTGATCATTTAAAAGATCTCAGTTTCTTTAACTCCTCTCATCTGGAGGCCTTAACCTGTTCTGGTATCCTTGATCCCGCATATAATGGACCTGTTCTAGTTTTATTAGTTAATCTCCCCTCTCGACCTATGAAATTGAATCAAAATAACCATATTGCTTATGTATGACCTACACCTGTACATGAAATATTATCTGTCTCTGGATGTGGGTATTTACATGATTTTGAGTTGGAAGACCCCCCATCAATGATAGAGTCAAAGTCAAATATAGAGATTCACATACTCCAGAACAACTACAAGCAGCCGAGGTTCTATTTAGAGTATGTGGATATATTTGTAAATGGCTCTGGAGATTTTGGGTTAATGAAAAATATGCAGCATCAGTTATTAATGGGGGATACTCCCCTATCTAAGCCCAGCCTTATTAAAAGTCTAAAGTTGCGGAGGCTCAAGTTTCAGTGGAACTAAAACAACTTCTTGAAGCTGGGCTATTAATGCCTTCCCAAAGTCTATGAGCTTCCCCTCTACTTCTTATCTAAAAAAGATGGAGGTCATAGAGTCTTATGGATTATCTTCGTCTTAATGCTGTTACCCATAAAGATTCATATCCATCACCTCACATTGATAATTCATAAGACTACTGTCTGGATCACAGTTCTTTTTGGCCATGGACATTGCTAGTGGTTATTAGAAAATTGAACTGGCTCCCAAAGATCGTCAAAAATATGTTTACTTCTAGTGAGGGGTTTATTGAGCCTAGTCATACGCCGCAGGGGCTTTAGAGTGCCCCTGATATCATTCAAAGGGCCATGGATGGCTTATTTAGTGATTTGAAACGTTTTGAGTTTTAGTTTATTTAGATGTTGTTACTGTTCTTTCTCATATTTTGATAAGAATTTAGCCTATTTAAAAGAAGTATTTGGCCAAATACGTCAAACTTCTCTTAAGCTAAAACAATCTAAATGTGTTTTTTTTTTCAAAACTGATATGGAATTTTTAGGTCATGAGGGTAACCGCAACAGGATTTTACCCTTGTCTAATAAGATTCAAGCCATTATGACATGCCTGTTCCTAAGAGCTTAAACAATATTCAGTGTTTTTAGGGATGGTTGGTTGTTACCAACAATTCATCCCTCATTTTGCTGAAATTGTGGAACCCTTAGTTTACCTACTACATAAGGAAGTTCTTTTCTTATGGGAAGAATTAAAACAGCAAGCTTTAGATCTTTTAAGACAAGTTCTAATTTGTGTTCTAATCTTAGCTTATCCTGATTTTTTGAAACATTTTCTCCTATTAGAGATGAATTGATGTAGCTATTGGGGCTATCATGGCTCAACATGACTCCAATCTAGTAGATCATCCTATCAATTTTTTACAGTTGACCCTTTCCAAGGCAGAAATCAATTATAACTTTAGTGAGAGAGAGTGCCTCACGGTCCTATCAGCCATCAAGCATTTTTGCCCTTATCTCTATGAAAAATATTTACTATTATCATGGATCACGAATTCCTAAAATGGTTACAACGAATGAAGGATCATGATGGAATATTAGCTAGATGGGTCTAGAGCTTCATGATTATGACTTCTCAATTTGACATTGTGCTAAAGCTATATACCAGAAATTCTGATGGACTTTCATAATTACCTATAATGACTCTATTCACTGCTGAAGAGGATTGCATTTATGACCTAATTGGCAAACCTTAAATATGGTATTGTGAATCTAAGGACTTTATAGCAAAGCTACAATATTTAATTGAGGATACTCAATTTAAAGAAGGTTCTCTTTATAAGAGGTTGGGTCAATATGGATACCTTTTATTTGGCCTTCTGCTATATGATACCATTATGGAGGCTCATCAAGCAATGGGGCATGGAGCTTTTGCTAAGAATTTATAATGGTTGAAAAATCAATTTTATTGGGATAATAAGCTGGAAACTGTGCATGAGGTGTTGGAAACTTGTCTCACTTGCCAAAAAAACGTAGTGGAATTCTGACTTATCAATATAAATTGTGGGATCCTCAGAACCTTTTTCTATTATGAGTATCAATGTAGTGGGTCCCCTTCCTACCGCTATTTATGGACATCGTTATATTGTACTAGCTATTGACCATTTTACCAAATGAATTAAAGCTGTCTCTGATTCCACTGTCACTGCTAAGTTTACCACTTCCTTCTTTTTAAGCAGGTTTTCACCCAGCATGGTAGTCTGAAGTACTATTATCGGATAGTGGAATAAATTCCATTTCACAGGTAGTATCTGAGCTTACTGACTTAGATGAGTACTAATCAGTCGTTTATAGCTCCTTATAACACTTATAATAATGTTACAGTTGAATGAGCTAATGGTACCCTTGTAGCCATTCTGCGAATTATCACTTCAAATGACTCTAGCAGATGGAATCTACTTACCTTGAGTGATGTTAGCTTACAGGGTTAGCTATTATCATATAATCGAAATGTCTCATTTCAAGGCAATGTATGGTCAGTATTCTATTTTACCCTCTAGTGAACTCCTTATAGTTGATGCTGCTACCACACAAGTTACTAACTATGCTATGATAAGGTTAGCTGACGAAATTATCAGAGTTCAAGCATTAGCTTTGAGTTCTCTTTATACTAAAACTTCAAAAAAAAATTTAGGACCATTGCTACCTAACCTACCTTATTTGAATATCAACTAGGTAATCTTGTACTCTTTTATCATCATAGACCTGGATAACGAATTCAAAAACTTGATACCTTATGGTCCAGACCTCATCATATTATCTATCATTGAGGTATTTAATACTCCATTTCATCTATTGATACTGTAACTGTTATCAATAGAGTTTATAGTAGATTTCTTTGGAAGTACGTGCCCCCTAGTCAAGATTTTGAGGGTGCCATTGTTGTAAATTCACCTTTAATGAGAAATTCTAATAAGGATCAAGGTTCAGAGTATTGGTTTAAAAGAAATTAAAAATCCGTCAGATATATCCAATTCTCTTTTAGACTTTTAATCAACTCTTTAGAGTTATCAGTTTTAACTTTTTGAAGGGACTAAGTCTTCTGAGGAGTTTAAGTAATCCAAAAGGGTTGATCCCATGTGCAAAGGTTGATTTCTTGTTACAAAAATCGTATCAAATTAGACAATCAGAAATATTAGTCCTCTAACAAAAAAGATCTACTATTTTTGAAGCACAGAGATCCTTATGAAAATCTACTAAGTCCTCTCCTTTGAATACTTTTGTTTTAACTAATAAAGGACCTCGTATTTTGTCTTTGTTAGTTTCCTTTTGGTTTACTAAGGTCAATATTGTTATTGTAATTGGAATCCATTATTGCAACGAAACTAATTTTAGTGCCTTATTTCATCTATCACAGGAGCCACTAAACTAATAATTTTGTAGCATTTTTAGCGCCTGAATATCAAATCTTCTCACGAAATTCCAATAATGATCTTCATATTGTCAGTCCTATTGTTCTGGGTGTAATCCTGTGCAGAAACCCTTAGGCGTATCTCTGATATACTGCCAAAATTATAGCAAATTGCATTGAGGGTAAACTTATATAAAGAAAGAAATATTGTGGTTTTTAAGAACTATAATGGCGTTTAGGTAGTTGCTACCAAATAAAACTCTTATATTGATGAAAGACATAATAATGTAGCCAAATGCGCAGGTGTTAATTTCTCACATGCTCCCTATTAAAGTTTGTTAATTCCAGGTTTAACTTTAGGCTGCCCTGATAAAGATCATATATGGTTTTTTTTGTTTAAAAGATGCAACACATCAGTTGAGGTTATATGCAAAATGTGTTTTAACATTCATGATAGTAAAAAAGTTAAGTACCTCTTGTACAGGTTGGTCTGTATTTATGTAACAAATGTATGGTTTAACACATTCATACCATTAGTATGACTATATATATTTTATCCTTTTTGCTTATGTGGATTAATTACTGGCAAAGTAAATATTTTTATACTTGATATTTGTATAAGATATCTGTATAAGATATTTGTATAAAGTATTTGTACCATCAAAAAATGCAAGATTCTTTAATCTGCTTAAGCTTATCTTGTTTTGAAGTCATGGTTCCAGGATAAAAACTGGTACTTTTGGGATTCACATAGGATAGTGACATAGTTGACAGGAACGTCCAAGTACTGCTTAAAGTGCAAGTTAAACTCTTTTTTATAAAATAATTAGGTTTGGGCCAATATATCTGATTCTATACTTTAAGTCTTTTAGCAATGTCCTATATCAAAGCTGTAGGTTAAATAGAAATACATTTATTAATTTAGAGATAAAACTTCAGGAAATACTTTAATGGGTTTGAGATGATTTATATCTATATAGTTTAAAATACAGTTATTAATGGATTAAACCAACGTGACTTTAGTAATATCCTAAGCTGCACTAAAAGACATCTATAGAAATAGGTTAAAAATAAGACTGCACTATAAGAAGATAAGTTAATTAATACCACAATAAATAAGAAACAAATACTAAATTTAAAACCTAAAAAATAATAAGGTCCATACCTTAATAGCTCAAAACTAATACAAATGATTTAAATTTCATTATTCTTGTAAGTTTTTTACTAAAAATTCTACATATACCTTCTGTTGGACATTCACTTTCTTGACCAAGGAGAAAGAATGTTGGAGGTATGAGTGCCTCTGAATCTGCTACCATGATAGGCCCATCACCAGCCCAAACTTCAAATAATATTGTAGTTATTAATGATATGAGTACAAAAGGCGAAAAAACCCTAGGGGATTCTCAGTGGAATCCCAACTATTGGAGAAATAAGGATTATAATCCAAATTGGCTGAAAAAGGTAAAAACTAATAATAGGATTATTCTGACTTCTCAGCTGAATCCAAGGTGTTCAGCATTGCATAGATCTGAATCTCCATGAGGTGAAAAGATTTTACTCATCAATGATTGGGTGCAAATGAAATCATTACCCCTCAGATCTGAACCCTCCTGAGGTGCAACAAATTTACTTGATGATGATAGGGTAAGGATTAACCAATCATTACCACATGTTTCAGCCCACCACCGAGGTGAAAAGATTTTACTCAAAGGTAATTGGATACAATATATCAAATCATTACTGCATGGGTCAGTTTTGCCTACAAAAATTTTTTATTCTTAATCTGATAGGCCAAAAACCTATATTCCCTAATTTGGAAGACTGAGCTTTGTATTCTTTTTCCTCAAATATCAATGGTCTCAAAATTTGAACTAGTTTAGATATGAAACACTAATATCATGGAAAGGACCTTTTCTGGTTTTGCCCTGCCTTTTTAATAAAAAACATAAAAAACCAAAATAAGTGTTATTTTATACTTTTAATAAAAATGTAAAAAATGTCGGTTTAATATATTATTAGTGGTGTCCATTGGTGGATCCCACACCTTCATACTACAAAGAAAAGATATATGAGTTTAAACCAACGTTTCGTTGATAGACACTTTTTTTATATGAAACTTCTCTGTTTTAGTGTATAAACTTAGATCTATGGCATAGGGCTTATTAAAGGTCTTAACAAGAGATTAGTACTACTTTGTGACCACTTAGTACATCTTAACAAAAAAAGCTACATGTTATGAAAAAAGAGTTTAATATGAAATGTACAGGACAAAAGACTTCTAATTTAATCCATATACTCTACCTACAAACCCCAAAATATGCTTTAGAGTTTTATGAATATGTTTTAATATTATCACTAGTAGATTGTCTTTTCTTAATTATTTAACTGTTTTTAAATTATGTTTAAAGCTATTGCAATTAATAATTTTCTTAGATGACTCTTCATTCATAAAACATGGTGTCAAGAGGTAAAGTGGTTTGTACTTAACTTAAAATTTTATACCAGTTTCTTATAGTTCCTCATATAGAGTGATTTGATATTTCCAGGCACAAAAGTTAAATACTGTTCTTGATGATGACTTTACTACTTAGTATATGATTATGTTCCTTAGTATATCAGGTGCTCTTTTTAGTACCGCTTGTTAGTAGAAGTAGGCTTATTATTTAAGAGATTAAAGTTGATAATATTTAAAGTATGTCCTTTATTAAAATGAGTCTCTACTAGTGCATAATTCCAATATGGAAATCAAGATTTATCAATCTAATTTTTGATCATAATTTTAGTTATTGCTTCCTCCACAAAAAGGTAAAGGATTAAGAAGTTAATCTTAGTTTAATTATATATTTAAAATTCTGACATTTACATTTTTCTTCAAATTATACCAGCCTATCGTATATTTGGATAATATAAGGCACAGGTTTTTATCTTATAATTAAGTAAAAGTTCAGATATTTTACAAGTAATAAGAACTGAATGAAATATAACATTAATTGACTACTTTATTGAGAATGAAAGGCTATCACACTATAACAGAAAATAGACTAACCTGCATATTGGATCTGATTATAATTAGAATCCCATAAAAATCTATTGTTACCTGACTAGCAAGTAGGTGCTTTTTTCAGAAAAACCACTCCTGATGTTTTTACAATTTCTCTAAATTATGAATAAGGCTAATAAAATAAGGATGCAGTATACTATGTATCTTAGAAGACAAACCAGAAATTGGTTTTTGGGATTTAAACAAAAAGTTCATTCATTTCTCAATAAACAATAAAGGATACGTTATAAAATTTGGCATTATTGTTGAGATACGCTGTAAGAGATTTTGTGCAGGGTTTGACCCACTGAGCAATAGGACCAATGATGTGAGGATTGTTGCCCTTGAAACAACAGAAATAAAATTATTTAATAAATATGGAGCACTTGCTCCCAATATGCACTTTTTATTTAATTTAACTCCAGTGGATCCTTGCTGTTCCGCTCACTCTAAACTATTAACAACCCCTTTTCTTAATCATCTCATCTCGCTTATATTGTAGCAATTTTGGATGATACCACTTTCTAGGCTTATTAATTCACTTTGCCATATCTCATTGGTTCCACCAATTCTTCTTTTGTTAATTATATGATCACCTAATTTGAGGCAATTTTCCCAACAACCCAATATCACCTCATTTCAAGGCGCTTGAATAATCATACTCATATCAAACTCAGTAGAATCCATCCATTCCGCCATATCAAATTAGAGCTTATCATCCAGTCATATCAGAATTGTGACATTAACCCCCCTTTGACTGGATGGTAAGGCTCCTATTGCTTATATGTCTAGAGGAACTTTGCATGCACTTGGTTGATGATCTGACTGCTAGTGGGGTCCTTGATAGTATATGCATCCATACCTGTCTTTTCAATAACTTTGAATGGCCCAATCCAGATACTAGCCAACTTGTGTTTCTTCCTGAACACATGTTGATCATGGAATAGAACCATGTCTCCATCTTTGAACTGTGCTAGGCCACTTAGACATACCTGATCAGCAGCCTGGTTTTTGATTTTCTTGGGTAAGCTGAACAAGTATGCTTCAGTTTGTAATTTAATCAGCATATTTGTTAGGGCAGTCAAATAGAATTTCATATCCATTCTGCTGGTGTCCTCTACACAAGCATATAGAAGTGCAGGCAGGTTGGGGTGCTGTCCATTTGCACTTGGAATGGGCTTTTCCCTGTGGCAGAATAATAGCTAATGTTGTAGGCAAATACTGCAGTAGAAAGGAGGGTACTCCAATCAGAGGGGCTATCTATAACCAGCTTCTGTAGTATGTTCACCAAGGTCCCATTGAACCGTTCAACCATTCTATTGGACTTGGGGTAATACAGGGTTGTTAGAACCCTGAAGAGGCCATCATTTCATTGAGCTTGGGAAGTATGTGAGAAGTAAAATTAGTGCTGTTGTTGGTAAGGATAAACTGCAGGCATCCATGATGCTGAATGATGCATTCCATTACAAACTTAGACAAAATAACTGCTCCCAGATACTGAATGGCTTGTGCCTCAACCCACCTGGTCAAGTGGTCAATTGCCACCAGGATATACTTGGACCAGTGTCAAGAAGTTGAAATGATTGAATGATATGCTAACCATATAGTGGATCAGAGGGGGAATTGAGACAAGTCTTGAGATTGATGAAAAGAGGTATACAAATAATAGTCAATTGAAATGTTAACCAATAGACGAGAATGGGAATTATGCTGAGATTTGATATAAATAAGAGTTTTGAATAAAAGGGGAAAATGAATAGAAGACTACCAAGCCTAGGATGCATCCAGCTAAGGGAATTGAGATATAAAGAGTTACATGGAGGATTGAAGGAGGACTTCTTTCAGAAATTAGGTTATTGCAGAGAGGTCTGCACATTAAGTAAAATAATAAAAAGTCGAAATAAGGGGCGATAGCTCCATGTAAAATGTTCATTAGTTTCTATTAAGAATTGGCGATCTTCATATCATCTGATTTGGTTGCCCAGTGGCTAATACCCTGTGCAAACTGACTTGGCGGAATCAATACTCTACGCTGAGAATTAACAACCAGTTAGCTCCCATTGGCAGAGGGCCAACAACATCAAGGGAAACTGCATGCCAAGCAAAGTGCAGCTTCACTAACTGGTATGAGGCCTTCTGGTGGAATAGCTTTTCCACTTGGAACTAGTGACAGGAGGATATAGTATCAAGCACATCGAAGTTCATGCTTTCCCAGTAATACCAAGGCCACAATAATTCCAACATCTTGCGCACGCCACCAAGCCAACTGCCCTATGTGCGCTCATGATAATGTTAGGCCGCGTTGAGGGTCGCGGATAGTTTACTGTTAAGTTGCCAATCTGCTTGTACAATTCACCATTCCGCTGGAAAGTATTGGCTCACATTTCATTTAACGCCTTGATGACTTGGGGCTGCTCATCTTTATACTTTCCGCTAAGCATCTTGTCATACATAATATTGCTCAGATCCACCGTAACTGCAATAGTTGTTAGTCTTGACAAGCAATCAGCATCTCTGGTGTTTTTCTCCTTGTTGGTGAAGGATCTCAAAGTTGTAAGCATGTAGTTTATAGGCCCATCATGCTAGGCGGCCCTCAGGCTCCTTAGGGTTCTGCAGCCAGCTTAACTAGGCGTGATCCATTTCAAATTTACATTTTACACCATATAAATATACTATGAATTGCTTGTAAGAATAAATCACTGCTAAGCACTCCCACTCAGTCAAGTATAATTACATTCATGGCTATTCAGTCTTTAGCTGCAGTACGCCACTGGGTGCTCCTTTCCCTCATCATCTTTTTGTGACAGAACTGCTCCCACAGTGGAAAGAGATGCATATTTCTGTACAATAAATCCCTTTTCAAAATTTGGGTAGTGTAACACTGGCGCATAAATCAACACTGTTTTTAGAGTATCTAAGGAGATTTGACAGTGTTTCATCCATTTAAATGTGGCGTCCTTTTTTAATAACTCAACAGCGGACCTCCAATACAACCAAAGTTTGGTATGTTGCAGAGATAGTTGCCAACCTTCCCTAAAATTACTTGTATGTCTCTCTTACTGCTTGGTGTAGTCATCTTCTGAATAGTCTCCTTCTTAGCTGGTTGGGGCCTCAGCCCTGTTGCATCAACTACAAACCCGAGGTACTCTAGCTGATCCTTGAAAAAGTGGCATTTCCAGAATTTTGATTTTGGCCTCAGCCAACTGGCAGAATACTTCTTCCAAATGGCTAAGGTGCTCAGAAAATGTGCGGGAGAAAATGTTAATATTGTCAAGGTGCACAAGAACGCATGACAGCTTCAAGTTGCCAAGTATAGTGTCCATCGCCCGCTAGAAAGTAGCCAGGGCATTACACAGCCCTTGTGGCATACGTGTCAGTTGAAAAAGCCCTTTTTACATGATAATGGCATATTTTTTTTCCGCAGCAGGTAACTCAATTTGCCAATAGCCTTATTTAAATCCTTTGCGGAGAAGTAACAAGCTCTTCAACTGGTCCAACGCATTATCAATTAATAGTAAAGGGTATGAGTTCCTTTATGTAGTGCTGTTGAGCTTGTGGTAGTCTACTACTACCCAGTTAGTACCATCCTCTTTTTGACAATTAGGACAGGGGAAGTCCATAGGCTCTTCGATGGCTCAAGCATTCTTTTCTCCAAAAGTTTATCAATTCTGCTGTGACAACTTCTTCTGCTGCTCTAGATCAGCAGATTGGCCAAGATCTGATGGAGGATGATCCCCAGTGTCCACTTGATGGATCACTCCTCATGCGCACCCTAAATCATGATCATCAACAGAAAATATATCTTTTTATTTTTGAAATAAAGCTTCAACCATGTCCATGAATTGCATTCTTTAAGCACATTTACCCTCCAACTGGCTGCTGATATAAAAAGCGTCATCATACTGAGAAACTTCCGCTGACTGTACAGGAATAGGTTCAGGTGGGACGTTTTGTGTCAGAATAGTGGAGGTAGAGAGTCCCAACTCTACTCCGCTCTGACTTTTCCCTGATTATACTGCTCCCATGGTAGGTACTGAACCTGACAATTATGACAACTCCTAGCCAGGTGCCCAGAGTGACCGCACAAAAAGCAATTAACCTTATAAGACCTGCGTCCTTGATTGTTGTAAAATGGGCCACCCCAAAAGTTGGGCTGGTATTGAACAGTGTAACCAGGCCCCACCCAATAGGTGAACTGCTGTTGGCAACTTGGTTTAAAAAAAGGCTGGTAATGATAATAATGCCAGGGAATGCCAACCGGATGCTGAACAGGGAGGATTAATTCCTCTGAATAAACTAGGCTAGCAGCAGTGGCGTTAGGTGTCCGCTCTATATTGGGGGAGGGAAGGTAGCGGATAAATGGCGTAGAATTTGAACAAGTTTAAGCAAAGGTACGTCAACCTCTAAATATGGAGCCAAGGCATTAAAAAGCTCACAGTATGGTTTCACAGCAAAGGTCATTGCTATGTTTATGTCACATTCAGTTAAAACTCCTGCCCCAATTAACACATGGGCTTCTTCTGAAAATTGATCATCAAACGCAGGGAAGGTCAATATGTTGAAAACCAATGGTTAGAAACTCAGCCTTTCGTTGAGCCATTTTTGAAGTTCCTCCAAACAACCACAACACAGTATTCTTTATATTTTGATAGTTATCAGAACTGTTGGGAAGATAGCAAGTAACTTGGTCAGCGCTTCCAGAATCCAGGGTGGACATTAGTAGTTTTGTTTTACACTGATATGAAGCTCCTTCTACTTCAAACTCAATTAGTTTAAAGAATTCATGGATGTTCCCATTACAATCAAAAGGAGGCAACTTATTGATACAACATTCTTGCAGAAACTCCTTCTTCCATTTAAGCACAGCGTCCAGGGCAAGCTTGAGTTCTGCATATTCAACAGTTGCAGTGGTTTGAGACTACTTGCCAAAGCAACCCTGATATGAAATGACTAGCAACTGAGGAACTTTTATCAGTTTAAGTGATTGATCAATGGGCCTCCTGTAGTGAGCACATCTGTTATAGAATTTGGCGTTATCGTGGAGATATTCTGTAAGTGATTTTATGTAGGGTTTGACCCTTTGAGCAATAGGACCAACGATATGAGGATCGTTGCTCTTGAAAAAACAGAAATAAACTTATTTAAAAAATATGGAGCACTTGCTTCCAATATACAGTTTTTATAAAATATAATAACTCCAGCGGATCCTTGCTGTTCCACTTACTCTAAACCATTAACAACCCCTTTTCTCAATCATATTATCTCGCTAATATCATAGCAATTTAGGATGATACCACTTTCATGGCTTAGTAATTCACTTCGCCATATCTCATTGGCTCTGCCAATTCCTCATTCAATAATTTCACGATCACTTAACTTGAGGTGGTTTCCCAACAACCCAAAATCACCTTATTTCAAGGCGCTCAAATAATCATACTGATATCAAACTTGGCGGATTCCATCCATTCCACCATATTGAATTAGGGATTATCATCCAGTAATATCAGAATCACGACAGGATAATACATTATAAGTATAATAAACTCTACATGTTTTTCAGGCAATTATGTGTGCTTTAAGAAGTTGTAACATCAAATGAAGAACTTATTTGCATCCTATTAAAAGATGGGCCCTAAAAGTTCAAAGTTTTATAAGCCAGTGTGATTCTAGTTAAAAGTCTCCTATATACGGGATTTCTTATGCCCTTCTATAGCTATTATTTCACATATTTTCTTAAGAAAGAAAAAGAATATCATATGAACTTCTATGGATTATTGAAACATAAAATATTCTTACAAGAAAGGAAAGCTACTCGCATATTGATTAGTAACTATATGTAACATTAGGCCTAAATTGAGCTCTGATTTGGATTAAAATAGCACATTTCTAGTATTGGCTTTCCTAATAGTTGGTAGAAGCTTTAATATACTATAGATAAGAGCCTAAATCATGCTTCAGTGGTTTATAACGCGCCAGATGAGACAAAGAGGTCTATGACTGTCTTAGAAAAATGCAAATTTCCGCATGTAATATTTAAAGGTTTATGATATCAAGGAAAGCAATTCAGGAGTAGAATTATTTAAAAAAAAAAGATTGTTAAAAGTGAAACCTGAATCAGGGTACACTACATCAAAAAACATTTATCCGCTTCTGGATTGGGACTCATATTTGGCATGGTATGCATGGGTGATGCTTTCAATGCTGAAAAAAACCTTCTCTTTCAATTCGCTCACTTTTGGTCAAATCATGGTTTGAAATATAATAACCAGCTCCACTCATTGTCACCCTATTCAAGTTACCTATGTTGATGCATTTGATGCCTGCTGCCCCCACATGGGGCAGTGGTGCACCACCTCCTAATGTTTTTTGACCATTGCCAAAATGTGCTCAGGCTGTATTGACTAGCCCTCTGAATCCTTCAATATGCTATGTCCCGCCTAAGGACTTAGCCTTACATCTTGTCTGAACCCATGCAGTGTCATGATGCCCCCTTGTGCTCCCCAGAGAAACATGCGATTTGGCCTTCAGGTTGAATATGGCAAGTTGCTCCCCTAATCAGATAAAGCCATTATCAAATTAGCTCAGGCTGTTATGCAGCCTGCAGGCTTCATCAACTTGCAACCCTTCAAGGGGTATTTTGTTCTTGGCTTCTCAAGTAAAGCTGATGCTTCAGTAGCATCTACCATCCCCCTGGTGTTTTAGGGCACCCTCCTCCCAACTACTCATACCTGGTTGCCCACTGATACCAATCTTATGGTTCAGTTCGCAGTCCTCCCAACCCACCTAACACCCAAAATTTTAATTAATGAAATTATCGCTGGATTATTATAATATGGTTCTGATCCCATGATACAATTCGTGGTTCCCAATGGAGCCACTCGCCTCGCAGGCCCCCATGCCTTTGTGATATCTGTCCAGAATCAACAGAAATAGTCCTCTCAATCACCCCTTGCACTATATCACCTCTTCCCAGACCATCCTTTTTGGGCTCAAGTGGATGGAGGGCGCACAATTTTCCCTACCTGTTTTAAACTGGACCATCTGAAATGGCGCTGCCCCTCCATCTCACAATCTGCCATCCACACCCAACTCTTTGAACGATGAACCTATAGCCAATCCAAAAACATTTTTAAATGGGGCACTAACCTTCACTCCTCCGCCCAAAGTGGTAGCCACGGCAACCACTGAATCAAACAACTGAAAATTATTACAACGAACCTCTTCTCCTGAACCCACCAATCAGGAGCCAGAATGGACTAAAGTAGTTCTAAACCATCCTCTCAGCCAAACGCAACATATAAACCAGATGTAAACAATTCAAACAAATTCAATTAAAAAACCCTGGGATTATTTGGGTGAAGTTTATGAATTGGTTGAGCTTATCCCTGAATCTAAATGAGCTGAGCTTCCTCCATTTGAAATGTACTTCAATGCTGGTTATGCGGCCCAATTCCCAAAGCGCCATTATGTGCCTCACTCTGATGCCACCCCATTAAAAGTGACCACCAATTAGCTGAAGAGGCAGTTGCCTCCCCCAAATGTCTCCCAACTTGTAAAACCATTCCAAAATCAGTTGCAGTACTTGCTAAGGGACTTCCACCTCCTAACCTACCTTGTACTACGCTTCCAAAACATAAAAAGACCAATTCCAATACTATCAGGTGGCAAATTCAGCAGTTCAAAAAGTTGTAGCGGTCACAAAGTTTGGCATAAAAGCCCACATTACCTGCAACAATCTTGCAACCATTGCCATCCTACCTAAAGTACGCATTGAGGCTGAAAAAGCATTACAGACTATATTTCCACTCTCATCATCGCACACATTGTGTTGCAGGCACACATTTTTTTCTTGACCCCCATTTCCATGATGCGTCCACACCAATGCTATCAGCTTTGTGCCACTACATGTCCACAACAGATGAGGAAGTAGGGCCTCCCAATCCCTCTTCATCCCATCGCCATGGATGTATATCAATTTCTGCTTCCAACTTGGTTGGTGTATCTTGTTTGAATTTTGTGTCAGTTTGAGTGTATCCATCTGTAACTTTTTGACTTTATTTTATTTTTTTAAGTTTTAGCTTGTTTGAGAATCAGTAATGTCTGTCCCCTGGTCAGCTTTACTCAATCAAATAAAATGCTTTCAATGCTAAGTAACCTAATTTTCTCCAAGACAAATCTTTGGCAGGAACCTGAATCAATGTGTGAAGGGCAATAATCAAAGCTTTAACCTACAAGCTGATAGTCATATTTCCTACTGACTCTCCATCCACCCCCTTGTCATTATAAATTTATATTTTTAACTTAATATTGGCTATTTAAAAATTACTTTAACTGATTATCCCATTATAGTACTGGCTCTGAATAAAGCTAAAACAGGCTAATATAAAAATATAAAAATTATAAAGGTACAAGCTCAATTTTAATGGCTTTAAATAAATTAGAGTAGAATCAGTATTAGGCAAGTACAACTAATGTTTCACTACAATAGCTTCCTTAAGTAGAGTACTAATTTCAATTAATTTGAGGTACGCCAACCAGGGGACGGACAGTACCAAACACAACACTCAAAACGACAAAACAAAACTACTAACCAGGTGGGAAGCAGAAACTGCTAACCCACCATGGCAGAGGGTGAGGAGGGGTCAGGGGGTTGGTTTTCAGAAAGACCCACCTCGATCAAGGGATGTTGGTTACAGTTTCAGATCAGAGCAGAGAGCCAGGGCGTTGGGGCATCTGCATAGTGGGGGTTAAGGTCAGCGTAGTAGAAGTTTTTCTCTTCTGCATCAAGATAATGACGGGAAAGTGTTTCAACAAAAGCTGCGAGGAGAACTTCAGCTTCTTTGCGGGCTTCAGGAAGTTAGGTGAAAAGGGAGATACTTTGGTGGGTGATTTTGGCTGAGGGGTTGAATGAAGCAATCGTTGTGACATTCATAACAGCAACTTCAGCATCATCGAATAGTTTTGAGATGTCACTGCAGGGAGATTCAGGGAAGTCAGGGGGAAGAAGAGGGTGGGCAGGCCATGCTGGAGCTGAGCCACTGACTGGGCCACCGCGGTGTAGTTTTGGGCAATGAGGAGAGGCCACAGCAGCTAAGGCGAGCTGGTGATCACTTTGGAAGGGGGCTGTATTGGGCAGAGGAGCGAAATGGCGAGGGGTAGGGGTTTCATCAAAGTCAAGAAGGAAAAATTCTGCCCGATCATAATCGCCTTGGCAGAGAGGTTGACCTGTATGCTTACTAATGAGGACACAGCCTGATTCGTCAGTTTCAGCCAATAGATCCCATGGATTTTGGTTCACTGGAATAGTGGCATTCGAATTTGGGTGGGTGGGATTGGGCGAATGTGCAGCTGCTTGAGTGCCAATGGTAGTCCAAGCATTGCTCTGATTGGCTGGGGTAGATTTAGGTGGGAGAGTGAGGCTGGAGGTTTTGGGGGGGCTGATTTCCATGTGGGCCCACTGAACGAGATTGGAAGGTGGGAGGGGGCAGCAAAGTGCCCAATACTGAACCTCCAGAAGGAGGCTCAGAAGCCGCAGCAGCGGACGTGGGCTGAGGGCACGCTCTTTTTGCATGGTTGAGGCCAAAGCAGAGGGAACAAATCTGCCTACCATTATTGACCCGAGCCCAAAAGAAATGATCAGGTGCTGCAGCCACACTAGCGTGGGGTGGGATTTGTTGGGCTATGGTAGGGTGGTGTGGTATGATGGTGGCTGTTGCCCGAGGAGCAGCAAGGCGCTCCACACCAGATGGAATGGCAAAGATGAGGTTGGGCTGAGTGCCATAAGCCATGAGCCCCGCGACCAACTGGTCATACAAAACCTGGGGTGGAAGGTGGGATGGGAGATTTGCAAAGGATACCACCAGCGTGGTGTCTGAAGGGAGGCGAGTACAGGTTGTGGGAATGGGGGGTTTTTATAAATTAGAGGAGTTTGTGCTGCCGCTTCATCATCCTCCTCAGATTGGAACCCAACGTCAAAGTAGCCCTTAAAAGGGCGGAAGTCTATAAAGCCAGCTGGCGCAAAGGCCGCAATGGCTAGCTCAATAATTGCCTTATCAGCATATGGGAACAAACGCCCATAGTCCACTCTGAGGCAATAGCGAATGGCAGAGCGAGGGAGGGCGAGAGGATGGGGGCGAGAAGGGTGGACGCGCCAGGTGGAGCGCTAAGTCCCATGGGGGACAAAACGGTTGGAAGCAGTGGGCGGGCTGTTTAGGCCCATCTGAACGCGCTTGCCCATGGGGCAGAAAATGCTAGGTGGGGGTGCACTGCTGCCCCACACTGGGGTGGCAGGCGGCGGAGCCAAGGACATCAAAGAATAGGTTTGGGCAGACAGCTGTGGATAAATAAAACTTTTTAATTTAAAATTACTCAAAAGTGACTTTGAGCGGTAAAATAAATGTAGAGCACTAATTTGATTATTTATAAATTTTGCAGAATTTATTATAGCGTCAATATTTTTCAATGGATGATGATTTATTGATATTAATGTAAATAAACATATTAGACTTTTTAAAAAAGTCATTAGTAGATATAATTTGGCACACAGAAATTGATACACAATTTCTGCGATACAGATTCCAGTGACATTTATGAGAAATATAGATACAGAATTATGTCAGTAAAGTATGTCATCAAGCTTGTTTCCTTGTCAAGCGAACATACAATACTGGCATCTTTTTTATAATTGCTAGAACATTTTTAGTTGTTAATTCTTAGTGAATTCTCAATTATTTCAGTAAGAAACCATTTTAGTATTTATTTATTTTATTCATTTTCACGAGGATTACATAGTTTGTTATAATCCTGAATACTTCTTGTAGAAATAGGCATAAGGCTTTAAAACTACGACTTTATCACAGTACAATAAATTGAAAATATTGTCATATACATATCTTTATTTAGTTTATCTTGTAGCTATATCTGCGTCTAAAGGCATTCATTTTATAATCCTACTAATAGTACAGAAATATAACAGGTGTAAACTTCTTAAATCAGGACGATAACATTAAAAATTAGAACGTTAAACTAAATGTGATTGATTTAGCTAAAACTGATGTTGTTTTATGACTTTTAAATAATTATTCTGTCATGTGATTGAAACAATCAAATGAGCCTGACTAATATTTACAAAGAAAGGCTTTCATCATTTATTCCATATTAGTAGTTAAAGTCCACTTTGTGGCTATGCGCTGGTAGGTCCCAAGTTTGACTTTAATCCTATGTTGTATGAGTTTTAATAGTTGCACCATCACTAGTGATAGTACTTACTGAGAAAAGACTATCTTAGACTGATGTGATGGTCAGATGCAAAATACTAATGAAGTCTTCTCCTCAGAGAGGGATATTATTAAACCAAAAATTTCTGTCTCATTAAGTCTATCAACGCTTAAACAGCCCAGGAAATGGGTAAAAGTGCCTGTTGCTAGTTCTAGATTGCGTTCCCCTGCCTTTGGTTGATGAATCGCTTTCTTTTCTAAGTTTAAGGCGCTTGTTTCAACCAAAATTACATTCACTAAAGAATCAGAAGTAGCAGGAACCAACCCACAAGAAAACACCTAAATCTTCCTTCTTTTAACTCCATATCGTTTTAAATAATGATAAGAGGGGCTAAAGGAGATTATGTTCATCCTATTTAGTATAGGTTTTAACCCTATGTTTAACAAAACTTGCACTAGAGAAGAAGCAGTAATACTATTCCAGGATGACCAGCCATATAAGAAAAAGCATATGTGTTTACATATACCTGTTGCTTTTAAAACGCCAACGTACTTTTGTTGTAGGTATCTTATAACTTGTCTTTTAAGAACAGCTTTAGATGTTAACATTATATGCAACTTTTTTTGCCAGTGATTTATAAAAACGCTTACCTAATTGAGTTGTAAAAGCCATATAAAAACAATCAGCACCTGAGTTTCCTGCAGCCACATCTGAAAGCGCATCCTCTTGCTTTAAACTAAAAAAATTGCTGTTATAAAATTGGCAGTACTTGAGAGACACACCAACAGAATTTTTACACAGGGTTAGACCCACTGAGCAATTAGGACCAATGATATGATGATCATTATCCTCAATATGACAGAATAAATGTATAAATAAATAAATATGGATCACTAGCTCCCTCAACTCTCTTTTATTTCTTGTATTAATACAGCGGATCCTTGCTGTTATACTTACTCTACACTACCAACAACCTAGCTTCTCAATCATCTCATCCTGCTTGTATGGTAATGACTTCAGATGGTGCCGCTTTCATGGCTTAGTAATTCACTTCACCATATCTCATTGTTCCCACCAATTATTTATCTGTCAATCTACAATTCCCAATTTGGCCAATTTCCCAATGATCTCAATATCGCCTCATTTTGAGGCACTCAATTAATCTTACTTGTAACAACTCGGCGGATTCCATTCAAATCAACATATTGACTTAGTGCTTATCATCCAGTCATATTGGAATCGTGACATTACCCCCTCCTTGACTGGATGATAAGGCTCCTATTAATTATATGGCAGAGGAACTTCACATGCACTTGGTTGATTATTTGACTGCTAACAGGGTCCTTAATAGTATATGCGTTGACCCCAGTTTTCTCAATGACTTTGAACGGACCAATCCATATACTGGCCAGCTTGTGTTTCTGCCTGAACCAATGCTGGTCGTGGAAGAGAACCATGTCGCCTTCCTTGAACTGTGCTAACCCGCTTTGACATACCTGATCCGCGGCCTGATTCCTGATCTTCTTGACAAAGATGAAGGAATAGGCTTCATTTTGCAATTTGATCAGAATATTTGCAAGGTTAGTCAAACAGTGATGGAGTTCCACTCTGCTGGTGTCTTCCACACATGCATAAAGTAACACCGGAAGAGCTGGATGTTGACTGTATAGTAATTGGAAGGGACTTTTCCCCGTGGTGGAATGGTAACTGATGTTATAGGAAAGCATGGCAGTGGAAAGAATGGAGGTCCAATCAGATGGTCAATCTGTTAATTTTCGCAGGATATTTACCAGAGTCCCATTCACACGTTCAACCATTCCATTAGATTCAGGGTGGTATGGAGTCGTTAGAACCCCATGGATACCCATAAGCTCGTTCAGTTTGGGGAGGATATGCGAGGTGAATTGGTTCAAAATCAGTGAGAATAAACTGAGGGCATCCATGTCACTGAATAATGTACTCCATCACAAACTTGGCCACTGTAACAGCCCCCAAATTTTGTATTGCCCTCACTTCGACCCACCAGGTCAGATGGTCAATAGCTACCAGAATGTACTTACACCGTTTAGCTCCTGTTGGTAAGGGACCAACAACATCCAGGGAAACAGTATGCCAAGAAAATGGGGTTTTACTACCTGATAAGAAGTCCTACGGCGGAATGGCTTCTCCACTTGGCACTGATGGCAACAAGAAATGGTTTTGAGCATGCCAAAGTTCATACTTTCCTAATAGTACTGAGGGTGCAACAACTCCATTGTTTTGCGCACTCCACCATGTCTGACTGCTTTGTGGGCGCTCATAATAATTTCTGGCCAGGCTGAGGGTCGTGGAAAATTCACCGTAGAATCACCAATATGCTTGTACAGTTCCCCATTTCGTTGGAAAGTATTTTTTTGCATCTCGTTTAACGCTTTGATCACTTGGGGTGGTTTGTCATCAAACTTTTCACTGAGCATCTTGTCATAAATCACATCGCTGAAGTCTGCCATTACCACACCAGTTGACAATCAAGATAAACAGTCAGCGTTCTAATGCTTTGCTCCTTGCCAATGAAGGATTTTTAAATCGTGGGCCTACAGCTTAAGAGCCCTTCAAGCCAAACGGCCTTAAGGTTCTTTTAGGTTCTACAACCAGCGTAATGATGCGTGGTCTGTTACGACTTTGAACTTTACCCCATGCAGGTAAACTCTAAATTGCTTATATGCGTAGATCACTGCTAAGCACTCTCACTCGGTCACAATATAATTACGTTCATGGTTATTCAGACTTCCTCTGCAGTATGACACTGGGTGCCCTTTCTTTCATCATCTTTTTGGGACAAAAAGTGCCCCCACAGCGGAAAGAGATGCATCCATTTGTACAATAAATCCCTTTTGTAATCTGGGTAGCGTAACAGGGGTGCACTAATAAGTTCCATTTGAAGTGTATCAAAGGTGCATTGGCGCTGTTCTGTTCATTTGAACATGGTACCCTTTTTTTTAACAGCTCAAACAGCGGCCCTATGATGCAACTAAAATTGGGTATGAAGCGTCAGTAATAACCCACCATCCCCAAAAACACCTGAATGTCCCGTTTACTAGCTGGCTTAGTCATCTTCTGAATAGCTTCCACCTTGGCTGGTTGGGGTCTCAGCCCAGTCACATCCACCACAAAACTGAGGTATTCTAACTGATCCTTGAAGAAGTGACATTTCCTGGTCTTGATCTTGATATTGGCCTTAGCCAGTTGGCTAAATACCTCTTCTAGATGGGTAAGAGGCTCAGTAAATGTGCGCAAGAAGACGTAAATATTGTCAAGGTACACAAGAACACATGACAGCTTCAGATCCCCCAGAATGGTGTCCATTGCTTGTTTAAATGTAGCTGGGGCATTACATAGCCCTTGTGGCATACGAGTTTGTTGGTTGGAAAAGTCCTTTGGATGTGATTATATCGCAGGTTTTCTTGTTCCACCGGGGGCAACTCAATTTGCCAATAACCAGATATCAAATACTTTGCCAAGAAATAACAAGCTCCACCTAACCGATCAAGCACATCATCAATCTGTGGAAGAGGGTATGAGTCCTTCTTGGTGATATTATTAAGCTTCCAGTAGTTGATTACTACACAGTTAGTACCATCCTTCTTTTTAACAATTAAGACAGGTTTAGCCTATGGACTCTTAGATGGTTTGAGCATTCCCTGCTCTAGAAGCTTGTCAATTTCCTCAGTGATGACTTCTTCAGCTGCCCTTGATTAATGGATTGGCTGAGACCTGATGGGGGATGATCCCCAGTGCCCACCTGATGGATAACCCCCTGAGTGCACCCTAAATCGTGATCATCAACAGCAAAGATCTCTTCATATTTTCTAAATAAGGATTCTACTTGATCTCTTTGGTCTTCCATTAGCCCCATAAAATTTTCATGGTACAACTGCCATTACGCCAAGCTGTATTTCAATGGGCAGGCCAAATATATCCAACGAACTGAACTCATGAACCTGGAGGACCTCTTCAACTGGAATAAAATGTAATTATGCCACTATCTGGTGTTGGTGGATTTGCATTGGTTTATTCTGAGATTTGATACTAAGACCTTGATCTCCTCATGTCCATAAGTATAATACCTGAGGGCCACATGGAGCTCAAACTGTGATTGCTGATAAGGCCCAGTGACCTCCCATAAATCCCAGCAGGCACTTCCACTTCTAACTCAGTGTTTATGATTACTTGGTGTCCAGAGGGAATAGATATAGGGGCCGCAGCTCTAAGTGGTAACCCTTTTTATTTAACCGAGGTAAGCTGACCAGGGGACAGACATTACCGAATATATGTGAAACTAAGAGAATAACTAAGAAATATAAAAATTGGGCACCCCAGGGCACTCAAGTTTCCCCTGTTGCCAGCGGGACTGCCAGGTATGGGGGGTTGGTGCATTACTCTGAGGGGGTTTCCCCTGCTATGGAGCAGGTGTGAAGGAAAGGGTCTGTGTGGAGGAACCAGAGTGGGAACCATGATTCTATGAGCGCTTTTTGTCTTGGTCTCATATATCCATAGAGCCAGACTTGGAAGTTCTCTAGTAAGTGGACATGAAATCTGTTAATAATCCCATGAATGGTTGGGATCGTGCCCTTGAACGCATCTAATGCAATCGTATGTATTGTCCACATTGCAATGGGTATTATTAGGGAGCGGAGTGTAGATGGGATTGGTGACTCGATCTGGAGTGCAAAGATACTCTTTGATATCGAGAATTCCTGTTCATTTTGAATCTTGAGCAGGCGTGCGACTTCCTGCGATATAGCTTTTGGTTGGGGGGCATGTTTCTAGGCGGTGATGTAGGTATCCCTCCCCTCCACATACTGCACATGATTTTGTGGAGGGAGTTGGAGAGGTCTGCCGTCCTATAGTCCTTCTCAAACAGCGCCAGGCGTTTGCTCTTATCCCTGGTTGTAGGAGCGGGTGGTGTGTCATTTTCCACATTGCTTTCTGTGTGGTTAAATCATAGGGAATGTCCAGCATATCTAGGTATTCTATCCTAGATATGCTTGGGGTTGTTGCGAGCATATCCCTCTGGGGGTGGTTTTCTGGGTTTCTTAATTTGAATTGGGGGCTGGTCGTCCCCTTCCCTGTATAGTACCCATGTTCTCTATGGTCCATCCCATACGGCGGATAGTTCAGAGGATATGTTTGAAATGAGGGGAAGGTTCCATGTGGACCCGTTGCAGTAGGGTGCTTGGCAAGGTATGAAAGTAGTCTGGGTGGACTATGTGGGTTTGTTAATTTGAGCGCCTGTGCAAAGTTAATCCTTGCTGCTCTGGACCAATGTTGTTGCGGGAGGTCTGGAGCAAGGATTTCCTTTATCCAGGTACCTAGGATGTGATTGGCATGGCTCTCAAAATCTATTAGTCCCATGCCTCCGCTTGAGCGTGGGCCAAATAGTGTTTCTATCCGTATAGGAGGGTGAGAGCCAGGCCACAGCCAGCCCTGGATAAGCGCGCGAATTGAGGTTATAAAGCTAGGTGAGAAGGCTATCGCATGGGCCTGGTACCACAGTATTGGGAGGATGAGCGAGTTAGCAACTGTAACTCGTCCTGTTAGTCCTGGGGTTCTTCCCTTGAGGGAGGCGACGCATTTGGATACCCGTTGTAACAGGTTACTTTCCATTGTCTCATTAGCATATCCCCCTGATTATAGCCAGATTTCAAGTTGTCAGACAGGAGTGGTAGTGGGAGGTGTTGCAAAGGGTAATATAATTGGGTTTTTTCTTCGAGTGTTGGTGTGAGGTTCTGATGTTGTGGCCCAATTGTTTGTGTATTTGACTAAGAGGATGTTTTCTGTCTTCCTTTTGTTGATTGATGCATTGCTCAACTTGGAGTATTCCTCTAGAGTGTGTTCAAGCTGTCGGGCATCTTCATTGTTTGCTATACCTGCTACGCAGTCATCTGCAAAGTCCAGTATCTTGACTGTTGGTTGTCCTTGTGCGGTTATCCCCATGAGACGTGAGTCAGTTACTCGGAGGAGTGGGTCAAAGCTGAAATTGTATAGCAGTGGGCTGAGGGGATCCCCTTGTTTGATCCCTCTGTGTAGTTTAATCTTGTTTGTTAGGAATCCAGGGCCGCATACAGCCATGGTTGCAAATTCTGTTAGGTGCATCGCCCATTTTATGAAGCTTGGTGGGAGTTTGAAGGCATGTAGACATTCTTTTAGGTATGGCCAGCTAACACGGTGATACGCCTTTTCCTGATCCAAGAAGACCAGGGCACCAGTTGCTTTAGATTGGCAAATATTTGCAACAGGGTGAATGTTGTTCCATATTGAACGCCCTGGTATAAACCCAAACTGGTTGGGTGATAGGACGTCAGATGCAATTGCACCTAATCTAGCAGCTAGAATTTTTGTTATTATTTTTGTGTCAGTGTTGGAGAGTGCAATTGGGTGCCAGTTGGCCAGGTCCAACTTGTCACCCTTTTTATACAAGGTTATAACGTAGGATTCATGGCCTCCTGGTAATAGGCATGTTTCCAACAAACTCTGGTTCATTGACGCCAATAGGAGGGGGGCGATTTGTTGAAAATATTTTTTGTAAAATTTGTAGGGTATCCCATCAGGCCCTGAGCATTTCCTACGTGGTGCACCGCAAATTGTTTCCCAAAGCTCCTCCCGTGTGATAAGGGATAGTATATTGTAATTTGGATGGTGTACTTTGTATCTGGCAGTTTGAATAAATTCATTAATTTTTTGTGTATCTGTCGGCATATCGCGATATAATTCATTGTAATAGCAGTGTACTTCTGCCTTGACCTCCTCAGGTTCAGGTGCCACAGTGCCGTTGGCCTTGCGGACCTGTGTGCATGTGGGCTGGTTTCCGTGGGAGTGGAATTGGCGGAAAAAGTATGTTGAACAGGTTTCGCCTTCCTTTATGAACTTACCTTTGTTCAATAATTTGATTCTGTGTTGGTGTTCAAAGATGAGATTGTTAAGTCAGGCTGAAATTTTTGCCCATTTGCGTCCCCAATTAGGGCTATAGCCAGATTCAGAGTATTTATTTCCAGGTGGTCTAGTTCTGCCAAGGTACGCTTGATTGTAGCTGTGTCCGCAGTGTACTTGCGTGATGCAATATGTTGGGTTTTGTTGATTAAATCTTTTTGAAATTTTCCCATGTTCCGATGGAATCCAAAGTGAATGGGGCTGTGAATTCTGGGTTTGTAGCCTTGTTTTCAACCCAGTCAGATATCTCAGGCAATCTTATATTTTCTGGGTGAAGCTTTCTCCAAGGCGACACCTGTGTGTGGAATTGGGTTGGCGCTAACTGCACCGTAACTAATTGGTGGTCAGAAAAATAGATCTTTTTGTTGTAAATTTGGAGATTCTTGAGCGGTGGGATTGTGGGATGAGGATATGGTCAATGCGACTCATCAATATGAGCAGTCCCTCACGTATGTTGGGTCTTGTCATATGGGGAAGGATTGGTGAATTGGGAGGAAGAGCATCCTGTAAGCCAAGAGATGCCTTCATTGTGCGATATTCAATGTTTCCAGGTGGGTATCCCCTGGGATTAGGCCATCGATCTATATTGGGGCTATCCCAGCAGTTGAAATCGCCTAACATGATGATATCTGGTGGGAGGGTGAGGGTTGAATTTTTTTCAAAAAAAATCTTTTCTCTCAGTTGCAGTTCACGGTGCATAGATACATGCTAATGAAATTATTTCATCTTGGCATGTGATTGTTGCTACCAGGACTCGACCATGCAAGTGTGATGATGAATTTGTAATTTTAAATTTTTTGTTGTTTTGGACTATCAACCCATGGTGAGACGTCCATACTGATTGTGATGGTGCGACCCTGGTTGACTAGGATTCTGCTTCCCCTTGTAGGCAGTGGGGTTCTTGGATGGCCAAGATGTCTACAAGAGGTTTTCGCAGAAATGCCAGCTTTTGGCTTGGGACGTATGAGTCCTGGCTCCTGCGATATTTAACGTCCCTATTGACACTGAGGTGCCTGTGGCGCCTCAGGAGCGGTTGGGAGGACCCTCTGGTCCTATCCCACCGCGGCTCATTTTGGCCATGCTCCGCATCTGTACTCCAACTCTTTCACTGCCATTGTTGGTTCTCTTGATCTGACCCAATGATTCAAGGGAATTGCGGTTTTTTGCATTTGCATCAACTTTTCCTGCTCAGGTCTCATGTTGATTTGATGCGGGTTGTTGATTGGATTTTATATTTTTGAGGTTCAACTTTGTTTCATTGTGCACCGCTTTTATACCCAAATTGTGGTTGCATTGTTCCTCAGTATGTGCATGACTGATGACGCTTTGTGGCTCAATCTGGTTACTGTGAAAATTTTCGACCTGGGCATATTGTTCTGTTTGGTTGGTTCGGTGAATATCTAAAAATCCTCCTGAATTTGTCCGTGGTTAATGGCAGATTCCGCGTGTGCCGCCGCTTCAGCCGCTGCTCTCTTGCAGGCTTTTTGTGCTGCTTTACGCTGTTTACTTGTAACTGGGTCCATGATGGAGTATAGTCCATCTTCACCCCAGCGGAATGGGTGGTGGCCATCAGTCATTTTGGCGAAGTTTTCATTATCTTTGTCCATAGCTTCTTCACAAAATCATTCTCCATTAAGCCCTCTTTTACAGGGCATGCATGTTCCTTGTGGCCCAGTGAGCCACAGTGGTTGCAAATGGGTGGTGCGCGTTCTGGTGTAACTCAGAATGCAGCTGACTGGCCCCCATCTGCAAAGTGAAATTCTGCTGCGCGGGGACTTCTGGATAAATCCTCTTCCACTTCTGGGAAGGGGTTGATTACAGCAATAGCTTTGCCCATGCACAGGTTGGGCATTAAGCGAAATTGCTGTAATTCAAGTTGTTGGATTTCTCTGTAGGCCACAAGACCTTTGCAGAGCTCCTCCTTGATTACCTTATGAGGAAGGTTGGTGGGGAGTGAGTCAAAGGATATGAACAAAGTTTTTGCTTTGTTTTATCTGGTGCGCGCGGTGCGCACAATTTTTGCCCTCAGGGAGGGCAATTTCCACGCAGATTTTTGCTGCAGCATCGGCTTCATTGGCTGTTTCAAAACCAATATTGATCCAGCTGCATCCCATGTTGTTGGTGGCTACGTACACCGCGTGAGGGAAAAGTGAGGGCTGTGCCTCACATGTTTTCTCCCACAGGGTTGGTGACTCATCCCCAAGGAAGAGTCTGATCCCATGTTCCACCTTTGATAAAGGTTGGTTGAATTGAATGTACATGTATTTCGCATGCTTTACAGTAAATACCATAAACCCAGATGGTGTCTGAGTTTGCGATTTCTTTGCAGATTGGATTCCTGGTCCCCCTCCAGGGCGTTTCTTGCCCTTAGTTGCACCGTTAAGCGCACCGCTTGCCGCGATGCTCGCCCATGTTGTGTTTTTTTTTGTTATTAAGGTCGCCCATCTTTCCTGTGTGTGATTATCCAAATTTGCTATTTGAATCGAATCGTAGTAACTAAAGTGATTGTTATGAGAGAGAAAAGCCTGAGGCTAAGATTTTCATAATAGGAATCTTGAAGGCCAAGGTGTCTTCAGACTCCACGGTAGATATTAAGGCATATTTCCCAAGATCCTCACCACAAAGTATGTAAACTGATGAAAATGCTTTAAGCTACTTTATCTTCTAAAATCTACAATAACTATTGAAAATCTCTAATATATTGTAAAATTAAAAAAGCTTCTTTTTAAACATGGGTACATTGTACTGAAGATGTCACAGAGTACACCAAAATACTTGTAGAGTCCGCCACTTGCATGCAACAGTTCCTTATAAATAGAACCAGTCTGCGTGCAGTTGGTTTATGGCTTCCTTTTATATTAATACTTCTCATAAAACTCCTGTTTAGCCAACAGTTCTGAAATTTTTATATATGGTGTGACATCCTGAATTTGGCTCTTACTATAGCCTTGTTAGCAAACCTCTCCCAGAAACCATTGGAAGGCAAGTTCCGCCACACCCTACAACCTTGATCTCAAATTTAGCCCACACTTTACTTTTGGAGAAAGAAGTTGTTGAGAAAGTGCCTCTTAACCCCTTTCCTCCCTCTCTTCTATGGTTAATTAGCAGTATGGTACTTTCCCACCTGATTGGGTTTAATTTTGTTTTTATATTGGCACAAATTTTCTATAAAGAGCTTTTAGATCAAGCTTATTTTATCTTATCCTATTTTTAGGTAATATCTGTCTTCTGATTGGTTTACCTAAGAAAAACAATATAATTTCATAACTTAAAGCAATATCTCACAATCAAGGTTCATGTTTTTAGCTTTGTTGCTGTTGGCAACAAGTCAAGATTACTTTATTGGCTACCTGGAGGTTCCTAGGTTGGACAACTTGGGTATATTTGAAACTTAACCTTATATGGAGGTTCAGACGCTACTTAAATTACTGGAAGCTTAAGTTATTTTCATCCTAAAGAAATTGAATATAGACTAAAAATAAATGTAAGGTATAAGAATGTACTTAGTAATAAAAAAGATTTTTATTAATTTAAAGAATCAGGGGAATACAGGGTTTTGACAGCTGATAGTTGAATACCACGTGTGAGCATGTAAGCAGTTTCAGTATGTAGGAGGGGATGGTTTTTCTTTCTTGTAACAATCACTTTTTGAACTACAAATTTGATTCGAACAGCAAGTTTGGATAATCACACACAGGAAAGATGGGCGACTTTAATAACAAAAAAACACAACATGGGCAAGTGTCGCAGCAAGCGGTGCGCTTAATGGTGCAACTAAGGGCAAGAAATGCCCTGGAGGGGGACCAGGAACCCAAGCTGTAAAAAATTGCAAACTCAGACACCGTCTGGGTTTATGGTATCTAATGTAAAACACGCGCAATACATGTACATTCAATTCAACCAACCTTTGTCAAAGGTGGAACATGGGATCAGACTCTTCCTTGGGATGAGTCACCGACCCTGTGGGAGAAAACATGTAAGGCACAGCCCTCACTTTTCCCTCACGCGGTGTATGTAGCCACCAACAACATGGGCCGCAGCTGGGTCAATATTGGTTTCAAAACAGCTGATGAAGCCAATGCTGCAGGAAAAATCTGCACGGAAATTGCCCTTCCTGAGGGCAAAAAAATTGTGCACACCGTGCGCACCAGATGGAACAAAGTGTAAACTTTGTTCATCTCCTTTGACTCACTCCCCACCAACCTTCCTCATAAGGTAATCGAGGAGAAGCTCTGCAAAGGTCTTGTGGCCTATGGAGAAATCCAACAACTTAAATTACAGAAATTTCGCTTAATTCCTAACCTGTGCATGAACAAAGCTATCGCAGTAATTAACCTCTTCCCAGAAGTGGAAGAGGATTTATGCAGAATTCCCCGCACAGCAGAATTTCACTTCGCAGATGGGGGCCAGTTGGCTGCATTCCAAGTTACACTGGAATGCGCACCACCCATTTGCAACCACTGTGGCTCACTGGGCCACAAGGAACATGCTGCCCTGTAAAAGAGGGCTTAATGAAAAATGAGAATTGTGAAGAAGCCATGGATGAAGACAATGAAAACTTCGCCAAAATGACTTATGGCCACCACTCATTCCGCTGAGGTGAAGATGGACTATACTCCATTGTGGACCCAGTTACAAGTAAACAGTGTAAAGCAGCACAAAAACTCCCGCAAGAGAGCAGCGGCTGAAGTGGTGGCACACGCGGAATCCGCCATTAACCATGAACAAATTCAGGAGGATATTTCAGATATTCACCAAACCAACCAATCAGAACAATATGCCCAGGTCGAAAAAATTTCACAGTAACCAGACTGAGCCACAAAGCGTCATCAGTCATGCACATACTGAGGAACAATGCATCCGCAATTTGGGTGAAAATGCGGTGCACAATGCAACAAAGGTGAACCTCAAAATATAGAATCCAATCAACAATCCGCATCAAATCAACATGAGACCTGTGTGGGAAAGGTTGACGCAAGTGCAAAAACCGCAATTCCCTTGAATCATTGGGTCAGATCAAGGGAACCAACAATGGCTTTGA
Source organism: Massospora cicadina (assembly GCA_022478985.1). Taxonomy (NCBI): domain Eukaryota; kingdom Fungi; phylum Entomophthoromycota; class Entomophthoromycetes; order Entomophthorales; family Entomophthoraceae; genus Massospora; species Massospora cicadina. The sequence goes on from JAKSZP010013139.1 coordinate 407,184, forward strand.
AAGAGTTGGCGTACGGATGCAGAGCATGGCCAAAATGAGCCGCGGTGGGATAGGACCAGAGGGTCCTCCCAACCGCTCCTGAGGCGCCACAGGCACCTCAGTGTCAATAGGGACGTTAAATATCGCAGGAGCCAGAACTCATACGTCCCAAGCCAAAAAGCTGGCATTCCTGCGAAAACCTCTTGTAGACATCTTGGCCATCCAAGAACCCCACTGCCTACAAGGGGAAGAAGAATCCTAGTCAACCAAGGTCGCACCATCACAATCAGTATGGACGTCTCACTGTGGGGTGATAGTCCAAAACAACAAAAAATTTTAAAACAAATTCATCATCACACTTGCACGGTCAAGTCCTGGTAGCAATAATCACATGCCAAGATGAAATAATTTCGTTAGCATGTATCTATGCACCGTGCACTGCAACTGAGAGAAAAAAATTTGAAAAATTTCTACTCTCACCCTCCCACCAGATATCATGTTAGGCGATTTCAACTGCTGGGATAACCCCAATATAGATTGATGGCCTAATCCCAGGGCATACCCACCTGGACACATTGAATATCACACAATGAAGGCATCTCTTGGCTTACAGGATGCTCTTCCTCCCAATTCACCAATCCTTCCCCATATGACAAGACCTAACATACATGAGGGACTGCTCATATCGATGAATTGTATTGACCACATCATCATCCCACAATCCCACCACTCAAGAATCTCCAAAATTACAACAAAAAAGATCTATTTTTCTGATCATTGATTAGTTATGGTGCAGTTAGCACCAACCCAATCCCACACACAGGTGTCGCCTTGGAGAAAGCTTCACCCAGAAAATATAAAATTGTCCAAAATATCTGACTGGGTCAAAAATGAGGCTATGAACCCAGAATTCACAGCCCCATTCACTTCAGATTCCATTGGAACATGGGAAAATTTTAAAAAGATTTTTCAACAAAACCTGACATATTGCATCACTCAAGTACACCACGGACACAGCCACAATCAAGCGTACATTTGCAGAACTAGACCACCTGGAAATAAATACTCTGAGATCTGGCTATAGCCCTCATTGGGGACGCAAATGGGCAAAAATTTCAGCCTGACTTAACAATCTCATCTTTGAAAACCAACACATAATCAGTGTATCGAACAAAGGTAAGTTCATAAAGGAAGGCAAACCCTGTTTGACATACTTTTTCCGCCAATTTCACTCCTGCAGAAACCAGTCCGCATGCACACAGGTCTGCAAGACCAACGGCACTGTGGCAACTGACCCTGAGGAGGTCAAGGCGGAAGTACACCGCTATTACAATGAATTATATCGCGATATGCCAACAGATACACAAAAAATCAAAGAATTTATTCAAACTGCCAAGATACAAAGTACACCACCAAATTACAATATACTATCCCTTATCACATGGGAGGAGCTTTGGGAAACAATTCGCGGTGCACCACGTAGGAAATGCCCGGGGCCTGATGGGATACCCTATGAATTTTACAAAAAATATTTTCAACAAATTGCCCTCCTCCTATTATCATCAATGAACCAGAGTTTGTTGGAAACACACCTATTACCAGGAGGCCATGCATCCTACGTTATAACCTAGTATAAAAAGGGTGACAAAGGTGGACCTGGCCAACTGGCTCCCAATTGCATTCTCCACACTGACACAAAAAATTCTAAGAAAAAGTCTAGCAACAAGATTAGGCGCAATTGCATCTGACGTCCTATCACCCAACCAGTTTGGGTTTATACCAGAGCGTTCAATCTGGAACAACATACACCCTGTTGCAAATATTTGCCAATCCAAAGCAACTGGTGCCCTGGTCTTCGTGGATCAGGAAAAGGCGTATGACCATGTTAGCTGGCCATACCTAAAAGAATGTCTACATACCTTCAAACTCCCACCAAGATTCATAAAATGGGCGATGCACCTAACAGAATCTGCAAATATGGCTGTATGCGGCCCTGGATTCCTAACAAACAAGATTAAACCACATAGAGGGATCAAACAAGGGGATCCCCTCAGCCCACTGCTATACAATTTCAGCTTTGACCCACTCCTCCGAGTAACTGACTCACGTCTCATGGGGATAACCGCACAAGGACAACCAACAGTCAAGATACTGGCCTTTGCAGATGACTGCGTAGCAGGTATAGCAAACAATGAAGATGCCCGACAGCTTGAACACACTCTAGAGGAATACTCCAAGTTGAGCAATGCATCAATCAACAAAAGGAAGACAGAAAACATCCTCTTAGTCAAATACACAAACAATTGGGCCACAACATCAGAACCTCACACCAACACTCGAAGAAAAAACCCAATTATATTACCCTTTGCAACACCTCCCACCACCACTCCTGTCTGACAACTTGAAATCTGGCTATAATCAGGGGGATATGCTAATGAGACAATGGAAAGTAACCTGTTACAACGGGTATCCAAATGCGTCGCCTCCCTCAAGGGAAGAACCCCAGGACTAACAGGACGAGTTACAGTTGCTAACTCGCTCATCCTCCCAATACTGTGGTACCAGGCCCATGCGATAGCCTTCTCACCTAGCTTTATAACCTCAATTCGCGCGCTTATCCAGGGCTGGCTGTGGCCTGGCTCTCACCCTCCTATACGGATAGAAACACTATTTGGCCCACGCTCAAGCGGAGGCATGGGACTAATAGATTTTGAGAGCCATGCCAATCACATCCTAGGTACCTGGATAAAGGAAATCCTTGCTCCAGACCTCCCGCAACAACATTGGTCCAGAGCAGCAAGGATTAACTTTGCACAGGCGCTCAAATTAACAAACCCACATAGTCCACCCAGACTACTTTCATACCTTGCCAAGCACCCTACTGCAACGGGTCCACATGGAACCTTCCCTCATTTCAAACATATCCTCTGAACTATCCGCCGTATGGGATGGACCATAGAGAACATGGGTACTATACAGGGAAGGGGACGACCCAGCCCCCAATTCAAATTAAGAAACCCAGAAAACCACCCCAGGAGGGATATGCTCGCAACAACCCCAAGCATAGCTAGGATAGAATACCTAGATATGCTGGACATTCCCTATGATTTAACCACACAGAAAGCAATATAGAAAATGACACACCACCCACCTTTACAACCAAGGATAAGAGCAAACGCCTGGCGCTGTTTTAGAAGGACCCATAGGACGCCAGACCACTCCAACTCCCTCCACAAAACATGTGCAGTATGTGGAGGGGAGGGTTCCCTACATCACCGCCTAGAAACATGCCCCCCAACCAAAGCTATATGGCAGGAAGTCGCACGCCTGCTCAAGATTCAAAACGAACAGGAATTCTCGATATCAAAGAGTATCTTTGCACTCCAGATCGAGTCACTAATCCCATCTAACCTCCGCTCTCTAATAATACCCATTGCAATGTGGACAATACACACAATTTCATTAGATGAGTATAAGGGCACGGTCCCAACCATTCATGGGATTATTAACAGATTCCATGTCCACTTACTAGAGCACTTCCAAGCCTGGCTCTATGGATATATGAGACCAAGACAAAAAGCGCTCATAGAATCATGGTTCCCACTCTGGTTCCTACACACAGACCCTTTCCTTCACACCTGCTATATAGCAGGGGAAACCACCTCGGAGTAGTGCACCAACCCCCCATACCTGGCAGTCCCGCTGGCAACAGGGGTAACTTGAGTACCCTGGGGTGCCCAATTTTTATATTTATTAGTTATTCTCTTAGTTTCACATATATTCAGTAATGTCTGTCCCCTGGTCGGCTTACCTCAGTTAAATAAAAATGTAGGAGGTGATGGCAAAGTCCAAATTCAAAGTGAGAGTAAAATAGGTTTCATTATCAAATGCTGGACTAAGACTAATAATGAAAAAAATGTTAAGTGTTTTTCATTATCTACCATTAGAAAGCCGCTAGATGTAAGGCATTATATGTGGAGTAATTTGTTAATGGTGCGAATTGGGGAGCTAAACACTGGATAAAACCATGTATATAAATTTGTGATAATAATAAGTAATTTAGGACATTCTTCCTTGTCTCATTGGCCAATGGAGCACTAATGAGGCAATTTATGATAATTTTTTAATGATCTTGGAGCTATTAATGGAAATGGTCCAGTGCTAAAATTTAATTTGATAATGATTTTGGGCTTTAGGCTCAAAGATAATTGATAAAGTATTAATATATAATTTAGATCAAGATTGATTAAAAGTAATAATTTGAATCATACCCCTAAATTGAGGCTTTACCCAAACTAGGTAAAAACCTGACAAAGCTCTCTTAAGCCTTAATTAGGGTGACAATTATTCGCCAGGGTGGCTAGTCTTGGTAGGATCTAAAGCTACCAGAGTTGGGTCAAGTGTGATATATCAAGTCTTTTGGGTTAGACGTTGGCCTTGCAAGCATGAGGTTTGTTTAAGTATCACAATCTGTAGGCAGTCAGTGGTATGGCGAATCCTTTTGTTGACAGTTTTTGGCTATGTTCCCTTTGACCAGCAAGATTTTTAAGAGGCGTGATTTCAAGGTTTTAATATCTCAAACCTCTCAGGAATATCAAGCTTTATTTCATCATTTTAGTGAGGGGCAGTGTATTAGAATAAGAGAGCATAATGTTAAAGTCTTGTTTGATTTAGGATTGACCCTGGGTTTGCACGGTGATGTAGCATATAGAACTGAAGCTTAGTAAAGTCTAGTTGGAGGATTTGGAAAAGTTTTATGCAACCATCTGGTAAGTATCATGGTTAGTTGTAAGTACAGCATGGCAACTGGTAAAGGCAAACTTTGGTCAAGAGTTTCACACAACTTGACTACAGAGATCATTCATTAAAAAATGGTTACCGGCGTCAAAAATTAAATATAAACTTAAATTGGGAGGCGTCAAATTGTGAGATATGAGACAAGAGTCAAAATGGCAAAGTAAAGCATTTTGATTGATTTGCTAGTTGACATGCTGAAAAACAAGGAATATAATTATGGCCTCACCATAACTCAGAATGCCGGTTTGTAGTAAATTAATGGACCATCCTGATTTTGTTGGGCGTATGTTTGAATTTTTGCACCAGCAGTAACACCTAAAATATTTGTAATAATAAACTATATAAAAATTATAATATTAGAATTGTAAAAGGGCGAAACTAGTTTCAGCTGCTCTGATATGATTGTCAGGGCAATAAGGAGCTATAGAACAGGTAAATGGAGAGGGTGCTGAGGCATTTGGTTTGGCTGTTCTGACTTTATTGTCAAAAAGTGAGGAGCCTTAATGCTGTGAAACAAAGATAGCACCAAAGCATTCAGATTATCTGTACTACTTTTCATTAATGCATCAAGGAGCCTCAGCGCAATAAGTAAGGTAATTGTAGAGGCATACAGCTTAACATGACAGAACTTTTTATCTGGAGGCTTTGGTTTGGGTTCAGAAGTAAGCTTAATTTCTCCCGTAGCCAATATAAAAGTTTTTTTGTGGCTTAATTTAGGTGAGCTCTCACACTAATATTCAGGCTTTTACAGAATCTTACACTTCTGCTCGCTCATTTTCTATGAAATTCAATTCAGTTCTTCTGGTAAGCAATCTCATATTTTTAGTGCGGCAAAAGTTTGGCAACCACGTGTATATATCTGGTGTCTAAAAATAGGGTTAATTAGTAAGATGTGGTCAAAGACACAATGGATTTCTTTATGGTTCTCTACCACTTTAGAATCTTATCTAGGATGTCCTTAAGCTTCAGCTTGGATGATATACTGTAGTTTATATAGTTTCTTTTCTGGTTTGATTTAAAAAAATGCTTAAACAATGTTTATCAAAGAAATTAGATCCTAGAGTTAAATAGCATCACTTTAAAGTTAACTTCCCAGGCTTACTTTCTCCTAGAATCCCACATCTTTTTGTAACTTAGTGCTTTATCCTTGTATAAAAGTTTGTTTTTCCTTAATCTTTATTTTATGATGCTAGCATCTTAGTTTACTAAAGTCTTTTTCATATTTCTCATGCATTTTTACCAGGTCAAGAAAAGGTTTTAGTTAACTAAGAGTATATAAGTGAACAAAAGCTTCCGTGAAAAAAAATCAAAAATATTATTGAAAAGTTATTATCCACGGCTACTGTATCACGTTCATTTCAGAGTAGGTATACCATAAGGTCAGGTTCTGGAAGACAAGCAGAATTTCTTTCTGGGTTATTAATTTTTTTGGTCTAGTTAATGAATTTTTCTATCATGATTGACTTTTTCAAATTAGCAACTCTGACTTCCCCTGTAGTGAGCACCACATTTGGCTTTTCTGCTGTTGGAAAAAGCCAGGGATACTTTATTAGCTACTCAGAGGTGCTTAGTTTGGACAACTTGGTTTGATTTGTAACTTAACCCTATATGGAGATATAAATGCTCCTTACAATACTTGAAGGGCTTGTTGATTTATATCCCAAAGTATTAGACTTTTAAAGTAAAAAAGTATAGTTGAAAATATACTTTGTTAGAAAGCTTTTTTCTAAAGTATCAGGGGAAAATCAGGGTTATGATTAAAGATAGGAGAATATCATGTGTGAGGGTAGTAGATTCAGGAATGAAAGAGTTGATGGCACACTCAATGTTCAGTGTGAGAGTAGATCAGATTTATCTTATAGGCTGAACTGAGATTAATAATGGTAACTCAGATAAATGGTTTCCATTATCTTCCATTAAGGAAGCCATAAAATAGTAAGGCATAATATCAGGCATAATGCTGTTAATGGGGCGTGTAGGGGAGTTTTACTGTATACAACCTAGTACTTAATACTAAGATGATAATATGTTGTTAGGGCATCCTTCCCTATCTCATAGGCCAGATGAGCACTAATGGTGCAATTTATCTGTAATTCATTCAGTTATATAAAAGGCGTTATTAGATGAAATCTCTTGGTGCTAAAGTACTATTAATAATGATTTTGTCCTTAAGCCAATGAATAATGAGCAATAAATTAATAGTAAAATAATCTAGGTTAAATTAATCAGAGTAATTTTAAATCGTGTCCTTAAATTTGAGGCTTCACCTAAACTAGGGGAATACCAACACCGTTAGTAATCCATTAAGTTATAAAACTAGGGACATATATATTGCACAAATATCGCTTTTGTAATTAATAAAATATTATATAGTTGATTTCAAAGGAACTTGTTCATTTGCTGAAAGTTATAAAATCTATTTTTAAGAGGAATGGGCTAGGGCATATATGAATGTGCCTACCCATTCTGTAATCAAGCTATAATTTATATAAAAAATCCATTATATAGCCACAAGTACATTTCTGAGAAATTTCTTAGTCACAACATTGTCTCTAAATTTTGTATCTGAGATTTTTGATCCCCAACATGCATTAAAAAGCCAATGGGTATAAAATTAATGTATGTAGTCTTTAGAAGCCTAAATGTGCCAAGGCAAGTATACAAAAGGAACAAACTTTTTATATAAAAAGTGTGTCAGAGAAATGGTTATTAGAGCTTCATTTGGATAGCTTATAAATCTTTCTAATGCAATATAATCTTTATGTTTGCATATGAAATTTATAATTAAATGCAACTGAACTCAAGTGCTACATACACTATATAAAGCTATATATCACAGGCCATAAAAAGCCCTCAATAAGAAGTAATAAAAGTAATGATCTTGGATGATTGGTTTTATAGCTTTAATATTATCACTTTTCGTTAAGTTATTAGTTCTTTGTAATTTGAGTAATTATTAAATTAAGGCCAGAAGTATTTGCTTTTTTTGTGGTTAATATATTAAAGTATCAAGGGAGGATACCCCAGTGGTAGAGTATGGACCCTCTACCACTGCCTCCCGAGTTTGATCCCGGTAATGGACTTTGGGTAGGGGATGATTTTGACTGTGTTGGTTTTGCGCGCCAATGCCCCAAACCGAGATAGCAAATAGCAAAGGCGGTCCATGGAGTTCCTGGCCTATCATACGCCGTGCATGGAGGTTTTCCAGGTTTTATCCTCCTTTTCCATTTTCTTCACTTTCCTAATCGGTGTGGTACCATCCCCCAGGTCAGCCCACCTCGAATATAATTTAAAATATTAAAGTATCTTGAGATTGGTGTATCCCCCTTTAGGTTGGGACCACCTAATGCTAAAAAAATATATTAAAGTATCTTTTCCTGTAATGGATCAAGGCTAAGTACAGCTTATGAAAAGATATTTTATAATACTTGAGAGCATATTAAATTATTCTAGATTTTTTGGATACTGGCTAATCAGAATTATACAGATCCTTACTAATATAACTATAAAGCATATTTAGATATTAATATAACTTAATAACCAGGTAAAGATACCCAGTGGTAGAATATGAGCTCACTACCACTGTCTCCCTGAGTTCAATTCTAGTACATGAACTTTGGGTAGAGGACAACTATACTGTGCTGGCGTTGCGCACCAATTCTCTGAACTAAGATAGCAAATAGCAAGGCGTTCCATGGAGTTCCTGGCCTATCAAATGCCGTGCATGGGGGTTTTCTGAGTTTTATCCTCCTTTCACATTTTCTTCAATTCCCTTTAATTGGTGTAGTATCATCTCCAGGTGAGCCCACCTCAAAATAAAATTTAATATTTAAATTTTAAATTTTAAAATTTAAATTTTAAAATATAACTATATAACCAAATTAATATGGAAATGTCTATTGTGCCTTTTTTCATTTTAAAGTAAATTAACCAGAGGAATGGCATTACCAAAAGACCAAAAACAAGTAAAAGAACCTAAAAATTGGACTAAAACACCCAATCAAGCAAATTGGCACCAAAATAACAAAAATAAAGATCATCAGGTGGGAGAGCAAAATGATTCTAATTGTCCATAGCAGAGGGGAAAGGATATTAAGAGGCTCTTCCTTGGCTGCGTCTTCTTACTGCCAAATTAATGTGCAGGGTAAGGCTGAGAGCAATGGCGTGGGGGCATAATATAGATGTTGTTTAATGTCACCTAAGGAGGGGAAGTTAAATAATTGGCGCAGGTGAATACGGCCCTTAATATAGTGGGTATGATAATTTTTGTCTTAATGGTGGGTATCTGGCAGTTTGAAAAAGGTTGCAATGTTTGTGCAGGTTTTTTGGGACTTTTGGGTTTTTTGCCACTGCTATAACAATTTAATGGCTTTTTTGGCTTATTGGTTGCAGATAATGATTTCAAGCTTGCCTATAGGGTAAGGCCAACCAGGATATTGATGGATAGCTAGACTCTTTGCATGCATGCCAACAGACTTACTTTAGCTTTTCTTAGGGGATAAAAAGTGTAGAGAAGCAGCTGCTTTAACATTAAGCCTATGATTGCATCAAATTGTTTTGGCATTTGTTTATAGAAATAAAAATGAGGGGGATATTGGTTGTCATGATCAGTATTTAGGAAACGTTCATTGTGAAGATGGATTTTTCAATGGTTTCTACAATTCAGAAACCTCAACCATTAAGTCTCAAGGTTTTTAATGAATTTTAATCTGAAATCAGCATAAGGTCGAGGTTCATTTGGCAAATGAGATGGCGTTTGGGTCAAATGGTGGTTCAAGCATCCTCCCATTTTGGCTGGAGTCTGTGCTGAAGATTAAGGATGGGTGTGGTATGGCAGGGGTTAATCTGGAGCGCTTGTTAGGTTTAAAGGGAGCCAAGAGAATACTGTACTGTAAGTGATGGCTTAAAACCTACAACAGAAGCCTTAGACAGCAAGGCGATGGTAGCTTTCAGAGTTAACTCATGTGAGGAGAAGAAGGGTTTTGGTCTTGGTATTAGTGAAAGTGAGAGTGAGGTGTTTTCCACTGTGTAAAGCTACTGCACTTAACAAGTTGAACAAATAGTTTCACCTTGTAGATCCGATATAATGGCACTAAATCATTATCTTTTATTTAAGATATGATTAATCAAAAATTTTGGGATAAAATTAATACAAGAAAAGTAAAAAACCCCAACATTTACCATTGGCAAGGCGCTGGGTTTATGGTGTGACAGGGTGGAGGCCACTAAGCCTACTTTGAGAATATGGAATATCTGCCATTTCTTGAGTACCACAATTAATGGTTTTAACGCCAATCTTAAATTCAATACTTTTGAGGATCATTTTCTTATTTTATTTCCCTAGAAACAATATAGGTTAATATTTCTCGCTATTATTGAGCTTTTTTAGTAAGTTCTAATTATCAAAATACGCTATGCCAATTTAAAAATTTTGGCAAAGGGTCAATTTCCATTTCAATCTTTACTTTGACTTCTTTCCCTAAGTTTGACATATCAAATAGATTTTTTTCACCTAAGGTTGGCCAGGTATCAAATTATTTCCATTTATGGTGTCTTCTGATTGAGCCGCTTTTTAGGGATGAGAAATAGTGACTGTTGCCTTATGCTTCATGAAGTTTCTAAAATCTACACAAAGGTTTTTAATATTTTTCATATAAATCTCTAATATTATGAAACTAAGATGGGTTTGTCTTGATATTATTTTGGAAGATGGAACCTAGAAGTCATGGAGCAGGAGCAGCTACCCACCTCTTATATAAGGCATGCCCTATTTTGACAATTAGAGTAAGGGGAAGTGCCCTAGGGTTCAAGCCCTTCTTAGCCAAAAAGGGTGCATACTAGGCCCAGCTTGATAGTAGGAGCCATGGGCCTTACAACGTCAGCCTGATGAATGAATAAGCAGGGTTGGAACCACCAGTAATGTATAACAAGCATATACCACTGGTGGGGCTTCAGTACCTAATTAAGAATCTAAAGCATCTGTGGAGATTTGTTGACAATATTCTTATGAAGGTAGTTAAGCAAACAGAGTTGGAAAAACTGGAGGTCATCATTGACGTGCTGTAACAATCAGTTTTTCATGTGATGATTTCCATGATGCTAGAACCTAAGGAATCCCCTTAACCACAATGGTTGAATTTAATTTCCTTTTTAAAGATCTTGTATAAAACATTTTGTTTATATAGACTAATTTAAATTGTGGTTTAGTTTTTCAGCTAAAATTATATACTGGGATCAATTTGGCTTTTATTATTGAACTATTTAAATAACTTTAAATTTAATCTTTGCTTTAAGAAACTGGAGCAGAATCTTCCAGATGCCAGTTATAATTCTATCTGATAGATATTCTGCCACTTTACCCTCAATTAATTACCTGTTTTTCTTGAATTTATTAATTTTGTTTTAATTTGAATTAATGAAGAAATAAGTTTAAATAACAATGTGGCAAATAAAGAAACCCTTCAATGCTGTTGTTTACTTAGTATTATGTAAGCAAATCCAAAGACCCCAAAGATGATGAGATTAACTTGGCCACCATACCTCTTCCAAGTTGGCCAATAGAGGTAGCCATGTAACGCTGATATTGAAACATGAATTGAGCTATGTTACTTTTTTTTAAATTGAATAACTTACATGGATCACTGTTTAATAGAAAATAAATTTCTTACATCATGTAGTTTATTTTGTCATTGAGAGATTTGTAAACTTGATTATCTCCAAGCATCACACATGCACCCAAAAGAAATTGTCAGGTGTAAGTGCTGTGAAAGAACGAATGATTTGTTTGGCAATATCTGGGTAATGAGGGACATAGTAATTATTGAGCCACCAGTCTTTTTGTAAGTGGCGCGAACCATTACTAAAAGCAGTTCTTTAAAGCTTGTGATGTCAGGATAAATGTTGGCTTGATATCTATTATAATGAGGCTTACCTATGGAGTAAAGGTTCTAAGGTCTTGCGAGAACTTTCTAATTGAATAGATATATGTTAGTGGAAAGTTAAATATTTAGGAAAAAAGTACTTATAAATAGTACCAGAAAAGAACTAAGAATAAACTAAATGAGTGGAATATTACTAATGATGAGGGATAGACGCATGTCACATGTGAAGGTGAAAGGAGATTAAGGAATGAGGTAGGTGATGGCACAGTCCAAATTTAGGTTTGGGGTAGGTCAGTATTTATCATGTAAGGCTGAACTTAGATCAATAATGGTAACACATTTAAACGTAATCCATTATCTGCCATAAGGAAGCCATAAGATGGAAAAGTATAGTAGGTGACATATAGTTATTAATGGGGTGAATAGAAGAGTTAAACACTGAAAACAACTTTAGCATAAATCAATATAATATAAGTTTGTTTGGGAATTCTTCCCAATCTCATCAGCCAGTGGATACTAATTAGGGTGATTCATCCATAATTCATTTTGTAGAGAGCTTGGTGTTAAAGTGAAGATAGCTTAGTGCTTTAAAATATAGAATTGTTAATAATTTCTAGTTTAGACTCAACAAGTCATTGATCAATAGATATAAAATAATTATTTCTGGCATCAGCCCTAAAAAAATCATTACTTGATAAATAATTTACAATGTTTTTGGGCCTTAGGCATGAGAAAAAATTATTTAAGGGGAAGATACCCCAGTGGTAGAATATGGACCCTCTACCACTGCTGCCCCAAGTTTGATTCCGGTACAGGAACTTTGGGTAGGGGATGACTATTACTGTTTTGAGTTGCGCACCAATGCCCCAAACTGAGATAGCAAATAGCAAAGGCGGTCCATGGAGTTCCTGGCCTATCAAACGCTGCGCATGGAGGTTTTCCAGATTTTATCCTCCTTTCCCATTCATTTGATTTCCCCTTGATTGGTGTGGTATCATACCCAGGTCGGCTCAACTCAAAATAAAATTTAAAAAGAAAAAATCAATCAATAATCAAATAGATTATGTAAGCTGAAGTCATTGGAAGCAATAAATAAGTTGAGAACAATAAGTTGAGGCTCATCTAAACTAGGATAAATACCAACAGAGATCCCTCCAAACCTCAACAGGGGTGACAAATATTCTTCCAGGCTATCTAACTTTGTTAGGGTCCCAAATGCCAGAGTTGTTATTAATGAAAAACAAGGCAGATGGGTTAGATGTCGATCCACTGATTTAGAGTTTAGGTTCAGTTGCAGCTTGTGCATACAGTCAGTAGATTGGAGTTCATTGTTGGTTTCATAGTTATTATAATCAGTGATTTCATTTATAACAATTGGGGATTGGTGTAGCAGGTTGATTGTGATCAGTTGGTGCAGGTAGGGTGTCAGGGGATAATGGAAATTGCGCTAATATGGCGAGATTCAATCATATAATGATTTACAATATGATCAGTGGAGCTCTGTTGATTCATGAGATATTAGAATTGATAAGAATAATGAGATTTTAAAAGCGTTCAGAATCCCAAAGCCTTCCTGAATTAGTCAATTTACCTGATAAAGGCGCTTATTCACTTAGTAAAGTTCTTGCCTTTCAGAGGTCACTGTAAAATGTCACTGCGACCCAGAAGGGCCAAGTACGCTAAATGCCATTGTATTCTTTCATGCAGATAAGGAGATCTTCTTACCCCACTGATCCCAATTCTTTTGCAAGGTTTATCCTAAGCAATCCCTGAGTCTTGCATGGCACTATAAATATCCCCAGATTTAATTGAGGAAGATATCTTCATATTTTCTTAGTTGTTATACTAGAGATTATCTGTCTGTTTTTACAGAGATCTTGCTTTTTTTAAAGAGAACAGAGTATCCCCACAAACATATCTCCATTAAAAGATTGCCTTAGGAGCACTGCAGCCCTAAGAGATTCCCGCTGGAGCTACATTTGACCCATAATTGAGTAGACTTTGAAGGTCCTGACCTTCAAAAAAATCAACAAAAACCAAAACTGGTGCTTTCTACAAGGTCCTTCTGAGGCTACCTAGTGAAAAACTATCTTTCAGATGAACAATTCCAGCGACAAGACATCCTAACATGGAAGAGGTTATGATCCTGGCCTCAATGGTAATTACCAATAATCCAGATACTCCTTTACCTCACACTTGAGAGCTTAAATTAATGCAACCATGACCTTGACTACTCCACTCCAGATGATTTTCTTTATCAAATGCAGGCTGTCAATGTCGCTGACAATGTCACCTCATTACTGGGTGGAACTATTATCTCTGGGGAGGATTTAGCCATATCCGCACCACATGGATTGCTAGAAATTTGGCACATATATATTACTCACCTGACCTTCCCAACTCTGAAGTAAGATAGCCTGAATGGAATCCTATCTTTGATTATTTAAAACCACTTTTTATAGAATCAAAATGCATCTACTTGGGCTTCATCACTTAGAGATACTACGCCAACTCAGGGTGTCTCATCAAATTTACTCACAGCTCCTTAAATTGTATAAATCCTCGTCAATTTTTGGATGAGACAATTGTGACGCAATATTGGACACATTGAGAAATTAACGAAATTCAACTTCACCAAGCCCAGGTTGACACTGGCGTTATTCTACTTACAAAATAAACTTTCTTTGCAGATGATCCATGCAGCCACTGACAATGACTAATGAGTGGAATGCGCTTTGTCTACCCCCATTGACTACATTACCAGAAATTGTCAAAACAATGATTCCTGGATCTTTGCATTGGCCTCCCATATTTAGCAGTTGAGCGAACAAAATGCCATGCCATCAATCCAGGAAGTTGTTATCAAAATGGGACCTTCTGGTGAAACTGGACCTAGTGGGAAGAAAGGAGAACAAGGACTTCCTGGACATGAAGGTCCCCGTGTTCCTCTGGATCTTATCCACCAGTTGGGTCTTCTTTCAATGAAAACCATAAAACACAGATTAAGGCTCTTGAAAAACAACTACTAATAGTGGCCCGTGGAGCTGAGATGATTATTGATGGGGATCATCTTGATATAGATCTGACCTTTATCTCCTTATACAACAATTATGTGAAGTCAACTGCAACCAGCGAAAACATGTTTGGCTCTCAAGCCTTAGTGGTTCTTCAACTTGAGCAGATGAACTCTAAGCTCCAAACCATTAAAGCTAAACAAGACTCTTTTTCCGCTCAATTGGCTCTTTATTGGAATTTCCTAAAAAAACAATATGCAGGTGCTATGAAGGCCACAAAAATTATCAGTTTCATGGCTCTAACAAGTATTAAAATATGGCACTAAAATTATTAGTTTCGTTGCAGTAATAGATTCCAATCAGAATAAAGATTTACAATCTTAAGTCCCCAATATGTAACTACACAAGACAAAATGGGAGGTCCTTTATTAGTTAAAATTTAGAGATATTTATAGGAGAGGATTTAGTAAATCTTTGTAATGACCTTTGTGCTTCAAACAACGTAAAATCTTTTTTGTTAGAGGACTAATATTGCTGATTGGACAATCTGATATGATTTATGTTAGATGAGATCAACCTTCTCATTAAGGGCTCAGCCCTTTTGGGATGCTTAGTCTCCTCAGAAGGCTTAGCCCCTTCAGGCAGATGAGACCAATAACACTGAAGAGTTAATTGTTGGTCTAAAAGAGAATCAGATATATCTAACAGGTTTTTTATAAATAGCATTAGAACAAGACACTGAACCTCAGTCCTGATTAGGATCGGTCATTGCAGGTGAATTTCCAACAATGCCCACCTCATGATCTTGCCTAGGGGCACATACTTACGAAGAAATCTACTATGAGCGCTATTGATATCAGTCCCAGTGTCAACAGCTTAGATGGAGTTAAAATCCACAACGATAAATATAATGATAGGGTCCAGACCATAAGATATCAAGTTTGTGAAATTGTCTCAGGTCTATGATGATAAAAGAGTACAAAATCTCCTATTTGATATTCAAGTAAGGTAGGTCGTGTAACATTAATCATAATTCCTTTTTATGAAGTTATAGTAGCAAGATAACTCAAAGCTAAGGCTTGCACTCTGATAATTTTTTCAGCTAACCTTCCCATAGATAATTCATTAGTTTAGTGGGTAACAGTATTAAGTATAGTTTGTACACTGGAGGTTAAAATAAGATCCCGACCATACAGAGCCTTGAAAGTAACATAATGATTATATGATGATAGCTAAACCTTTAAGCTAACATTGCGCTAGGTAAGTATAGATTCCATCTACTAGGATTGGTTAAAGCCATATTTCGCAAATGGCTATCAGAGTACCATTAGCTCGTTCAGCTGCAACATTAGTATAAGGGCTATAAGGAGCTGTAAACGACTGATTGGTACCAATAAATTTAGTAAGCTCAGATACTATGTTGATATAAAGTTTTGTTCCATTATCAAATAATATTACTTTTAGGCGGACCATCTAGTACTAAAAAAAATATTACTTTTAGGCTACCATTCCAGGTGAAAACTTGCTTAAAAAGAAGGATGTAGTAGACTTAGCAGTGACATTGGAAACAGAGACAGCTTTAATTCATTTGTTAAAATTGTCAATAGCTAGATTGATATAATGATGTTCATAAGTAGTGGTAGGGATGTGACCTGCTACATTGGTACTCATAATATAAAAAGGTTCTAAGGGTCACATTTTTATGTTGATAAATCGGATTTCCACTACGTTGTTTTTGGCAAGTGAGACAAGTTTCCAACGTCTCATGCACAATTTCCATCATATTATCCCAATAACATTGATTTTTCAACCACTATAAATTCTTGGAAAAATCTCCATGCCCCAAAGCTTGATGAGCCTCCATAATGGTATCAGTCCTAGCAGAAGGCCAAATTAAAGGTAGCCATTTAGATCCCGACTTATTATAAAGAGAACCTTCTTTAATTTGATTATCCTTGGTTAAAGATTGTAGCTTTGCTATAACATCCTTAGATTCATGATACCATAGTACAAATATGTCAATTAGCTTATAGATACGATTCTCTTTAGCAGTGAATAGAGTCAGTATAGGTAATTAAGAAAGTCCATCAGCATTTTGAATGTATAGCTCCAATGCTATGTTGAAATGAAAAGTCATAATTCTGAAGCTTTAGAGCCCATCTAGCTAAGCGTCCATCAGGATCCTTCATTCATTATAACCATTTTGGGATGCGTGATCCGTGATGATAGTAAAATATTTTCCATAGAGATAAGGGCAAAAATGCTTGATGGATGATAGGTCTGCGAGGCACTCTCTCTCAGTAACGCTATATTTGCGTTCTGCTTTGAAAAGTTTTATATAAAAAGCGATATTATGATCTACTAGAAAGAAGTTGTGCTGAGCCAGAATATCCCCAATAGCTACATCATTTCCATCTGTAAATAAGAGAAAAGGTTTCAAAAAATCAGGGTGAGCTAAATTTGGGGCACTAATTAGAGCTTGACATAAAAGCACAAAAGCTTGCTGTTTCAATTCTTCCCATAAGAAAGGAACTTATCTGTTTAGTAAATAGACCAAGGGCTCCGCAATTTCAGCAATATGTGGTATGAATTGTTGGTAATAACCAACCATCCCTAAAAACACTAAATATTGTTCAAGCTCTTAGGAACAGGCATGTCCGTAATGGCTTGAATCTTATTAGATAAGGGTAAAATCCTGTTGCAGTTAGCTTTATGACCTAAAAATTCCATCTCATATTTAAAAAAACACTTAGATTGTTCTAGCTTATAAGAAGATTGATTTATTTGGCTGAATAGTTCTTTTAGATGGTCTAAATTCTCATTAAAAATATGAGAAAAAACAGTAACAACATCTAAATAAACTAAAACGCAAGAAAGTTTCAAATCTCCAAATAAGCCATCCATGGCCCTTTGAATGGTATCAGGGGCATTTCTAAAGCCCCTGCGGCATATGAGTAGGTTCTAATAAACCCTCACTAGAACGTAAATCATAATAATGACAATCTTTGGGAGCCAGTTCAATTTTTTAATAACCACTAGCAATGTCCATGGCCAAAAAGAACTGTGATCCAGACAGTAGTCTTATGAATTATCAATGCGAGGTGATGGATATGAATCTTTATGGGTAACAGCATTGAGACGAAGATAATCCATAAGACTCTATGACCTCCATCTTTTTTAGATAAGAAGTAGAGGGGAAGCCCATAGACTTTGGGAAGGCATTAATAGCCCAGCTTCAAGAAGTTGTTTTAGTTCCACTGAAACTTGAGCCTCCGCAACTTTAGACTTTTAATAAGTCTGGGCTTGAATAGGGGGAGTATCCCCCATTTAACTGATGCTGCACATTTTTCATTAACCCAAAATCTCCAGAGCCATTTGCATATATATCCACATACTCTAATTAGAGCCTCGGCTGCTTGTAGTTGTTCTGAAGTATGTGAATCTCCATATTTGACTTTGACTCTATCATTGATAGGGAATCTTCCAACCCAAAATCATGTAAATACCCACATCCAGAGACAGATAATATTTCATGTACAGGTGTAGGCCATACATAAGCAATAGGGTTATTTTGATTCAATTTCATAAGTCGAGAGGGGAGATAAGCTAATAAAACTAGAACAGGTCCATTATATGTGGGATCAAGGATACCAGAACAGGTTAAGGCCTCCAGATGAGAGGAGTTAAGGTTACCTGAGATCTTTGATAAATGATCAGCTGGCACTAATATTTGCACTCCAGTATCAATTATAACTTGAGCTTTAGGAGGAATTGTAATTGAGTTGATAGAATATAAAGGCATCCTTCTGAGGCACAAATTGATGAAGGCGGAAGAATAGTCTTAGGTCCCAATATTTGGCAATCAAGACGAGAGACGGAGTTTGGATATGACAATAGGAAAACACGTTTTTTAGTTTGCCCTTATTATTTTGGATATCTTTTAGAATTATAGGTACTCAGTACCCAATTAAAGAAAGATAATTGTCCTTATGACTAATTATCACATCAAAATCAATAAGAAATTTGGCTCTCAAAAGCAAGACATAACGATTATTGTCCAACACTACTGCAGGGGCCAAAATAACGACTGAGTACAAGAAGCAAACGCACTCATCACAGCTGAAATGGCATCATCTAAAGTAACATAATAACAAGTAGCGAGAGTCTGGGCACCATGTTAAAAATGCTTGGTAAATTCTTGAATTGATTCTCCTTACTTAACTTGGATGCTCATGAAGGTTTGCTTTTTATTAGACAGGATTTTTCTACTTCCAAATTCCTTAATAAGGGCAATTTTCACTTGAACCCACATCAGGCAAACCTTAAGGTGAGGGACTATTATTTTCAGCAAATCAGCTCTAACAAGAAGTAATATGCCAACTTTTCTTTCTCGTTGCAATCACTATTGCAACCTATTCAATTCAAGACTGAATCTAGTTTGATAATCTCACAGAGGAGATTAGTCTGCGCCCATGTCAGGGAGCAGTTGGGCAAACAAGGCAAGAGGAGCAGGTGGAAGGCCCACGGCCTCCAACGTTCAAAAACGTCCCGGAGAATCTGGTGGAATTGACAAAAATACTAAGAAACCGGCGGTCACTATTTCCCAAGAGATACTCACATGGCAAGCACGATGCAACCAGTACATCAACATGCCACACTCCCAGCCACTTTTGTTGGTGGAATTCGGAGTCCACATGTTTCTGGACATCCAAAAAACGGCCTTATGGGAAAGATTTTGTGAAGATGTACACAATTTTCCCGACCACAGTGTATGTTGCAACTCACTCCATGCCACGTGGTTGGCTGGACCTAGGTTTTGAAAGAAAACGGCAGCAGACGAGGCTGCAGCGGTGCACGTAGTGGTTGACCTCCCCCCAAAGGGCAACAGGTCATCAAAACTAAATGCACCAGATGGACAAAATAAAACCAAACTTTCCTCACGTTTGACTTTTTGCCTACTATGGTAAAACATGACAATTTGGAACAACACCTGAAAGATGGTCTCGCTGTATACAGCGAAATACAATCTTTCAAAATGCAATGCTTCATGCTGATGCCACACCTGTGCACTGGCAAAGCCATCGCAGTGCTGACCCCAACTGAGGAGATCACAAAGGACCTAACCCAGATCCTGCACTCCACTTTTATTGATATTGTGGGGCATACCACCCACCCATTCCGGGTGACCATGGACAGCACGCCCCCCATTTGCACCCACTGTGACGTGTTCAGCCATAAGGCACACACATGCCCCATCAAGGAGGGCGTCACATTCCAAGAGCACCCCTCAGCAGCCATGGCCAGCGGAGAGGCGCACTATGAACCAACTGCAAGCACCAAGGAGGCCTTCCCATGGGGAGCACAAGGCTGCTACTTACTGGTAAAGCCTATCTCCCCACAAGAGTGGAAGAAGGCCAAGCAGGCCCATAGGGCTGCGGCCAAGGAAGCGGCCAAAGCCACCGCCGCTATCCCACACTCACAACGCCAGGAGGACATGGAGACCTTCACGGCGGAAGCAACTGGGAATCCATCAACCAATCAGATCGGGAAGTCCATGCCAAGTGGGCCACTCAATCCGAGGATCCAATGGGAGATTCAATCTCACCCTATCGTTGCACCCAAGCTCCAATTAAAACTGACTTGAGACCCATCCCAACTGAAAAAAAAAAATTTTCAACCTGCTCAACGGTGCACCAAACTCACCCGCACCGCAAAAAATTTGTCCAACGTCGGGAAAACAAAAAGCAAAGGCTAAAGCCAATGTGACTCTTTCCGCAAAAATCAACAAAAACTCCAATAGCATTGCTGCTAATACCTGTGCTGCTGTGAAGGCCCGCGGGGATCTAGAAGAGGATGGTGGGCCTGGGTGCCCAACCCCTCACACCTAAGGTGCGATGGGGGAAACCTTCACCATAGGGACGTTGAATATCGCTGGACTCAAGGCCTCCCCATCCCAGGCTAGGAAACTGAGTTTTTTACAACACAATTTACCTAAGGGATATTCTGGCCATCCAGGAGTCCCACTGTCCACGAGGTTCCAAGGAAGCTTGGAAAACAATGCTCCTCCCATCACTATCCTTTTGGTCGATGCACTGTGGGGTGCTAATTCAGAAAAATAATTTTTTCAAATTCTTATCCTCAGAAACTTTCTTATATGGCCGAGTACTTGTTGTCACCTTCTCATGGGCTGATGTAGCACATGCAATCGTCAACATCTATGCCCCAAACAGTGCACATGAGCGTCAGGAATTTTTCTCATTGGTCAAATCCCTCCTGCTACCCCCAGACTCCTTCATAGTCAGCGACATGAACTGTTGGCTAAACACACCAACGGACCAGTGGCCTTCTTCACCCCACGCCCCCCAGGGTCATGTAGAATACACGCTCTAAAGGCCACCCTCAGGTTAATGGATGTGCTGCCGCGGCATGCCCCGCTGCTCAAAAACATGACATGGCCCCACGTCCACAACGGCCAATTAAGGTCCATGACCCACATTGACATTATTCTAACGCCGGCGAAATTCCAACCCCACTTCTCCCACTTCAAGACAACAAAATTGGAATTATCTGACCATTGACTGGTCTCGCTAACCTACCACCTACCTGTCACAGCTGCTAAGGCCCCACATTGGTACAAGATCCGCCCCCCAAGCTCGGGTTGCCAGGATTTTTCACATGAGTAGAAGAGGCAACTATGGCAAAAAAGTTTGTTGCACTGTTTTGCGTAGACCCCATTTCCACATGGGCAACTTTCAAAGATGACACCATCCACCACTCTCGCCATCTCTCCTCCAGATGCTCATGAGCCACATCAGCGGTTATCTCGTGCACTCTGGCTGAATTGACATACTTAGAGTCCAACATCCCAGTTACAGGATACAGCTCTGCATGGGGATGGAAGTGGGTGGAGGCAGCTGCCTACCTCAACGCACTCAAAAGATAACACAAACATTGAGTTTGTGTTCAGTACAGGGCCACACACATCACAAAAGGCGACAAGTGCACCGCACATTTATTTAAAAAAAATTTTGCACCATGCCAGAGCGTGGCCTGCACACAGGTGCGAAGATCAGATAATTCCATTGCGGATACACCAGCCAAAGTGGCAATCGAAATGTAACAGTATTACTCCAAGTAGTACCACTCCAACCCAATTCAGCCAGCCAAAGTGGCAGAATTTCTTGATCGAGCCCACATCCACTCCATTTTCTGATACCCAGAAATAATGAATTTGATTACTCCAAATGAATTATGGACAGCCATTTGTGGTGAACCAAACTGAAATTGCCCAGGCCCAGATGGCATTCCATATGAGTTCTACACAAAATATTTCAATATATATCCCCATTGCTGCTCGCCTCACTTAACCAAAGCCTGATGGAAATGCACCTCCTACCAGGAGGACATGAGGCCTTCACTGTCACACTCTTCAAGAAAGGGGATAAGCTAGACTTAGCCAACTGGCGCCCCATTTCTCTAACAAACACAGACACCAAAATTTTAACAAAAATCATGGTTAACCGTTTAGGGACTGTAGCATCTGCCACTATCTCCCCAGAACAATTTGGTTTCATCCCCAGAAGGTCGATTTGGGATAACGTGCACTCTGTGGCTAATGTATGTCAGTCCACAGCCTCTGGGGAACTTTTATTCTTGGACCAACAAAAGGCCTATGATAGAGTAAACTGGGAATACCTCAGGGCCTGCCTCCATCAATTCCGCCTACCCCCTCACTTCATCAACTGGGTAATGCTGCTCACAGAATCTGCAACAATGGCAGTGCGTGGCCCTGGCTTCCTAACGGAAGTAGTCCGCCCTCAAAGGGGCTTGTGACAAGGGGACCCCCTCAGCCCACTCTTATACAACTTCAGCCTTGACCCACTACTGCGAAATGTGAATGCCCAACTCACTGGGGTCCACATGCCAGGCCAAGCCCCAGTCAAGATAATGGCGTTCGCAGATGATTGTGTGGTGGGGGTGTCTGATAATCAAGATGCACGCGCGCTTGAAGCTCTCATCCAGGAGTATTCCCGGGTAAGCAACGTGGCACTGAACGCTTCCAAAACCAAAATCATCCTCCTTAGTCAGTTTCAGAACTGCTGGACCCCAGCAATTAGTTCCCAACCCGGCCCATCTGCTCGCCCACGTCCTCGCCCTACTAGTTCAAAACACACCGCCCCACTGGTGCTCCCCTTCGTGCCACGTCCTAACATAGGACCAGTACGCTATCTGGGCGTGTGGATGGAGGCAGGCGGATACACGTCAGCAGTATTGGAGTGCCGTATTCTGGATAACGTGATGAAGCGAATCGTCTCTCTCAGAGCCCACCCTACTTCCCTTACTGGCAGGATTGTTTTAGCCAACTCCATGCTCCTCTCCAAAGCCTGGTTTGGAGCCCATGCCATCCCCTTCTCCCCAAGCTTCTACAGATCCTTGTACGCCTTGCTGCAAGGATGGCTTTGGTTGGGCCGCCTTCCACCAGTGCGGCTAGAGGTCATGTTTGACCCTCAACATCATGGTGGCATGGGCCTGCTTGACTTCAAAGCCCATGCCACCAAGATCCTGAGTACCTGGATTGCGGCCGTCACCACCCCTATACTCCCCTCCAAACACTGGTCCCGCGCAGCCCACTCCAGCTTCTCCCGCGCCTTGGGCCTCTATAATCCATCGAACCTCCACTCCCTGATGAAATACCTCGCTTCACATACATCGGCCACAGGTCCTCACGGGACTAAAACCCACTACAAACGAATCCTCCTCTCCATGCGGAGCGCTGAGTGGAGAATTCGTATTAGCGTACATACAACCCAAAGAGGCCGCCCCTCTCCTCAGTTCACACAAGAGGTACAGGGGCTACCCATCCATGATGGCGTGATCCCCATTCAACCCCATGTCCTATCCAGGGTGGACTACCTGTACATGATGGACATCCCTTACTCCATTGAGACCCAAAAAAATATCTGGAAATATGTACACCATCCTCTGTTGCAACCTCAAGTCCGCTCCCATGTGTGGCGCTGCCTGAGGCGGGTGTATCATACAGCTGAGCGCTCTAACGCTTTACACTTATCCTGTGTTGTGTGTGGCCAGTATGGAACGCTGTTTCACCGCATGGAGAAGTGCCCTACATCTAAAGTGATATGGCGCGAAGTTCAACGTCTTCTGGGCCAGGATCAAACGCATCCCTTCAGTCTGTCAAGAGATATGTTTGCTCTATCAATGGCCTCCCCCCTTCTGCCCTCCCTTTGTGCTTTGGTGGTTGCAATCGCCATGTGGACCATCCACACGATTGTCTTAGATGCCATCGCAGGCTCCACCTCCACCCTCCCAGAAGCAGTACACAGATTCCAGTCCCATTTAGTGGACCACTTTCAAGCGTGGATGTTTGGATACCTCCCACCGCACCGCTGACAGCTGGTCTCTTCCTGGTTCTAGTCTGGTTCATCAAATCAGACCCCTTCCTCCACACGTGCTCAATTGTTGCTATGGCCCCTTCACACGTTTTTCCCCCTCCCCATAAGTGGCGTTCCCGCTGGCAACAAGAGATAGCATCGCTTCTCTGGGGTGCCTCCTCTGGTACTAAGTTTTGTCTCTTCTGAGTCATATTTGGAAGTGTCCGTCTCATGGGCAGCCTTCCCCGCAATAAATTTAAAAATAAAGAAGTAATATGCCAAATTTTTGTTGATCAATCTCTACGTCCATTGCTCGCTCATAAACAAAATAAAAAATAGTGGATACTACCTTCACCTGACTCATACTTTACTTTGAAGGTAGGTAGAAAGAGATGGGTTCATTGCTATATATGTGAACGCCTGACACCAGGACCAGATCAGCTTTGGAGGGTTCAGAATCAAGGATATGAACTTTAATAGGAATTTGGTCAACTTTTTGTCATAAATTATTAAGATCATCCTGTAAGTTTTGAACCCATTGAGTAATTTGATCATTCAAAGAAGATTGATTTAAGTTAGAAATTGCAGCGAGAATTTCTTCTTGCTTATTTTCAATTTATCCATCCTTAGAAGTTAAGCGTTCAATGGTAGCAGATAACACTGCAACCTTAGTTTATGAGTACATTGATTAGCATAGCATAGATGATGAGCATTGTCAACACCGTCTAATAAATTGGTTAGCAAATAATCCAGTTTATTGGGTGGTCCTCCAAAGATGAGATACATCCCTGAGCTATGGTTCATACTTGGATTTCTAAAGCTAGCACTCTTGTTATCTTTATTCAGAGACTTAGAGTTATAGATCAAAAGTGTAGAGGCGGGGGTACCTGAGGGTCCTGGGGCCCCTTGAGGACCTTCACGATCTACATGCCCAGGGGGGACCCTGTTGACCCGAAGGTCCTTGAGGACCTCGCTCCACAGTAGGTCTCATTGTCACAGAGGGAAAACTGGGCGGTCCCAGAGGTCCAGGAGGACCAATAGGACTGGGTCTACTCTAATAATTATCATCCACAACTCAGATGAGATGTTGATGTAGCTGTCTAGTTTAACAAAGCATTCCCCATATTTGGTCCATAGAATCCCAAGTGAATAGTAAACTCCTCTTCAATAGTAGTTATTCAATGGTGGATATGTTCAGCAGCTTCATTAACTGATGAGATAATTCCTCATTTAAATAACTCAAAACTCCATTATCAATTCTGAAAATCTGGTTTTGAAATCTATTGATTTTGCTCCAATTGTCAACTATGGCTTCTCAATAATCATGACCAAAGTTGGAAGCAGTTTCATAGAAAGAAGTTAGCTGAGAATGAAACTGCTGAGCCATAATCAACTGATGTTGAATCTCAAGATGATGTAACCCCAAAATCTGAAGTAAATGATGAATGGCGGGATGCACGTACTGCCTGAGATAATGCTCCGTTCTGGACAACCCAACTTCAGTATGTTGTAAGATAGCTCTGTTGTATAATTACAAAATTTTAAGTGAAATCTTAGATGCTCATTCTCAATTAGAATGTGTCCCAGGATAAATAGCCCCTTTTATTAAACCTTTAACTGTTTCTGCTAAAGCAACAGGTTGAAATTGATAATCAGTTTAATTAGGGCCCACAATGCTTAAATTCATAGATTCTTGAAAATGTATATTGCTGATATTAGCAGAAGGCATCTCCTGCCTGTTAGTATGTACCCTTTGCAAGATGCTCATTCCTCTGAAGAGGGACTTTCTCACTATAAGTATTTATTGTTGTGAAATTATGTTTTCACCAGGTAGCCTCAGAAGCGTACCTGGCAGAGAGCACCAGTATTAAGTTTTTGTGAGGAATTATGATATGCAGGCGCTATGAAGGCTACAAAATGATCAGCTTTGTGGCTCTAGCAAGTATCAAAATAAGGCACCATAATTATCAGTTTTGTTGCAATAATAGATTCCAATTGAAATAAAGATTTAATAATAAAATTCCCAATATATAACAATGCGAAACAATATACAAGAATCTTTAATAGTTAAATTTTAGAGATATTTAAAGGAGAGGATTTATAGAATCTTTGTAAGGATCTTCGTACTTCAAACAACTTAAGATCTTTGAGTTAGAGGACCAATATTGCTGATTGGACAATCTGATATGATTTATGTTAGATGAGATCAACCTTCTCATCAAGGGCTCAGCCCTTTTGGGATGCTTAGCCTTCTCATAAGGCTTAGCCCCTTCAGGAAGAGAACTGATAATTTCAAAGAGTTGATTGTTGGTCTAAAGAGAATTGGGTATATTCTGCAGGCTTTTTATAATCTTATTAGACTGAGATGTCAAAACTTGATCCGATTAGAATTGGTCATCACAGGTATATTTCTTACACTACTTGATCTGCTGAGATTGAAAAGCCCCATTAACTTTTAGATACCAAGTCCCAAATATGCATGTCAACAACTGCTACATGACTCTCCAGGACGATATGGATGAATTTCATCACCAGTTTGACAAGGTTATACCTCGTATGACTTAGGTACCATGGAACTTTTAAAGTCTGAGTAACCAAATTTATGGCCATCCATATGCTCTCTGAACCAGTTTGATACTTTTAATCCATTTTATAAAAAGAATTGTGAGCCTGGGACTGAAACCATTCAGTTTTATTTTTTTTGTGTATGAAGGTGCAATGGAACAGGCTATGGATCTTCATATATACCAACGCATGTATACCTTTCTGGATGGGAAACACCAAATGTTAAAATACTAGGGGCTTCGCTGCTCATTCACAAATATAACCCCTAAATTAATAACTGCTGTCAGACATTCACCTTTTTGACTAAGGAGAAAGAATGTTGAAGGTATGAGTGCTCCTAAATCTGCTACCATGATTGGCCCATCTCCTGCCCAATCTTCAAATAATATTATGGTTATCAACAATATGAGTACCAATGGCAAAAAGACCTTGGTGGATTCTCAGTGGAATCCTGACTATTGGAAAAATAAGGATTATAACCAAAATCGGCTTAGTAAGGTAAGAACTGATAATAAGAATTCTCTGACTTCTCAGCCAAATTTGAGGTGTTCGTTACCACATGAATCTGACCACCTCTGAGGTGCGAATATTCTACTTGACAATGATAGGGTAAAAATTAACAAATCATTACCACACAAATCTGACTGCCTCCAAGGTGTGAAGATTTTACTTGATGATGATAGGGTGCAAATTAACCAATCATTACCACAAAAGTCTGATTACTGCTGAGGTGAGAAGATTTTACTCACTGGTGATTGGATACAATACATCAAATTGTTACCACATGGGTCAGTTTTGCCTCGAAAAAATTTTATCTTTGATCTGATAGTCTGAAAACCAATATAACCTAATTTGAATAACTCAGCTTTATATACTTTAGCTTTGAAAATTACTGATCTCGAAATTTTATAACTAGTTTTAATATGGAATACTAGTTTTGAGAAAATGACCTTTCTTGGTTTGGCACCACTTAAAGCAATAAAAAAACATAA